>CM048849.1:47785835-48385835 GCA_026545225.1 Cornus controversa
TAGTTGTTTGGTGAAATATTATATAAAATATTTTTTCGATTAAAGTATCTTTTATTTTGTTTGGTAACAATTTTTTTTAAAAAACACCTCTACAATAATGTTCTTTAATCTTTATAAAAAATTAAAAAAGATAAAATTGTCTATGAAAAACAGTTACATATCTACTCAAACGCAATTTTAAAAGTACAAAGCTTACCGAGCTAATATTGATGGTCACTAAAAGTGTTTTTAATGGTTACCAAACACATTTAAAAGTAAATTTTTAAATAAAAGAAGCGGTTCATCAGTAATCCCAAACAGACGGGCTCTAATTTTAGTGAACAAAATTATCCAACTCTAGGAAAGAACCACACAAGAAGTTTAATATAGAAAGAATTTATTATTATTTATTAATGTTCTGTACAATTATATTTACATATATATATATATACACAACACACTAACGCAAATGTCAAGACATGATGATACAACAATTCAAACCAGAAATTTTAAGCACCTGCAGTGACGCTCACAGCATTCAGTTCAACATGCTGCTTACCCTCGTTTTGGGGGTAAACAATAACTGTGGCGTGGGCCTCTTCCGGTGAAGATTGTTGGTCTCCCACATGAGAAACTGTTATAGAGCTCACCAAAGGCTTTCTATTAGTCTCGTTGTCATGGTCTTCTGAAATGATTTCCCATTCTTCTTTAAGTGATGTTACTTGCAGCCCATTTTCTTGGTGTCTTTCGATTTCAAATGAAGTGGGTAGGATCACATAATCATTTAGAGGATTGTAGTAAGGATCATGATCTGCCTTCAACCAGTGCTTCAGTATCCGAAACACATGCCGGTCACACAGGATTCCCCGATGCTCACCAGGAACTCCAACCCTTGCTTCTGCATTAAGCCCATCAGCCTGAAAGACACAAATGGAAAAGCAATAAGACATGGCTGATTATAATTTCAGATTCAAAACACCAGTATTCGAATAGGAGAAATGTACCGAGTAGCTGAAATGCATTCAAATTTCAAAAGGAGTGTCCATGAAAAAGGATAAAGGAAAAGGAAAATCCAATGGAAAACAATATTTAATAATTAGCTTCACAATTATTTTCTCGACCTCTTTTCTCCAAATTTATTACTCTTTCCATTTTAACGGATGTTACATGAAACCTAATTATTTTAACTTTTTGCAATTTTCATAAAATAAAAAAAAAAACAAAAGAAAAGTCGTCATCATCCTCCTTGCCTTAATGGGTCGGCCACATGAATTCTCTTTTTTCATTCTTTTCTATTACACTCCATCTCACCTATTATATTTAACTTTTAAAAATCATTTCTAATAGCTTCATCCACGATAATTTGGGTCGTCCTCTCTTTCTCTTTCCTTATATGGCAACTAATCTTCCTCTTCTTATCGGCACATCTATGGGTCTTCGTTGTATGTGTCCATACCATCTAAGTCTACTCTCTCTTATCTTCTCACTAATGGGTGTCACACCTAATGTATTCCTCACGCTTTCATTAGTAATCCTATCTCTTCTAGTCACTCCAATCATGCACCTTAACATTCTCATTTCCGTTACATGAATGTGTTATTCTTGTTTCTTTTTAAAATCCCAACACTCTGCCCCATTATATTTAGTGTTAGTACAAAAGATCCACATTCTTCACAATTACTACAATGTTATATGCCCTGTCCTGACTCTCTTTTCCATTCATAACAACATTCTCCACCAATAAATGTTTAAATCCATTTATAGTTGTTCTCTTCTCCATTTAGACAATTAGACTTTTTCTCTCCCTTGAAATAGACATTCAAATAATTCAAATCTTCCAACTACTGATATCCGTTTTTCATTTTTGTCAGTTTCAGCATTTACACATCTCTAATCCAGTTAGCATGGTAACAGGATAGGGCAATAACAGAAGTACGGCATCGTTATAACTATATTTGAATCTCATTCCACAAAAAACATGGGGAAAAGATGAGCATTAATTCGAATAGAAATGGTTTCATTTTTTATAGGCTACTCCTATAAAACCTTTACCCAAGAAGAGCACTACTGACATTTGAACTTTTACTGAAAGCTATTAATAAGAAAATAATTAACTGGGTAAATTATTATCAGATAAGAAAGTTTGACATACCTTTGCAGATTCCACAGGGACTGTTCCATCACCATCAACGCATATGTATTTAGCCTGAAAATGTGCAACCACAAACTACAGTAACTAACAACTCATGTATATTCTTATATTCCTTTTATACATAATGCGGAAATATAACAAATGTATCATTAAAAAAAATGCATTAACAGCCACATCAGAGTTAGATGAGCTCAACAATAAGTTAAGATTATTGCCTCGAAAAATGGTAACTGCTGTAGATCTGTGACAGGTGCCTCCACACTACCATAACTGCAGAGAATTAAACCCATATTAGAAATAGACATTCTTAGAAGCATTTTAAAAATATATATATTAGATAATGACATCCTTATCAGCATTAAAAAAAAACAGATCCTTTCAAGTTTCTAACTATATTCTAACATTCCGAAGTTCAAAAGCCATATATACAGAAACTTTGATGCAAAAGTAAAAAGGAAGGTATTTACCAGACACTATGAGGTGTCTCAAGATTCGTCCCATAAATATTGTAGAATTTAACTTGAGGTGGAACCTTAGCACAAGACAAGACCTTTTGTGTCTCATTAGCCCATTTCAATATCTCTAAGTTAAATGGTAAAGGAATATCCACCCCACCGTAATTAGCCTGGAATGAAAAAAAATATACAATACAAGTTAATAGTCCACATAAGCCATGTAAGTACACATCTTACAATTCTACACTGAGGGACAGCCCAACCTTGGCCATGAATCTTTATGGATAAACTAATTCATTAATACAGGCAAATATACTTGGTTTAAGTTAACAAAATAAACATCATTGATAGTTGCAATGGTACGTTAGACTGGTAAGCACAAATAACAAAATATACCAAATGTTAGGTCCATAGTCAGTCCACCTATCTCAGCAACACGTATAAGCGGGATGAACAATAGATTATGTCTTTTTCTTTTTTAAATTACGAATAATATTTGAAATCAAAAATATGTTTGATAGTCTGTCAAATACAATAAATTTTGCACACAAGAAAAAATAGAAATTTTTTTATTTTTAAATAACTAAAAGGAACAGACAATTTAAATTTATAATTGACATTTAATCCATGATTGACAACTTGAAACTTTCAGAAAATCTAAATATCTAAATATTATCTTAATTTCAATGTTTCATTGAAACTTATATCATGAACCAGACAGAAGCATCATATACTCAATCAAGTTTATTTCAACTTTCAAGTGATCTGTATTTGACAAAACAGGATCATTGCTCACCGTGTTACTTGAAAGAGCTTCCATAAAAATTGATATACTTTCTGCTGGGGAATAAGACTCCAGCTCAATTTTGGATTTTCCATCACTATCGTGCTTCTCTCTCCAGAATTCTAAAAGAGGATCATGTTGCCAATGGAAATCGGGACAAGCCATCAATTCGTATATTGAGGGACATTCAATAAGCTGCAACATTACAGTTCCTTAGTAGTTAATCTATAAAAAACTAGAAACACAAAAACATTGGCAAATTATAAATGAAAACTTATAATGCAACACAGGCACTGGAAGCACAAGGATGTGAGCAGCAAGGCTATTAGAAGTTTAGAACAGCAAAACACTAAAAGTGGGAAGTAATGCGTTCAAAGATCATAGATGCTGAAAAATACAATTTTACTAATAGTACCACCCAACAATTCAACACGACGTAATCCCAAAAGCCAGACACTTCTCTATTAGCAAATTATTTCTTTCCATTCTCGATCTAAAAGTATGGGTGACACAGTAGAGAAAAATCCAGGGGCCAGAAGCAGTAGCAGATGGATGAAGGAAATGCATGCTTCACAATTACCAAAGTGTCAAGGTATGGTAAATTCATACTGCATGATCTATCTGACAAACTGCAGGCAATTTCCCATGTTTTTCTCTCAGTGCATATAGAAGAGCAACAAAAAAATTGCATGGAGCCATAATTAGGAGGATGCCCCTTATTCTTGTGTTACTACATATAGGTATAGTGCAGACACTCAGCATGGAAAGAACACTTGTGCCACCTCAATCAATAAAAAAGGGCCAAGAAAAAAGGATCCTTCCACAATGAAAGTTAAAAACAAAATAAAACGAGAGAGAGAGAGAGAGAGAGGTATGTGTGTGTGTGTGTGTGTGTGTGTATATATATATATATATAGAGAGAGAGAGAGAGAGAATCCAAGCAAAGGATTAGGATAACTACACAAGCATATAATTACCAGGGGGTGGGGGGAAGAGGAAAGACTACACAAGCATACTCATGGTACTAGTATATCCTCTGCACTCTCAATTGAAAATAGTAAGCTCATACATTTTTAAAAATAAAATGATTTAGATTATATTAACGGATTGATAAGGATGGACGTAATTCTCAATACCCAATACTCAAAAATAGAAGTGACTTCCTGATAATAATCATAATGCGAGATAATTCAATAGCATCAGCAAGAAAACAGCAAAGTAATTAAAGTTTAAAAATGTAAAAAGAACTGGACTAGTACCAGCTGATGCATGCTCCATTTTGATATGAAAAAATTCTGCTCCCATCCTTCCACAAATGACATTCCATTCAAAAAGGTAGATGTAACATATCCAGGCGCACCTGTCGTTAGACAACCATTTCCAAAACAAACCTCCATTAAGGTGAAGCTTCTATTAAACCAGAATTTTGCCTTAAATTATTTATATCCCAAGAGTAATGATAGGCATAGTGAAAGTTATCACCGAATTGGGAAAGTGAATTATTCTTATCCTTAGATAGTGCAAGTGAGACCCACACGTTCACAATCCAATGGATGGGACGCCCTCTTCACTACACATTTGGCGATAACTTTTCATTCTACAAATCATTATCCATATCTTAATAAATGAAACCAAATCACCTATACTCTATACTAGTTATACAAAGTATCTGAAACTCAACTTCCCCTAGAATTCATACATACAAAATGAGGAAGCTTACAACATTCAATCAGAAGCGAAACTTTTGATGAAAAATCAATAGAACATCAAATAGTTGGTCTTGGAAGAAAATATTGATGAGACCATTGAAAAAATATGAATTTGAAAATATCAACTTCTTTAGATTTTCTGATGCCAGAAAATGTAGGATTTTGAAGAAAACAGAAGGTCCACACCTTCTGCATGTATATAGAGTAAACTTATCAGGGCACAAAGAATTTGCAGAGTCTCGGAGCTAATATCTTTGTCCTCATATGTATTCATACGATATAAGATCACTTACCCCTAAATGGTGCAGAGCTAATATCTTTGTCCTAAAATGTATTCATACGATATAAGATCACTTACCCCTAAATGGTGCAGCAATCGCTATCCAACTCTTCACATATTTCTCAAAAATCTGCAGAAGATATCTTTCATTATAAAACTATTTGACTTCATAGTATAAAAGAAGCCCCAGTTCGAAAGAACATGAGCCACACACCCACTTAAATTGGATGTGAGGTGGGAAAGAAGAAAAAAAAAAAAGGAAAGAAATAAAAGAAAATTCAAGAAGTGAGGAATGTAGATTATTTACGTTACTGTGCAAGCACATGAAACATTTCACCAGAAGTCCCCCCATTGAGTGACTAATTATGTTTATCTTTTTGCCTCCTGAAGCGGTATACACAGCCTCCAGTTTCACAGCAAGGCACTCCAGTGTTTCTTGAAACCTAACAAAGGACAAAAAAAGTAAGCATGCTTATGCCTCAATCTGAGAACTATTATCATATATTTGACAGTAAGCCAGAACACTTCAAAATATTTTTCATATTGTGGATGACTGGATATAGTTTTGTAAAATCTCTCTTAAGAGAAGAAAGAAAAACAACTGAAAAGGCTGATATACACCATGCTAATCCAAGCAAATTAAATGTAGAAGGAAGTGTGGACTATAATCATACTTCAAACTGATTTAAACAATTACCTAGAGACCGAAGCTAGTGAAGGTTCCACATTAAAATCATTGCATGTATTCTGGAACCGATGCAAATTATGGAGTTAAGGATGACACGGTGAAAGGGAACAGCAATGATTAAGGTTTGCAAAGAAAACTAAGAGATGTGTTTTGTTTGCAGGAAAGGATTACGCCGAATTGGATCAATATTAAAAGGATGTGTATTTCGTGGAAAATTAATCTCATTTTATTTTTCCCTGGGGGGGTTTAGAAATCACAATACTTAATCTATCCAGCTTTTGGTTCGCTTATTCCATAAACAGGGACTTAATCCTATCCGGGACAAAATACCCTTCTTTCATGCTCCATGGAAGAAGGAGCAAGAAGAGCCATGAGATTCCCACATTTTAAAACAGGAACTTAATCCTATCCTCATCATTTTAAATTGCTTTTGTTCAGAAGAGTCATGAGGATCCCACATGACTTAATGTAAGAAACACGTTATCACAGTTTTGGCAGGACTTAATCCTATCCTCGCCATTTTAAATTGCTTTTGTTCAGAAGAGTCATGTGGATCCCACATGACTCAATGTAAGAAACACGTTATCACAGTTTTTTGTAACCTGTGTAGAAAAGAAGAAATCCCAAAATATTCATTTCAAAAAGTGATATCTCACTAAAAGAAAAAAGGCTTAAGAGAAGGGGAAGTAGGAGACAATTAACCTTTTTTGTAGATGAATTATTTAAATATACATATATAAATGTAAATATAAGAAAACAAAGCTCCACAAAAGAGCCACATACAGGCAAAGTAAAGTCCGAAAAAATAAATGCAAAGAAAGAAAAAAAATAAATAAGAAGGATTTTGGGGGGAAAAAAACAACAGAGCAACTTAGAAGCTAAAATTGAATCAAGAATTTCAAATAAGAACCACTTCTAAAACCCTACAGCATCCCCAAATATTATTACTCTCCCGCCTTATCATTATAATTATAGTTTTGTCATATATGAAAAGTGTCATTACATGTATATGGTGACAATTTTCTTTTAAAAGGAAAAGATATTGACACTTTGAACAGTATTTGTATCATTTTTGAGACTGTTATATGTTTGTATTATATAAGACTTGTATCGGAGAGTGTCGGATGTGTAAGTTAAGTGTCTAGGATGTGTCAGCCAAGTGTTTGAATTAATAGAAATTTTCTAAATCATGGACCACGCATCCATGAAGTGTCGTGTCTAACACTGCATCCGTCATAGACATGGCACCTTCATAGAAGTGTCTGTGCTTCTTAGATTAGGATTGAACATAACTTACAAGAACCAATTAATTGGTGAGTTTCCAAGATATGGGATCTGAACCATAACCTGCTTATCATTGGATATTCAACCACATAACAAGTAATTTTTTATCATGCACCCCCTCTATTACGCATTTTAACTCAACACGCAGAATGGCGGGTACCTGTTGCTTTGGCGGAAATCATATCCAAACCCAAAAAGCGTTTTCCCCTCTTGGTAACCCCACTTGATCATTTCAACTATCATGTCATGGAAATAATATACGGAATCACGTCCTATGACCTGGAAGAAATAAAAACAAAACAGAATCAGTCAGAATTCTAATGAAGGGAAAAAGTACTGAGTACTGTAGGCAATAATATGCCTTAAAGCATGGCAATATATCTCTTAAGTTGTAAAACAATGCAAGTAGCCTACAAATCAACTATGAAGCATGGTTGCAGAGACATGATACAGATACAACATGACATATACGATTGATAGGACAAATTCTTAGAGAGGGAGAGAGAGAGAGATTAGGATACAGCAAGAACAGAATTATATATATGTATAAGTTTATGTATATATGTACACAAATATGTATAAACATCAAAATAATAATTGATTACCATGATATTCACACATATTATGAAAAGTAATCATTCTTTTAGTATAACAAATATTCCAAGTTCCAAAACTTGTTGCATTAGAACTCAAAACAGAAAAGTAAGAATTATGTTGCATGACATCATTTAGAATGAAGTTCAACAAAAAATATTTCTTTAAGAAATAGTCCAAGTATCTGAAACTCAAGAGACATTTTTCCCTGTATATTACAGTTGATTACGATACTAAAATTGTTGCATCTCAACTTTCAAGTCACATCAGACATGTGTCCATAATTATCAAATTCGTGTTTGAAAGAAAAAAATAATGGTGGATGCATTTAGGAGGTATCAAATACATATACCAGAGAAATCTAGGAGTGCATACAAATATTGTAAGATTATCATGTGGGTACCGCCCTTTGTAAGATTATCTACATGATAATCATTAGACTGCAAATGTATACACAATAATTGCCAAGATCCAATTATTTATGCTTTTCTTTTTCATAAACCTTCATTTGTATATGGGAAGAAGGTTTGAACCATAAAAAATTAAAGCAAGCTTTAAGAGTTATAAGAAAACAAATTTGGTTATTAAATAAAAGATGGCCATTGATTAAGAAAGGATAGTTTAATTAATTTTATCTGTCTAACAGAAGTGAAGGGATCTCACTTTTATATTCCCAATCAGGTGGCCTTTCTCCCTTTAAATTAAACAATTCCATCTGATAGTTCAGCTGTAATAGGTCAACTTTCAGTGATGTCTGGGATTATGTAAGCATGCAGCCAATTCTGGGAGAACAAGCTGTACACGGGGATAAAATGTACCTGCTGGTAGCTTTTAGGCAATGGTTGTCTTAGAGTCTAATTTGATCGACTTGAATTATTGTCTACAAATAATTCCTTAAAGCATTGTTTTATGTGTGTGTGTGAGAGTTATATTTGAACAAACTTAGAAGTTACTTGAGATCAGGAAACTAGGGTCCCTTTTGCGAGAGTTGAGAGGTTGATAATGATTTCCATCTTGTAATCCTAATATTTTATAGTAGTAGATTCGATCTCCCTGTTAGGCTAGGAAAACGGACCCACCTAAAAGGTCAAAGAATCCGTGTTAGACACGTGTCGGACACGCAAGTGTCTGATTTTTTTTTTTTTTAAGTCGGACACGGCAAGACACGTTGTGGACACGCATCCGACACGCCATGGATATGTGTCCAACATGCGTGTCGCATTCTTGGGGATTTTTAAGAAAGTTTTAGAAAGAAAGTTGGGTTAAAGTGTAAATATGAGGAGTTATTTAATAACTTCCAATAATATGGTGGTAGTTACATAATTATTTAAAATTTGTTGGTTTATAAAACAATTTTACATTAGTTCAAAGATTCAAACTCTTGCACGATCAACTTTGGCTCTCTCTTGTACCGACCAAGCTGCACTACCAGTGAATGGTCGCTCTCTCCAGGTCAATCTCTCTCTCCTCCTCTTCCTCTTTTCTGCTAGATACTTCTTTTTTTTCCTCTCTCAACACAATTCTTTTGGTCTCTTTTTCCTTTTTCCTCTCTTTTCCATGAACATTCTCTCTTTCATGGATTCTTACCTTTATTTTTAACTAATCCCTAATTCTTTTTCTAACAAAACCCTAATCGTCTTTTTTTTTGTTTTTTCTCTTTCTTATTCTATCTTTTTTCTTTTTCCCAGCAAAGCACAAATTCTAAAATTCAGTAAATTAGATTGATAGGAAAATAATATTACTCTTAATTTCTTAAAGTACAAGAACATAAATCTAGATATATAATAAGTTTATTATTCGTTGTGTCCCCTCCGTGTCGGTGTCCTAATTTTTTAGGATTTGTCGTGTTGTTGTGTCCATGTAGAGTCATATCCATGTATCCATTTTCGTGCTTCTTAGCTGTTAGGCAACATGCCAACCACATAAATTCTTGCGTTACTTATTTTGTGATTGTATGTTGCCTTTACTACTTTCCTTCATTGATTCATGGTTTGAACACTATAAACTGGTAGAAACACTTCCGCAAATACAACAAGTTGATATCGGAATTTTCTTTGTCTCAAAAAAAAAAAAAAAACTTCCACTGCTACAATAGCCAAGTCCAACCTTGATAACTTATCACAAAGTAGTATCCAGAATTCAATCAATACGGATTCAGTATCACAAGATGTCAAGTTTGTCAGAATATCCAATAAAAAGTACAAGAGAGTGAAAATATTGAAGAAAGTAATTTGTAAGTCATGGTTTCACACGGGAAGTGCTTCTCTATTCCAAATATGGATCCCACCAACAGAAGTTTATCACAGTATGCCATTTATGATACCAATTCTCAAGGATACCATTTATTAATTCAATTTCAGTAGGTTATTTTTCAAAAATCCCAAAAGACCTCATAAGGAAGCAGAAAACCGACATACTAAAACAAAATCTAGCTTCTGCAAATAGAAAATCTGTCAAAATGCATAAATAAGTGTTAGGAGACAAAACACACCATATCAGGATCTAAGACATCAATTGCATGCAACCCATATCTATCTTCAGGGACCATAATACTAATTTTGGGATCCAAAGTCACGGTTGTACCTGCTCCACACAAAAGAGACATTTGTCAGCATATCAACACCATGATGATCCATAAATTTAAAAAAGAATTCAAGAAATCGTGTTACGTATATTAAGCAGTCAGAATGAGGTAAGGCATTATTCAGAGCTTCTGTCGTTGTAAACAAGTTATGCGGACAAAGTAGTAACATTAATATTTCGAGATTTTTTTTCCCCAAAATTTATGCCTCAAATGAGCCCTCCAATCACAAGCCCTTTCAATTTACTGTATATTTTTTCATACATTCAACATCTATTACAGAATTACCATCAAGCCTTTTGCTCACACAACACAGTTTTTTTCTAAAATCAATATCTTTTTGGGTGAGTTGCAACTTATAAATATAAAATTGAAATAAGAATGCCAAAACTGCAACACAATTCAACAATGCTTAAAACTACACTTCAAGGGTAGATTTAAGCTCACGGAACATTAATCTATTTAGGTGCCTAAACTCATTAATCACAGTCGTCCATCTGAATTATCTATCAAAAAGAGAACAAAAACAAAATTTGACCGTGTCAATTATGATCAAGCTAGTTATGTGCTGAAATGGATCATGAATTAAATCAATCTAAATTAAAATTAAGACCAAGAAAATGGGGAAAAAACAAAATTGAGTAAGCAAAAACTCATAAATTCAGTTTCCACTAAGAATTACCGGTCGAAGGATCAAAGCGAGACCAAAGTTTCGTTCGCAACTTGTAATCGGCGGCGAGAATCCGAATCCAAACTCGCTCTTCCTGATCGCTGTCATCAACTGCTTTCAGTATCGACCCGGCGATACCAGGCACCAAGAGGACCGGGTCAAGATTAGGGTCCACGTAGGGCTGTGGCTTCTTGATGAGCTTCAACCACAGCTCCACCGATTGTACAATGTCCTCCAACACCGCCATTTCCAAACCCTAATTCAACAACAGATACTGTAAACTCTGCAGCTGTATTTAGGATATATTCATCAAATTTAGGGTATTGGAAATGAATACGAAATCAAAATCTTAAAGAAATTGAGAGATTTATAGACTGAATTGATCGAAAATTTTGAGGGTATAGAATGGATAGACTCAAAAAGAGGTAGAAATTAGAGTTTGAATTACATCATCAATTTGAGATTGTTTGAGCGTAGCCGTGAAGGTTTAGAAAACCTTTTTGCTTTCCGTTATACAAAACGTAGTTCTCATTAACTAATAGGGTTAAAATAGTAATTTAACTGGAAAGTAGTTTGATTCAAGATGAGGTTCTCCTCAGCAATCATTTCTGTCCTGTATTGGGCCATGGCCTTTTATCAAAATTACTTTTTTCTATTTTTGTTTTCTAAAAATAGTAATTATATTGTTATTCTTTTTCTTTTTTCTTTGAGAAGGCTCGTAGGTTTTTGTGTTTTTATTCTCATAAATATCGTTATTGTAAATATAAATTAACAATGTCTTCAAATTTCTGAGATTGGTTCTTCTTTCTTATATATTCTTTTATTTCCTTCTACCTCTCTAAATTCAAATGCAGATAAAAATTATATTAAAATCTTAATTATTTTTTAAAAAAAATTTGATTTAGTAGTATGTCATTTACCTAGGGTGTAGAAAAATTTACTCGTATATCAAAAATATATATATATTCTAATTTATTTTACGTCATCAAAATACTAATTTTTTTTTTGTGAAAGTTGCTAGATATTTGAATTACATAGATGACATTTATAAAAGTTTTAATAATCGCACGTGGAATTGAAAAAAAATTTACTAATGATTAACAAAAAAAAAAATTTAATTCTAATACTCTAATTCTGCGCGGCCAACACAGCATAAGGTTATTCATGTTCACAACATTATATGTTGATATTAAATTAAGTGCAAAATTGATTAGATAATGGCAGTGAAAGACTAGTTCAAATATATCACTTTGATAATCAAATTACAAACATAATTTTTTAAGTAAAAAGTAATGCTACTCAAAATCAAAAGATCAAACATGACCAAACAATACCAAAAAATAGTTGGTGTGTTTCACGCGATGTCATACATTTATAATTTATTGAGCACTTTGATTACTCAATTTAATTTTGTGTTTTTTTCTGAAACTTAATTAGCACGAATGACGTGATATAATAGTGAAATGATATTTATTGTTATGAAATGCTTTCATTTTTTTTATTTTTTTTAAAGATAAAAAAAAGATTTTAGAAAAAGTTGAAAGTTAATTACGAAAAGTATAAAAGGCATGATTCAATATACAATGGTCTTGTTAAAATATATACTCGTATATATACATATATACACGATGGTCATCTCATGTGAGGGTTGTCGTATACGTACCAACAAGACGGTGACGTGAATTAATTTCGACGCTTTACCTACAATAAGACAATCAGGAAGCTTGTGGTCTTGAGTTCTGTTTGAAAAGCTGGGTGTCAAACGTAATGTTTATTAGCACCTGGGAACACAAGAAATTTTTTAAAAAAATAAGACACAGCAATGATATGATTATAAATAAAAATAGATAAGTATATTAAAGGATTAGACTTATTTAATTATAATGCTTTAATTATTATTATTATTTTTTAATTCTCTATATATATTTAGTTCAAATTATTTATGATAACACAGTCGCATATAAAAAATTTTCAAAATACTTAATACATCACGGCTAAAAAGTGTCCAAAAAAATAAAATTTTAGGACACTTTTACGAAGTGTTTGACACTTGTCGAAGGAGTGTTCGATTGTCCAATACGGGTATGACACCTTCGATGGAATGTCTGTGCTTCCTAAATTGGCACTCTCTAATCTCAAGAATGAATTTGAATATTTTTTGGCACACATTTGTATACTACCACATTTGGTAATTTTTATTAAGATTTGAATACCATCGCGTTTGTTGTCAAAAAGAGATCCAAATCAAAAACAAAAAATTAGTTTTTCATAATGTTATCGCACTTTAGCAAAAACACTGTAACATCGAACACTACCCAAAAAAAAACTTCTAGGCGATATTTTTTTAACTAGTCATTTTATTTTTTAATCTTGCAACACTTTTTTACCAAACATGTTTTCATGTTTCTGTTTCCAAAAATTTTGCAACAATCTTGTGCCCATAGTGAAAACTTTTGGTTCAATTTGCTTGCATTTTGTCTTTTTTTTTTTTGAAATGGTGAAGTTAAGGGGTGCGTTCAGTAACATTTTTGTTTATTGTTTTTGCAGTAAAATAAAAATATAATTTTACTTTTCTGAGTAAAAATAGAAAGCAAAAAATATTGTTTATTGCCAGAATTTTGAAAGCAAAAATAGATAACAGTGTTTAGTAACACATTTGTTACACAAAATTATTTTTTATTTTTAATTCATCTATTAAAGGGTAGTTTGGTATGCAGGAATAAAATGGAATGAGAATGGAATGAAGCTGAGAATGGAATGAGAATGAGAATATAAGAGAATGACCATTCTCATTCCAATATTTGGCGGCGGATAGAGAATGATATATGAATGAAATAGTAATACCTTCTAACATGTTATACTTTTCCTTAAAACATAATCAATTTTAAAAATAAAAAAATTAATTGTCCATTCAATTAAAACTTTCTAAATCAAAATATAATCCGTGACATGTATATATATATAGGCGTATGGCAAGTATATAACATACATATTATATATAGAGAGAGAAATTATTGCTAATTACCTATGTTATATATATATATATATATTCTGGAATGAGTTATAAAGGAGTGAGAGAAATTAATGAAGAGAGAGAAAATGATTTTAATAAGAAGTGAGAATGGAATGGTCATTCCATAGCTCAAGAAGAAGAATGGTTTTGTTGGAATGAGTCATTTCAAGGGAATGACTAGGAATAGTCATTTCATTTCTAATGTAGCACAACAAACAAGAGAAAGAGAATCAAAGGTGAAATGACCATTCCATTCCACCTCCATTCCTGCGTACCAAACTAGCCCTAAAAACTAGCATTTAATTAATGTTTAGTACCATTTTATCCTACTTTGACAACAAAGAGGTAAATCACTTGAGATATATTACAGCAACATAGAACATTATGAATCACTATTTCTCTACTCCCTCTGTCCTTTTTTAATTGTTCATCATTAGGAATCCACATGCACAACCAAGTGAGTGTAGATTCCTAATTATGGATGTATAGATTTTAAAAAATGAACAATTAAAAAAGAACGGAGGGAGTATATGTTATAGTGAGATATATCAGCTCCCATGCGATTGTACACCATTCAGATTGTTTATTGCATGTGCACATCATGCATTTCAAGAGAAAGCAATTATACCCCATTTAGATTGTTTATTGCATATTCACATCATGTATTTCAAGAGAAAGAATGGACATGTAGAGACCGAGACTAATTTTGGCCGGTTTACATTTTATTCATCATAATTGCCATAAATGTATTTTAAATGATGTTTGGCATATTTTGAGTGTGAAAAACATGTTTGAGAACTTGATTAGAGGTTCCGGAAAGTTTTGAAAATGTTTGGGTGACTTTGAAAATTTTGGGTCAGCGGAGCCCAGAAGTGGGTCTGGTGGGTCCGAAAATTCAGAGATTTTTTAAAAAATAATTATTTTTTATTTTAGACCAAATGAATTTTTTAAAGAGTTAAGGAAGTGATTTCGAGGCCGTAGGATCTTTTGAAATGGAAAATAGAGATCAGGAGGGTACGTTAAGTGGCACGGGGCATTTCAGTCATTTTGCCACCTATACACTTTAAATATCTAAGATTGCAGAGATTTATCATATCTCTCTTGACCAATATCACACCCAAACACACACACTCTCTCTCTCTGCCACTTCACCTTTCTTCATTTTGGAGGCCTTCAGCTTAGATTTGGGAGTCGTCGAAGGAGGACAACACGTAGGGCTTGGCAAGGGTTTTGATTTGAACCAAACAAACTTGAGTTTCGGTAAGGTATACCTCAGTGAAATTCTTGTAAATAGCTTGGAAAGCCTTCATTTTCGAGGTAGGGGTGTTCAGTTGTTGATTTTAGGGTTTTGGGTGGTTTGGAGAAGTGTAGGTTGTGTTGGCATGTATGAGAGTGGTGGGAGGGGTTGTGGTATGATGTTTTCCTTCTTCTTTTATGATCTCACATGCTACATGATGTACATTATGATATATGTGATGTGCTAAGTGTATACAAGCAATGTGTGCAAAATAAGAACATATGTAGCTAAGTTGTGTAATGTATGCATATGTAATATATGTATAAGTTAAGGCATATATGTGACTATATGGGTTTTGTGTGGATGAAGTGCATGCTAGATATGTATATAGCAAGAATGGGCATTTAAAGAGCATGAAAATGATATACTATGTGATATATGTGTTTAACATGCATATATGAGGGATTTTTGAAATATTGTGTAAATGAACCATGCATGGGGTTTCGGAATTATCCAACCACGTCACGAGAGTTGTATAATTATCCACTAGGTATGACCGTCGAAGTTGCCCTATCATACTAAGGCTAAGGCCTATAAATCGGAAATTATCCATAAACCTTGTGAGCTTCAAAGTTGCCCACTCACATTTGGTAAACTAACAAATTACCAAGGTTGTATGATTCCTCGAGGTTGCCCAAATTATACGGTTTCTATCGGAGGTGTCTAAGGTCACATGATCGTCGGAGTTAACCAATCATGCTTATGTATCGGATTATGGCCGAAAAATGTGTATATATCTTGTTACTTATATACTTGAATTATTAAGCTTGATATATGAATTAAATGAATGCTCTTAGACTTGCATTTGTGGTGATTGACACGAGAACATTGAAAGTGTCATATAGTGTAGTGACATATATTTCATGTAAGTCGGTGTCGAGTCAATACCTAGGTGAGTTGGGATATTCTTACTGGGCATAGTTGTATGCTCACCCCTCTTCCCCAAATTTTTTTACAGATAAGGCGCCAATGACGGATGGGACTTGAGTAACCGAGTGGATCTTCTCTTAGCTTTTGACTTTGTTTTTAGATATTATGCACATGGTTATCTATGCCGACTTGTGACTTTTGATTTTTGTTCTAGTTGCAATCATAATTGAATTGTGGATGTTTTGGACTTTAAGCATGTAATTTATATAATGACTATGAACTTGAGAAGGCCATAGTAATAAAATGTATGTTTTTGGAACCAATTGTATTTTTATAAGAAAATGACTTGTGGATTTTGAAAACGTGTTCAATAGTATGTAAGATTTGGTTCAATGCATGATTGGGATGGAGTGAATGATGTATAACATTTTATTGATGATTGAATGGTTGTGTGGATGAATATGGATTATTCTAGGTTGTTAGAATGGATTTTGAGTGCAAAATAGACTAATTGTGAAAACTAAGAATTTTTTTGCAAAAGGCATTTCGATCGTGCAAAAATTCCATTTCGCATGATAGAAATCTTTCGATTGTGCGAAATGTGGTGTTCGATTGTACAAAAAATTACAGAGTTGCAAAGTGTCAAAAGTCCCGAGGGTCAAAAATTCTCGATAGTACTTTGCATGATCGAGTATTTCGATTATGCAAACCATAGTTTCGATCATGCGAAAGCATGATTTTTATTGTGCAAACTTATGTTTCGATTGTGCAAAATTTGCGGTCCACATTTGGTTGGACATGCATGCATGGCTATGAGTGAGGCTCATTGATATTAGATGATGTTGATTTCTGTATATGAATGTGTAAGTATGTGATTAAGCTTTCGCGGTATTTTAAGAGATTAAAGAGTTCATTAGGTTTAATGGTATCTACCATGTCGCGCATGAAGTATGCTCCGTTAATTTACTTGGTGCTGAATTTTCTTATTGTGCATATAACAATATGCCACCAAAAAGAGCGCGGGGTAGAGATGTTGATGCTCCACAAGAGCAAATTGACGGAGTACACTTCATGCATGACATGGTAGATACCATGAAACAAATGGCAAGGGAATCTTAAGGAGAGGAAGTTCAAGTGCAATCGAGGGTTGGCTTGAGCGGAAAAATGGTCGCAATGAAAAAGTACGTGAAGTTTAAACCGCCTACTTTTGTTGGTGGACGAGATCCACTAGTGACGGAGGGTTGGATAGACCAAACCTATAAGCTCTTGGTTGCTCTCGTAATCGATAAGGACTTGAGGGTTGGAGTGGTAGATTTTCAGATTTCATTTTTCAGAAATCAGAAAATGGAATCTGACAATGTTACCAAACAACCCTTAACTTTTCACTTATACCCTTATCAAATTAGATTTCAAATTTTGCAATTATAATTTTTATTTAAAAATTGATATGCAAGTCAAAATTTTATATTTGACTATTTCAACATGTCTAAATTTTTTCTATTAGCAATTAATTTTATTTCATCTATATATATTTACAATAATAGTCATTACTCAGCGATAAGTTTAATTAGTGTTCCCTTTATTGGTGGGTTTCAAATTCACATTAATTAATGGTCCTTTATGCTCAGTTAAACACTTATACAAAGCATAACGTGTGCACTATACAAATCTTTAAGTAGTAAGTTTGTTAATATTTTTGTTTTGTTATTAGAATCTAAACTATATTTTTTTATTAGATGCTTATTTATTTTAGTTTATATCCTCTCTTTTTTCTCGGTAAATTTTTGTCATGTTTTTCATTGTCGAACAATGATTAATTTTGTTTTTGGTAGTGATTGATTAGTTTATATATACTACAGTATAAATTGTATGACATATTAATATTTTTTTCTTTCTTTTCATGCAGTCTTGGTTCATCCACCAGAATATATTAAAATACTAGATGTTAAAGGGTCTTGTTCCACATCAGATCTGGATGGAAAAGTGATTGGGTGTAAAAAAGCGGGTAGACAACATTACCCAATAGCTTATGCTTTTGGGTCATTGGTAAGTGTCCGACCCATTTATAGTTGGTATCAGAGTCAGAACTAGTCCTTGATTCGGTGTCACGCCTAGCACTCACTTGGGTGGAGTCCGAGTCCGGGTCGTTACTGGGTCCTCCTGTAGTTAGGGAGGATGGGTAGGCAGGGTGGTCATGTGGGTGGAGTCCGAGTCCAGGTCGTTACTGGGTCCTCCCGTAGTTAGGGATGATGGTTAGGTAGGGTCGTCTGATCACAACGAGGGCATTGCGAGTTCGGGTGGGGGAGAATGTTAGGGGGTTTTATCCCACATCGGATTCGGATGGAAACGTGATTAGGTATAAATAGGCGGGTAGACAACACTACTTAGACTTTGAGTCATTGGTTAAGGAGGACGAGTAGGCAAGGTGGTCCGACCGCAACGAGGGCGTTACGAATACAGGTGGAGAAGAATGTTAGAGGAGGGTCTTGTCCCACATCGAATTCGAATGGGAAAGTGATTGCCTAAATGTGCAGGTAGACAACACTACCCAATAACTTAAACTTTTGGGTCATTAGTAAGCGCCCAACCCATTTACACTAGACTATTAGTAATTACTAACTAAATATTAATATATAAGTTACTAATTGAATAATTAAATTAGTAATTACTAATTATTTAATCATTATATACTAATTACTATAGACATGTTACCCTCGTTAATAATTCAAAGGATAAAATTTTATTCAAATTGTTTAAATAAAAAAATTATAATATTTTATTAATTTTTAAATATAATTTTTAATTGTTATATATGAAAAATTATTGTAGTAAAATCTACAAAAGATTTTTGGAATTAAATTAATTATAATTTAAATTTATAATATAATATTCTTTAATTAACTAAAACATAAAAAAACACTACAAATCAAATTTTGAATCGAAATTATAATTGCAAAATTTTAAGTCTATGTTTGATAAAGGTATAAGTGAAAAGTTGAGTAATTTAGAACTTAAGTATAATGTTTTTTTCAAAAGTAGAGCTTGTTGGTCCTGTGAAAATATTTATAAGACTTACCTGTCCTTTGTAAGGAAAAATAGGACTTAGAGGTAATTTTTTCTTTTGTTTATTTTACTCAAAATCCCATCACTTGTCTTCGCTACAGTGACAAAACAGTGAGAAATATTTTCTCTACTACAATGAAAAAACGGTAGATACATTTTTTCAATGTTTCCTCTTTTCTTTACAAAATAAAATAAAATAAAAAATTCTATATTAGAAAAACAAAGGGAGCTGATATTGGCACTCCACCAATATCCTCTGGCACTCCACTTTCACCTTTTTGTAAAGTACAATTACAAAGGTGTCCCTTTACTATACAATATTTGATTCTTATATTTTTAATTCCCTAATTACCCTTATTTGATAATGTTAGAATTCTTAACTCCAAATTGCAACTTCTCTCTCACATTCTTTTTTGGTGTGAAAATAATTCTTAGTTGATTTTAAAAATATTATTTTTTCATGTTGAATCAATTTATTAATATTTATTTTAGAATTAAAAAAGTTTAGGATTCAATATAATGATTTAGAGAGTATCAATCAAATGTATGTGATTCAGATAATAAAAGTTACATGATTAGATAAGTTGGGAAGAAGTTGTTAATAATAGATTACCTAGAGAAATATTAAAAATGTATTTGAGTTAGAAACAAACATTATATCAATGAATAAAACCTATTTGAAAAAAAATTAATTATATTTAAAATCAAAAGAAAGTTTAATTTCACTTGAATAAAAATTATGATATATAGTTCTTTAAGAAAACTAAGGAAATCTTTTTTATTTTAATAGAGAACTTTTAGAAATTAAAAGATGAAAAGAGAAAAACATGACTCTATGAAATATTTTGCAATTGTAGTTGTCTTAATTTAACTAAGGAGCCTTTGCACCAAAATTTCAAAAGATAAAAATAAAAAAATTAATATGATATTTTTCTTCGTTTGCCTTTTATTTTCTCATCCTTCCTTTCTATTTTGTTTGTTCACAAATTGATGGTATGTTTCAAAATTTTAATTTATGTTATTTTATAAATAAGACACATGGAAAATAAATTACACGTTTGGTGAGTAAAAATAGTATATTTCAAAATTTGGATTCTTTGAGTTTTATAGGATAGAGACACAAACAACAAGTTTCAATTGAAAAATGTCTAAAATATAGTATTTGGGTGGTAATAAATGGATTGTTATATTGTAAACCTAAAGTAAAAAAGTTGAAATTTTTTTTTTTAAGAAAAATAAAATAAAATTAAAATTGAATCTTGAATTAGAAGGG
This sequence comes from Cornus controversa, assembly GCA_026545225.1. Classification (NCBI taxonomy): domain Eukaryota; kingdom Viridiplantae; phylum Streptophyta; class Magnoliopsida; order Cornales; family Cornaceae; genus Cornus; species Cornus controversa. Next base: position 47,806,528 of record CM048849.1, read on the forward strand.
CAATTAGGGTACTAAAAATATAAGAATCTAAAATGGTATAACATAGGACTACTTTTGTAATTTTACTTTACAAAAATATAGGAGTGGAGTGCCAAAGGATATTGGTGGAGTGCCAATATCAGCTCCCAAAACAAAAACAAATTAGTAAACATAATTTTTATTTTTGTTTTTACCTTTTTAAGAGCTGACAACATAAAACAATAAATGTTTCCTGTTAGTGGACAAAGCCTAAATTTAATTAAAGAAAGAACGTACAAGGCCCAAAAGAAAGCCCTATTTGGGGGTGATACAAAACCCTGTCCAGCCCAAATTACAAAACCCTATTCTGGTAACATTCTCAACCAGAAAGTCCATTACAAGCAAACTCTAGAGCCATAGGGCCAGCTCTGAATCATTGCAATCGGCCGACGAGGAGGTGGTCGGATCACTGCTGAAGGAAATACAATTGGTTACTGGAATTCTCTTGTGAAATAGTACAGTAGATAATGGCTTATATCACCTATCCTCGTTATTGACCGACCACTTATAATTGTGTCATATTGATCTATGAGTATGAGTATTCTGCTAAGCAAGTCATTCTGAATCCAATCTGTTTAATAATCGTGTTATGCACCATTGACATTGACATGACTCATTTATTAAACGGATTACATGAATTGATCTGTTTAACTTAAATGGTTCATGTAACACATTTATTAACTTAAGTATAAACAACAAATATGTTGAAAAAAATTGAATTAATAGATGACTAATTCACGAAAAATAATAATAAAGGCCAAAAACAATATTGATATTGAAATAATAGAAATGTCCATAATAATTTGGTTAAAACAGGTTACGTGTTCACCTGAAATGATTGCGACCCGATTAATTAAATGCGAATGCGCCTAATCAGGTTAAACATGTTGAACTCTAAAATATGAACACGATTAATTAAACGAGGTAAATGGATTGATACAATTATGACACATACACGATTAAGGTCAACTCAAATCCACTAATTTCATATTGTATTCGAGCCACAAAAATAAATTGGGAGTGAATTTTAAATTCAGACGTCTTAATTTGACTCTCACATGGTGCAAAAATACTTGGGATCATGATATGTGTGATTTGTGAGTGATTGCACATCATTTACCTTGCAATCTCATGCACCAAAAAAGTCACCAAATTAAAAGGATTTTCCATTTCCTCAAAAAATTAAAATTAAAATTAAGAGGTTTGTATCCAAAGGTTAAAAGCTGTCATTCTTGGTTTGATAGCAAACAACTGAACAATGACAATGATTAAATGAGAATTTATCAAGTTTTTTTTGGCATGGATATGATACTAAACATGATATGATACGATATGAGTACAACGATAAGATAAATTAAAAAAAATAGGATACAGAGAACGATAAGATACAATAATATAAAAATAATAAATTATACTTTTATATATGCAAAATTTTGATTTTATTTTATATATTTTGGTATTAACATTTTATTTTATAAAATATCATGATTAACAAACAAAAGAAGAGTTAAGAGTTATATTACATAATTTTCATGCATAAATTTTGAACTAAATCTTGATATATATTTCAATATTTTTTTAAAAAATAAATTTTAAATCTTTTTTAACAATTATATTATGATATTATTGTTGGAAAAACTATATTTTAATATTCAAAATTTGTTAAAATATGTTATGAAATATCTGAGAAGTGTCACATACATGGTTGAAATATCTGAGAAGTATCAGATACGTGTTAAAAATATAAAATTTTTTTTTTTTTTTAAATTATAGATACGTTTAAAAAGTATCAAACACGTTTTTAGAATATTTGATACGAATACAATACCGACACATTACTCATATAGAAGTATTTGTGCTTTCTAAAAAATTATTAATTACTTAAAACACTAAAAAATCCTCATTAATTATCATGAAGGCAAAGTAATAAGAAATCCCTATCGATTTTGCACATAACTCTCTTAAGTAGTAAGAAATACTGCAAATTACTTTACGTGGTTTGCAATTTTAAATATTAAAAATTCTACCACGCCAACACAACCTACCCCCCCCCCCCCCCCCCCCCCAAAACACAAATCTAACTTTTGTTTTTTCATATAACCCCCCCTTAAGAAATGGTAAAAATCATCCCCCCACAACACAAATCAACTTTTGTTTTTACATATAACCCCTTAAGAAATGGTAAATTGTGGGGTTTTTTTTTTTTTTTTTTGGGGGGGGGCGGGGGGGGGGGGGGGGGGGGGGGTTACGCTAAAATTAATAAATGAGACAAATTATTTGATGAGTTTCACTTATGGATCAAATGTATTGAAAATATATAAATAGTAGTATTATACTAAAGTTTATAAAAAAAATAAAATTATTGAAATGGATAAAGTATAACTTTTTTTCCTATTATTTTTTTCACTCGTCTTTTATATCAATAGTTAGAAATAGAAGTATTAGAACTAATCAAATTTAGCAAAACTTATATTGAATTTCATGTATTAAATAGAAATCCTAGCAGTAGTAGAGAGATAGACAATAACCTTTTATCTTTATTTAGGCAAAGTAATTGCAAATTCGAATGCACACCGCAACACTGACAGTTAAGGTTTTTACCATTATACAGAGCCATAGTCCATTATAAACCACCTAAAATATGCAAAATGTTATTATTATTATTATTATTATTCCTAAATAAAAATGTTATTTTTCATAAATGTACATGCCCCAAAGAGGGACTTGTTCTGGGCGGTTCATCCAAAATCCTCTCTCCACTGCCCAATTCACTGTGTTGGTTGCAGCGCACACACAATCATACTCAAACATACTGATGCAGCTGTTATCTCTGATGCCTAGTTGCAAGAACTGGACACATGCCCTGCCAATAAATGTCTCTCTCTCTCTCTCTCTCTCTCTCTCTCTCTCTATATATATATATATATAGATATATCAATATTTTCTGTATATTGTCAAATGTTTGATGTTTTTAAGGGTCTCTAACAGGGACATCTGAAGGAAGGAAATGGACGGAAGTCACAAAACCCAGTTGCTCAGAAGCAAAAACAGGTGAAGTTTTTGAAGAACTTTGCTCCACCTCTAATGGCTGCAATTCTAGCCTTATCTCCAATCTTCAATCCACCAGGTAACAAAACTCATCAATTATTCACAGTTTTTCCTTCGCTTGTGTATAATCGCCCTTGGTTTTCCATTAAAAATACCAGAATGCCATTAGCAGCTTTGCCACATTTCTTCTATATGTATATGTATTTCTGTATTTCATATGAATTTAGTTATGGAGTACAGTGAATGGGTTTCATTGAACATTTTTGTGGTGTAGAATTAGATGACCAAGATCCTGATGATTGGGATAGTATAGAAGAATTATATTAATAATGTCATAAAAAGATAGCTTCACTACCATATATATTAGATTTGGAACCATGAAGATTTCCTTGCTTGTATGAACTTGGGTACATGTGTTGAACGTTAGAATGTGTCACGTTTTGTCGGATTAAACAAATCCTAAAATTCAAAGACACTTGATTTTGTATATGACACTTGATTTTGACTAAATATTCATATATATTGAATTTGACTAAATATTCATATATATATATATATATATATATATATATTACTATTCTTCTTTTTAATTTATAAGATAAAATGGTGTTTTTATTGAACATAGAATGTTATATTCAACGCAGGTACTTCATGCATTTGGAGAAGTTGCTTGAGGTTTTAAAATTAGCAAAAATTTCATGTAAATTTGTCAAAATTTGGATTTGGAATAAACAACTCAATTTGAATAGAAAAGGTTGGGATAGAAATTTGACCAAAATGCAAAATATTCAGAAAAAATCATAATTGTAAATTTGCTAAAGAAAAAGTTTATTATTATCTATCAATATGGAGATAAACTTGAATGAATTTGCAGAAATTCGGCAGAGTTGGGCAACATTCAGGAAGATTATGCCAAATCTAATAAAAGTGATATTTTTTTTTTTTAAAAAAATTAGGATGAAGAATGGAAAATTCGGAAGATAGTGATTTTGATTATCTTCCAACCTAGAAAAGGAATTCCCAACTTCAAAAACCCTGCTCTTGCTTAATAAAAGAGCTGTTTGGAAGTGCTAAAGAAAACTTCAAATTGATTATTAATTAATATATGATCATGCTAATCTTCAGGCATGACATTCTGTAGGGCAGGGAACACCTGGCATTGTATAATTTTGCTTATCATGTCAGCCAGTTTTGTTTGTCAATACTCCTGAATTTTGAATCAACCTTACATTTTATATTCTTGTGCAGATTGTTTTCATATTCTATTGTTATGATTGCTTATCATGCAAGCATGACATCTAGAACACATCCCAGAAACAAAACAGAACAGGACAGATAGATGTAAAATAGCATTATCTATACGGGCCATATCCCATGGGCCATGGCATGTAATTCTTCTTTTTCTTTTTATGGACAAAAGGAGCAGAATCCAACATGATTATCTGATAATAAGTTTTTACAAAAAGAGGTAATAATACGGATTTAACGTTATTATCTGAGAGTGAATTCTACATTTCTGCAAGCATAAAGCGTATCCAAGTTGAAAATTAGCTTTTAAAGGGTTTATATATCAGCATAACAACAGTTCATGAGTAACCAAAAACAAAGAGCACATGTTTTGTTGCTTCCATAGCTTGTCCATCGCACATCCAACTGTCTATAAATTCATTGGAATTTTTCGATCTCTTAAAAAGTTGGGTGATACCTGCTTCCTATATTCATGTCCATAATGAAGAAGGCGCACAAATTACCTTGGTTATGTCTCTTTGCATTACCATTCCATTGTCAGCAAAACTAATTTTATGGTACTTTTGGAATGTCATCCCTTGGTGTTGATAAAAAAATTCTTGAGAATTGTAAAATTATGAGATGGAATATGTTTCTGTCAATTTTGTTCGTTAGTGAAGAGAAACACATGACATTGCTACTTATATTGTATGAGGCCACTGCTGCTTCTTCCATTTTTCGTCGTAAAATAGTTCCCATCACTTCCGTCCACTGTGAAGAGAAATTCCATTTTTATAGTTATTATTTGTATAACTTAATAACCATGTTTTACCTAGTTTCTCTTAGCTTCTTTCTTGGTGCAGTGTCACTTGGACAAACAATAGATGTTCAAAGGGGAGCTGCATTATTTCGCCGAGCTTGCATTGGATGTCATGATGCAGGCGGAAACATAATACAACCAGTGAGTCTCCCATCATTCATCAATTCCAGATGACCATTGATCCAAATCTATCACTTATTAATCCATAACTTCACTGTTTTTTTTTCAGGGTGCAACACTCTTCTTGAAAGATCTGCAAAGGTAATTTGCCACAAACTCAGTCCATCTATCTGTTCAAGGATACTTATTGTCAATTTTTCATTTTCCAATTTTAATGTCCATATCATTCACTAGACTTCTCTATCCAATTCCGAACCAGATATTGAACGATGAAGAGGACCTGTCCCAATTTATCAATTTTGGCAAACAGTTCAACTGCCTCTCCTTTAAGTCTCTGACATAATAAAACAGCTAGGGAAATTTATGAAGACTTCATTTAAAATTTTGTAATATTATAATAAATTTGATTACAAAAGATTTACTAAGATGATCTCTTTTTCAGCTGTAGAAACTATGTCAGTCCCAAAGTTGTATTCAAATGAACAGGAATAAGCCCAATTCCTGGTTTTGGTAGTAAAAGTAATTGAATTATACTGGTTTTCACAAAAATACATGCTAAATTAGTGATCAATCATGATCACAAAAATGTGTTGGGGCGGATATGCAGTCACAATGGCTGCAGAAAGAACCATGCTCCCTCCTTTTGTGACATCTATCACTGATTAATAATGGTAATTTTGCAGAAATGGAGTTGACACGGAAGAGGAGATATATCGCATTACATACTATGGCAAGGGAAGAATGCCAGTAAGTTTTCTGCCTAAATTTCCATTTATCTGTGGTGATTCCACGCGGTTGAAGATAAAAATGTTTGGTTTCTGCAGGGCTTTGGTGAGAACTGTACACCAAGGGGTCAGTGCACATTTGGAGCACGTCTGCAAGAGGAGGAGATTAAACTTTTGGCCGAGTTTGTAAAGTCTCAAGCTGATGAAGGTTGGACAAACATAGAAAGTTACGCAGATTGATTCCTGTAAGCAGAAAGTTGTGAAAGCTGCTTTAATTGGTAATTAAGCTGACTTTTACTAAGGAGAATATCTTTGATGCATATGTTTAAGTAGGTATTGATCAGTAACTGTATAAACCTATTAGTAACTGTACAAATCTATAGGTGGATGAAAAACATATATACCTATTAGGTAGTTTACAATGTTATTAGGCCTGATAACCTGGTAATTGTGAAATATAATTAGAAATAAGAATAAAAAAAGACTAATCGGGAATTTTCTTGAAGACAATTACACTCATGCTGCATTTGGTACCATGGAATCATTAATTCAAATCCTAAATTAATTTATCTTCAATTCCATTTTCAAAGCATGTCAAATTCAACATTATGCATATTGTAAAACCAAACTTCAAAATTTGAGGAAACTTCTTCAATTTACAGAGGAATAATACTGGTTTAAACAAAGAAAATGTGGAACTTCCGTGCTGTGATAAGGTTGCATGCATGATCTGGGCTGTCAGGGCTCAAGACATGTACTAATATTCTCTTCAGATATAGCAGAATGAACTTTCCTTCCTAATTCCTGTGCTGAACTGTATCTATAGTGTAAGAATCTGAAAAAAAATATATATATATATAAATATATATATATACATGTCACTAATTATTTCAGCTGTTTTGTTTCTTGCTAGTATTATCAGTGCTGATGGTGCATCAATATTTCTTGGCCATAATAGATATATTTTTTACCTGTTTGAAATTCAAATCTTTCTTGAATGCATGAAGTAGTGTCTCTAAATCTCAGTGAACTGTTGTCCAAATTTGAACCAGTCGACCTGGGGCAGTCATGGATTCTACCATTGCTAAAGATCGAAAACTTTCAACTTCTTGTGTCAAGATTAAAAGTCGATTAATCCATGGCATATGTAGGAAAAGGTCATTACTAGTGTAGTTCCTCAAAGGTGCTCTGACTCCACAGATATGCTTTTTGAGACTATTTGTAACTCAAGCTTTTACCATCTCAAAAAAAAAGAGACTATAGGGTAGGGCTGCACTTTCAAATCCGGGGGCTTTGTTCCCGAAACTCCCCTTAACTAAATCTCCAGGCCTGCCAAAGACTGCTCACTTACTCGTCCTTTGAAAGCCAGAACATTCGCATAGAGGAGTATCTGTATCACGCATGCTCCTCCACTGATGAAAAAATGACCTTCTATCCTCTTCTAGGAATTCCTACCCCTAAAAAGTGGAAGAGTATTCTGCATGAATATGCTTCTGCACTGGGAATATCTCATAGCGGGAAGGCCCAGAGATCATAAAGGATGGGATGGGAATGGAGGCATTCCAGCCCAACATACTCCGGTGAATGGGTCGAGAGAGAGAGGGAGGGGAGTGGCTATCCAACCATTCAATCGGCACCCAGTGCACAAGACTCTTGCTTGAGCGGGGTTTGGGAGAGGTTAATGTAGACAAGTCTTACTTCCATTTTGGAGATGCCGCTTTCAAATTTCGAACCCTTTGGACTAACGCACTTGTCATCGCACCAAGTTCCGAACTCTACCATTTCACCAGACGCAAAAACATCTATCAATATGCAAATGAAGGGTGGTTGTTATATCACATTATACTGATACACTAATATATGCATTGTCAAAGATTTGATAAAACTATAGGCATCTTTGTGAATTAATAGTGCTTTTTATGACCTGATGGTGCATTGAGGTTTAAAATTCTCTTATGCAGCAATTAAGAAGGAAAGAAGAGTTAAGCCTTATTATGAATTTAAATATTTTCTCACAACACTAGCATATATTGGAAATTTAGAAAACTGAAAACAGAAAAGTCCAGCAATTACCTCAGTTTTTGGACATAACTTCATTATTCTTAATAGCACATTAAGCATATAATCTCTGTGGTAATATTGACACTTCACTTTTCTAAATTTACCCTCCTATCTCAAATGAAATAGCACTTTTAATCTTAACTTTAATTCTGAATAATTATTATTTTTTTCAAATTAATAAACTACCGTTTCAGATTTCCCTCCGCCTCGAATAATTCTTTTGATAGGATTAAAAAAAAAAAAACTCAAAAAAATGTTTTCTTTTGACAAGACCAGAAAAAAGTTCAAAAATAATAATTATGCCTATTGAATAAATTATATCTTTTGACAAGAACAAAAAAAAAAAAAGTACCAAAAAAAGTTATTCCTGTTGAATAAAAAAGAACCAAAAAAAAATTAGTCTTTGTTGAATAAATTATCACCCAAAAAAAAAATAAAGTACCCTCGAAAAAGTTATTCCTGTTGAATAAATTATCTCATTTGAGAGGACTCGAAAAAAAAAAGTATAGTAGCAAAAAAAAAAACAAGTAAAGAAAATAATAAATATATTGCACGCTATTTTTTTTTTTTCTAGTTATATCATACACTATAATATCTCATCAATATATGTATTTTTTTATCTATTTGTATTGATTAGTTAGATGAGATGTACAAAATTTTAGAGAAATTTATCACACATTTGGGACTAGAATCAAACGAGTTATGACACAGCGTGTGTAATAGAAGAAATTATAGAATACTCGGAAATATAGTGTCGCAGGACACTTTATAATTTTTTGAATAATGAGAGTGGAGTGATGGGTCCACCACATGAAATCATGGTGATGTTATGCGATAGACCCAATACTCCACTCACATAACTCACTTTTGGAGGCAATTATTACTCTAACCAAATTACGTCGAGTAAGGAGTTGTTCAAGTTAAACCACATTGGCAAATAATACAAGGAATTAATTGTTAAAGAGCCAAACAAGTAAATTCAACACCTTAAGTAAATCCGACCAATTGATCACCATATGTCGGATATTCATCAAAAATTTGGAAACAAAATTATTGAAATTTGATTCTCGAATCTTTTGTCCTGTTTTAATGTAAGATTAGGACAACAATGATAAGATTTGTCATGGAAAATTATATAAATTGCCATCTAATAATTAGTGTGAAAATGTGCTAAACCTCACACGTGTCAATAATGATCCAACTATATATATACATTTAAGTATTGAGTAATCATTTCATTTGTCACTCTGATTTATGGATCTTAATCATAATCATCCATGTGGATTTGAACTAAACATGTTTGCCATGGCCATATATCTAATCCATCATTAAAGATTAAGTGCAAAAAGACGATGATCATAGGAAGCATATAGACATTATCACATTAGATGGACCCCAACAAATTCATTAATGAAGATACTTCACTTTAATGACCTTCATTTCTTTTTATATTTTCCTTTTTTTTTTAATTCATTTTTCTTTTTTGTGGCAGTGATTTTCATGTTCAATTATAAAATGTTTGATTGCCAAACATGGTCTATTTATGAGCTGGCTTAGCTCAACCTAAGTTGACTTGAGCACAATGTTTTCCCTATTATGGTTCTGTATCACCTGCAAAGATGAGTTGCCATGTCTAAAATTGTTTGTATCTTTATCATTCAATTTATATTGTTAAGAAGATAGATAAATTTGACAATATTTGTACAAAGTGATTATTCTTGACAGTCAGTTATCATAGTTATTCATATTGCACACTTAAATGAGGCTCCATATATATATATATATATATATACACACACACACACATACAAAGATGAGTTGGTATGTCTAAAATTATTTGCATCTTTATCATTTAATCTATATCGTTAAGAAGATACATAAATTTGACATTATTTATACAAAGTGATTATTATTGACGGTCAATTATCATAGTTATTCGTATTGCGCATTAAACGGGGCTCCAAGTATATAATGCATATATAATTATACACAAAGCTGAGTTGGTATATCTAAAATTGTTTGCATCTTTTTCATTTAATCTATATCGTTAAGAAGATATATAAATTTGACATTATTTGTACAAAATGATTATTCTTGACGGTCAATTATCATAATTATTCGTATTAGCACTAAACGGGGCTTCATGTATATAATGCATATATATATATATATATATATATATATATATATACACAAAGCTGAGTTGGTATATTTAAAATTGTTTGCATCTTTATCATTCAATCTATATCGTTAAAAAGATACATAAATTTGACATTATTTGTACAAAATGATTATTCTTGACTGTCAATTATCATAGTTATTTTTATTGCGCATTAAACGGGGCTCCATGTGTGTGTGTGTGTATATATATATATATAGATATATATACACACAAATTAATTGATATTATATAGACCCCAATGTACAAAGTATGACTTGCACATGGCAAGCTAAATTAATCCAAATCTGTCCCATGTCGTGGATGACTCTAAATATTATATCCCCTGCAATAGCTACCCAATAATATTTTATATCCCATGGATGAAGAGATGATTTTTAAGTCGAACTACGCAAATTTTAGTGTTCATGTGTTTATATTTTTATTTTAATTTTCTCTGTTATTCGTTATAAATATATGCTGCAAGTTTAAAAAATATTGGTGAATTACAAGAATTCAAAATGTGGAATAGCTTATAGTAATTCTTCTTCTCAAGTTGATAAAACTAGAAAACAGTTGACTATTCATTGTAGCATATTGCCACTCCAAAGTGAAATAAACTAACTATAAATTAAGAAATATCAATTTATCTACCTGTTACTAAAATGGATCGATCGAATGTGACCTTGATTAGTCAAGGACATTATGACCGACAAACTCGATACAACTTAACTGTTGATATTATTTGTATAAAATGACTATCTTCTTGTTCAAATTCGAATTCTTAAACTTGTTCTGATACTCAATCAACATTCTTATATTGGACAACCTAACTTATACCAATATACATAATATTACCAATGGGCATTAGAACACGGCTAGGACAGTATTGAAAGTGTGTGCATGTTGGCTTGAATTTTTTAATATATATATATATATATATATATAACATTAGCTTCTATTATTGACAATTAACAGCTCAGTGCCAACATTTCTTTTTGTAGATTCATTATGCCCTAGGCAATGGCTCCACATGAATCAAACAAATTTTCTGAAAGAACTTCTTTGTTCATTAAACAAATTACTGTTTGTTTCCCTGAATGCTAAGATCAATAGTACAAGTGGAGGGGAAAAAAAGGACAGAACCTATGTAATGAAAGAGGTTTGCTAGCAAGAGGATTACATAGATATAAAGTTGTGATGAATCTAGAATTCTTCCACTCAAAAACACGTTTTTTATTTTTTATTTATGGAGTAATATTTTAGAGTTGAAATTGATTTAACATACATGACTAACAACACGGTGAAATTTAGTCGTCTAATCAAATAGGTGACTGTGTAACAACAATCATGCTAGCAAGCTAAAACGAGGCGGTTTTGAATCTCAATATCTTTTGGTAATTTTATAGACTTGTTTTGTTTCTTTTCCAATTTTAACATACATCTCAATTAAAATTAACTTAAGAATACTTTTATCTTTTTTAATATTTTAATCTTTTTTTTTTGAATTAATTACAGTCACATAAACTAATTGAAGATAATGAAATGGACCGATCGACAACACGATTAAAGAAGAAAAAAAAGGAAAAGATGGGACAAACAAAAGGCATCTGAAAATATTAAACACAAGTGGGACCAAAAAAAACAGTGAAAAAGAAGAAAACCCTAATACATTTGTGGAAAAAGAAAAGGACAGCTTTATTCACAACCACCAGTAGACCAACCTTAATCAAATGCAGATTCAACTCTTTGTGCTAAGCAAAACCATGTGACCCTATCCATTAATCAAACTATAAAAAGAAGTTGTGGTCCTGTCCTTTCCATTAGAGGTTGTCTATATGTCATTGTTTGTCAACCATGGACACCAAGGACAGAAGAACCACCCAAAGCTAAAGACAAAAGTGTCTCCTCCACTGATTCCACCAACTTGGCAATACATATATACCCTTCATTCATATATATATATATATATATAATGTCAGAGTATTTATATAGAAGGAGGATTGTTAAAATCACTAGTGGTGGCTCCAACTACAACAAAGTAATAGCAATTATTAATATCACTTAAAAAAATAAATGTCACCCTTAAAATTTCAAGTATAGCGCCTTCACTTTTATATTACTCAATGATAAACACTTAAAAATCCAAACAAATATAATAATAAAACATTCAGTTTACAAATATCACAGCTCTTAAAATTTTCAGCTCTTAATTCTCCGTTTATTAAATACTAGTATGACATCTAAAAGGGTAGAGTTTGAGATTTGATTCGATTTAAAAAGAAGAAAAAAAAAAGAACAAAAACTAATAGCTGTTTAATGTAAAGGTGACACGCAATGAGACTCTAGGAGTATTAATACTTTCTCGATAATGAAGATTTATATGTAAATTTTTTTTTAGTGGTGTACCGTTTTGAATGGCGGTGTAAAGTGATCGTGACCGTTCACTACAATGACAGTTCACTGTATTACACGCGCGTGATGTACCGCAAAGGCACAGGATTCTTTCTTAGTGTTGCCCTAACATTGACAACTACTACTTAGAGTTACAGAGCAGTGTCCTGATCAAGCACTTGGAGGAACTTTAATTTCGCCAAAGGAAAAGACACTGCCATGTGACAGAAGCAAGCAAGCATGCGCGTTCTGTTATACATCCCATCTTGGAACCCAATTAATTACTTGGATCTATCACTACTCCGACAAATGGTCCTAATATATCTTAGGCAGCCTTGATAATTTAGGTACAGCACAAGTGTTTGAACTCATAATTTCGCAAATTAACTCAACTTGACTCTGGCTTTCTATACATGTATACACATACATAGGTATAGTCATATTAGTGCATTGTATTGTCCGTGTCTATGGTACTATAAAAAAAAAATTATTGAACTGAATCATTTTAGTGATGTGAGAGTATGTGGACGTGTATGTGAATTTAGGTGTGAATATAATGAGTGAATCGTTACTTTTAGATTGATGATAGAGAAAATTATTTTAGACTATAAATAGACATAAATACTTCGAGCAATAAGATAAGTTTTTTAAATATTTTTTTATTGTTAGATTGTGATTTTTTTTAAAAAAAATTCAACCATAATACTTAAATGTAATATAGATGGGTGATATCATGAGTTCAATATACATGAAGAGATGTACATATAGATATATAAAACATGCAGTCATATGGTTAAAAGTCAATGAATTGGGTTGGACCTAACACTCATATATATATATATATATATATATTAGTAAATTCTAACAACATTATGGACAAGTTACCTTGAGTTAAGCCTGGTAATTAGTATATTGCTACACTACAGTCTTAAAAGATGACCTAATGGTTTAATATATTCATTTCCTTTAAAATATATACTTTACTTTATGTAAATCCCAAATCCACAGAGAGAGAGAGAGAGAGAGAGAGAGGGAACAAGGTCAATGTCAATAGCTGTAAGAAAGGGCCAAAACCCACCATTAAAAACTCTATATATATGACACAGTACAAGAGGGAGGAGAGAGAGAGAGAGAGAGAGAGAGAGAGAGAGGGGCATTTATATAGATCATGAGGAGGAGATCTCACGAGGGTTTCCAACCAAAACATGCATGCCTCGTGTTATACAACAGCAACATGACCTTAAGGTGCCTAGCCAAACACGACTCAGTTTTCACCTTTCTGATTCATCATGCCCTATTATGTGATTGTGTATGTGTTGGTTTGAGAGGTTGAAGCTGCCAGCATGATCTGATAAGAACTAGCATACCTTTATCTTTTTAGTCTTTCAAGTTACAACCCTTCAATATATATGATTGTACCACTAGATTGATGGATCAATCATATATTTGCACGGATCGCGACGCCTGTTTCTGATCGACGGTCCTGATCATTCCTTGTAGTGAATAAATGGTGTAGGTTTAATGGGATGTTATTGTATATCATAGATGTTTAGGAGTGTGTGTGTACACACACGACATAGGATTGCTAGGTTTCTGTCCAGTTTCTAGTGAGTTTCTTTGAGTCAACCAAAGGGTTTGGAGCAAAGTAGATTTCTATTTGAATTAGAGCTTCATATATATATACACACACACACACACACACACATACATACATATATATGTATGTATGTATTTTGATATAGTTCTATCAGGTCATCTTGCAGCTTCAATCACTCATGCACCAACACTAAGAAGAACCTGGCTTGCCTTTTTCTGGGATCGATCACCTTAATTTCATGTTTGCCATATCAATCCAGGTAATTTTCCATAAATCATTTTTTTTTTCTTATTTTTTTTTGCCATTTCCATTACATTATTCTTATTTTTCTTATATATATATATATATATATATATATATATATATATATATATATGTAAATGTTACAATAATATAGAAATGATTAAAAACAAGAGAATATATAAATGTGCACATATATATGCTTGACCCCAAGTCAAGGGCTTAATCAATTATATATTTTCAACTAACCCAACACTAATTATAGATTCCTCTTAACAAAATGTCAATGTGAAGGGAGATAATGTATATTTAGTTTCTCATTTTCTCCTCCACAATCATTGCAAAAGCTTACACCGGCCTTAGATCTCTCTCTGCCTCTCTCCCTATATATATGTGTGTGTGTGTGTGTGTGAATTTATCCCTAAAGACATGAGACCGAAAGATGTACATGCTTGTTTTCATGAATTTATAGTCTTGAATTTTTATTTTTATGGTAATTCTTCAAAATGAATTTTGTGTTTACTTTTGGAATGAAAAAATGATTTTGATTTTTTGGTGATCGAGATAGCAATATTACTTGCAAATTATATCCATGTTCGAAGATTTAATTTGTAATTTTATGGAAATTCTTCTATAAGTCATCTTTTTTTTCTTCTTCACTTTAGGGAAAAATATATTTGATTTTTTAATTGGTGCAGCAGCATATTCTTCACTATATATATATATATATATATAGTTGTTACAATAACATAGAAATTTCTACATAATATAGATGTGCACATCTTCTTGTCCAATGCTCTATCAGTTTCAACTAACCCGACACTGACTATACCTCTTGATAATTAAAAAAATGCTCAAATTGTCTATGTTATTAATTGCTCTCTTTCATTAATTTCAAATTTTCCTCTCTCTCTCTCTCTCTATATATATATATATCTGTATGTATGTATGTATGTATGCAGATGATATATAGAGTCAACACGTAAAACAAATTTCCAGGACACGAGAAAGGCATGCTTGTTCATGAATTTATCAGTACTATAATATTGTTGAGTTTGTATTTTTTTTTATTTTTTGTGGTTGGAGGTGCATTTTTACAAGAATACTTAATTGGTTCTCTCTCTCTCTCTCGCTCTCTCTCTCTCTATATATATATATATATATATTTATTTATTTATGATCTCAATTTGAATTACCTCACCCCAAGTGCATACAACTTTTAAGAGAAATGAAGCAGGAGGAACAATCGGCAACCCAAGGCACGACACTCCGACATTGATGTAAAACAATGGCTACAAAAGCCTTAGCTATTTTCTGAAGAAAGAAATCATTGCAAAAATTTGTAGAATATTCTCGCAAGAACTGATTTGTGATGGAAATTCATGCTTTGTTGCAGGGTCGTCCCTGAAAAGGACATTGTAGATATATATATTTTTTGGTTAGTGAGACTTAGACTTTATATATTAATCTTGGAAGTATCAAAATGTTATTTCATAGATCAATGAATGTAAGAAATTTATCTCTCAACGGTTTTTTCCTATTCTATTACTAATGTCATGCCTCCTCTTTTGCATTTATTAAGGTTTTGTTTAAACAGCAGAGAAATAAAGAAGGGATAATATTAGTTATGCGAAAAAAGAAATAATAGTAAAAATTTGTATTTATTTTGGATAAATTATGAAAGAAAAGAAAGGAAATGATAACATTTTTGTTTGGAAAAGTTAAAGGAGAGAAAAGAACAAAAAACATTTTAACCAATTTACTATCACATCCCTTTTTATATACTATCATGCTCCTTTGTCTTTTAAAATGTTAGGGTTAATTTTGGTATTAAGAAAATTTTACTTAAACCTTATCATTTCTCTTCAAATCTTTCCACTTTTGAAAAGATAGCATACGATAGATTTGGACAAATAAATTTATCTCTCATTTTTAACAAACCAAACATAATAAAACACTATTCTTCCATTCCTTTTCTCTTCTTTTCCTTCCAATTCTATCCATCCAAACTAGCCCTAAAAATTAAAATTTGTTAATTATGATCAGTTTCACCTTCATTAAACCCCCTCCAATGTGAAGATATATACAGTAGGCTTGGACCCTAATGCTTCTACTTGACATTTTTGGGATTTCAATTGGATGTAAAATGTGTTCTAATGTTGTTTTAATTCATTTGCTTGGATTTTCTTGTCGTGGCATTATAATTTTTGGAATTGATATGAGTTTGAAGATGTTAGGAATAATTAGGAAAGATAAGATTAGGAATAATCAAAGAATTAGAGAGAGACTAGGCGTGACATTCGATAATGAGAAAATAAGAGAAAGTAGATTTATGTGATATAGGCACATTCAACGCCGATATATAGATGCACCCTTGAGAAAAGGAGGATTGATTTGCATAGAGCGTAAGAGACAAAAAGGTTGACCAAAACTAATAAAAAAAAGTGAAAAAAGATAATTCATATAGCATACACCGTTTGTACGGAATAAAGACAAGAATGATGATAATAATGATATAGGTTTGAGGTGTTCCCAATTATGATTGAAATTTTGTTTTATCAGGATTTATTTTTTGTTTAAACTACTACAGAAACATTATCAACAAGAAGATTTATTAGATCAATGTTTAGAATTTAGTGACGACAAATTCGTTGTTGATGTGTACGTAGTGCTTAGTTGTTAGAGGGGCTAACTTGTCCCATATTGAATCTGGATGGGAAAAGACTTGGGCATATAAGGGTGGGTATGCAACACTACCCAATAGCTTAGGCTTACCCATTACATTTGGTATATGAGCCAAATCTATTCCTTGATCTGGTGTCACGCCAAGCGCCTGGCTGGAAGGAATTCGAGTGCACCTTGCTGGATAGGCAGGGTGACTTGACCCCAATGAGGGCTTGGATCCAGATGGAGAAGGACTAGGGCATATAAGGGTACGTGGGTATACTGCAACGAGGGCATTGCGAATTTGGATCCCACATTGGATCCGAATGGGTAAGGATAAGGGTGGGGTTGTGTTAAGAATGGATACTTCTTAGTCTTTGTCAAAATTCTGACTTGGGCTTCCAGGATAAATCCTTTCCACCTCCAGTAGAGAGGGAGCCACTACCCAATAGCTTAGGCTTTTAGGTTAGAGGACAAGCATTCGATCCGTTACAATAGTGCAAGAGTGTCCTTTAAAATTTTTATTTTTGAAAAGTTGATGGAAGAATAAGAGGCAACAACAACCAATAGTTTGAGCTTTTAGGTTAGAGGACAAGCGTCCGACCCATTACATTAGTGCAATAGTGACCCTTATAATTTTTATTTTTGAAAAGTTGATGGAAAAATAAGAGGCAACAATAGAGATGGCCATTAATAGCGACAATTGTTGAGTCATTGCCAATAAAATCTCAAAAAGTTGCAACTAGTTAAAAATATCTTCATTTAAATATGACCTACTATAGAGTTTGTTTCTTTCATTTTTTTGAAAGAGTAATGCACACTAACAAGAGAGCCATTTCATGACAAAAAAGAAAACAATACAAGAATGATTTAAATCATAAAACCCTCCTATACTATGAATATTCATCACATATCCCCTCAAGTAACAAATAAATCTCTGAACTAAATAACAAAATTGATCAAATAAGTCCTTCCCGTCTTGAATTGACTAACTTGCCCTCATCATTTAATCAAGTTTAAAAGGTTAAATGAGTCATTATAAGGGACATTTTGGTCATAAATTACGGGTTAAATCATAAAAACCCTATACTATAGAGCAAATTGACATATTGGGGGGGTATATTGATGAAATTTGAAAATGTTATGGGGGGAGGGGGGTTAATGAAGTTTAAGTAGTATAAGGGGTTATGTGATTAAAATTTATAGTACAAGGGAGTTTTATGAACTAACTCCATACAAAAATCCGTCTTGTTGACAATTTCATAACTGTTTCTTAAAATTGACCTAAATAAAAACCAATCTAGTCTGATTAATCTTTAGAAATTGTTTTTTGTTCTCAAACTTTTTGATTTTTTTATTATAAAAGTGAACCAATTAACAAAGTCCTTAACTTTTAGCAACTACCGACAGTCGCTGAACATGACTAACAACAATGAGTAGCATATAGTAGCCAATAATTTTTTTTAGGTAAAGTATGTGACAACTTATAGTTTATGATGAAAAGATAGCAATTTATAATTTCATGGTTTTGTACAAAATAATTTGCGAGTCGTTGCTAAAAATATTTCCTTCAAAACCAAAGCAACATCTTTTCCTTTTTTTTTTTTTTCTTTTGTGAAAATGAAAGCAATGTCCTTTTCTTGTTAACTTTTCTTATGTTTTTTTCATTCCACAAAGACAATTAGCGACAGAAATTTCATGATATATATACACATATACATATATATAAATATATATTTGGTTCCTCTGTGAAAATTGGCATGCAAGAGAGATTTTGCTGTAGCCATTTTTTTTTTTTGGGGGACGATAAACAAAGAGGTCATGGTGACATGATGATTTATATGCCAATGGATCGATCTTTCTTTCTTCCTTTTTTAGAGTTTTCCAACCACTATATCTTTAAGAGTTATCTTCTTTGTTTAATGAATAAATTGAACTTTGGATTTGTTGAACAAGAATTAGAAACAAAAACAAGAAATATCAGCATCTCAATGAAGATCTGTATGTCAATGTTTGTATCTTATAAGTTATTCCGACCTTGTTGTTTCAATTAGGACCAGCTAATCCAACTAACACTGCTTGCCCAATTTTTTTTATTAGGTTTGTCATAGCATGAATTCAAGATTCCAAGTTATTCAAAATTTTCGCATTTAAGATGTGTAAGGCTTGTCAAATGACAAATCAAAGGTTTGGTTACAAACCACCGTAAGGATATCAATTCTTCTATAGTATATGTTGGCCTTTTTAGTGGTTATTATTTCTATTAGGGAGACACAGATTGACATAATCAAAGAGCCCCACAAGCCACAAATCAAGTTTTCATTATTAATGGAAGTTATTGATTAGTCTTTCTTCAATCAAATCACAAATCAACTTGTATAACAAACTCTATTAATGCTTTTGACCAATTATATACATATATCATGTAGATTTTTATCAATAGTAGGTGTAACCGCTGCTATAATTTTCATGAAGTAGATAAATAGGTTCAATAATTCCACATTTCTTATTGGATGATAATCTCCCACATGCATCCCACCTTTACATGGTCAGGTCAATAGTTGAAAATCATTATTTTACTGGTGGCAAAATTAAGCACGACAACGCGACTCGAACACGACACGAATTAAGTGGGTTTATATTTTAGGTAAGACGATACGTTTAATAAATGGATCGACACGAATACGACACGCAAAAATGAAATTGGATTTGGGTTTAAGCTTTCTAACCTGTAACACAATTACGACACGATCACAACACGATTACGACATGAGTTATTCATATATTATGGTTTTATACAAACTTATATATACATAGTTATATATATTGCAATTGTTTGTAATCTATTTGTTTGTTTACAGGATTGATGTAGCCATAAAATGTAAGGATGAGATTGTTATGATGTCTTCCCAGTTGTTAAATCACCTTAGTATGTTTTTGAATTTATAAATAGATACAAAATTTATAATATAGTTTGATTTTAGGATTTATGTATTGATATGTACTTTATTTTTATATGATCTTCAAAGAGATTTTTAGGAGTGGAGAAACTCATATGATATAAGTTAAACGGATTAAAAAGGTTATTAAACAAGTCATGCCATTATAGGACATGTTTATTAAATGGGTTACACGGGTTGACACGGATAACACGTTTAATAAACGGGTTGGGTTAGTGTTGTCGGTCTCTGACATGATTATTAATGGATCGGGTTAGGGTGAAGCTGTTTAGTATAATACTTATAGATCGACACGACACAGGAACACGAATTGACACCCCTAATTTAAGTATATATATATTAAAAATCCTCACTAAAAAACTAGTAATAATTTATGAAATTGTAATTCAATAACTAAAATGATATGTAGTCTAGCCTCACTGTCTGACCTTGACCCCTGTTATTTAATTTGGAGGTCATATCTAGTATTCAAAGTTTGTCTCAATTTGGTACTGCTCTCGAAGCTCACATCGAAATAGTGCTTTACTCCTAGATGTCTAGTCAACTACTGCGTCTCAATGCATTTTGAAGAGAATGAGCTAGCTTTGTGTTCGAGTGCATTTCACCCCTAACCACAACTCATCCTCTGATTCTTCAACATCAGTCAGTTTAGACCTACACTTAGTTTCACCAAAGTCATTTCCCACTCACATAAATACAGTTGGATGTATCCGACCTCCACTTAGTTTCACCCAAGTCATTTTCCATTCACATAAATACAATTGGATGTATCCGACTTTCAGACGTTGTATCATGACTCATTTAATAATGATATCATTCCCAGATATCATTCCCATTCACTTAAATACAGTTGGATGTGTCCCACTCTCCCTTGTAACACAACTCATTCAATAATGGTCATCATATTGGTCAAATGCTAGCAATAGTAGAGATATTTTCCCTGCTAATACACAATGAACATGCAAGAGTTTGAGAATTTTTTTTTCACAGCCCTGCAATTTCATTGATCATTATCTAATAAAAGAGACTTAAATGGGATAGATCACCAAAAAGGATAACATGCTGAAGAATTCACTGTGTTTTTCAACTTCCAACAGCAGTTGGAACACCCCATTTTAGGAGTGCTTATGGTATAAATAACTTGACCACAATGATACAAATTACAGAGTTTCCTCTAATTGAAATACAGTATAGCCCACACATGCTATCTATAGCTGCAACCTTAACAAAATATGCAGAAAGGAACAATAGTACGTGACCATGAACCTTTTCCTACTCGAAACTTTACTTACAATTCACAATTTGATTGTGCCATTTGACCTAGAATCGAACGGGACACGCGTGACCTCATTCTTGAACACAGAGTTCAACAACCAAAAAAATGGTAGTGTTCCATCTTACATCACTGTGATTTATTAATGTCCAACAGAAAATCAGATTGCTTTCTTCTCTTTGGTTTGGGCTCACCTAACTGCAAAGAAACAGAAATTTCTTCGTCCGACCCATTCCTCAACGCTGAGAGGTTTCTCAATGCTGCATTCTCCTTCTGATTGTTTTTATGAACCGGAGCTATTCCAGAAAAACTTGGAATAAACTGGTGCTCTACATTTGCAGCTGCTTCAGTGGTACCTTCAACGCGAAACTCGTGGTGCACAAATGGTGGGGTCAGTCCCTGATGGGACTCACCTCCAATAGGAACTCGCAGGATGTTTGATCTGAGAGGCTCAAAATTTTCCTCAATTTTATCTTTCAGGGGAATCCGGTCTGGGGGAGATGACTCCCCAATGGTGGAATCATTCCATGCTGCCAAAGCATTTCTTTGCTCTAGCAAAGCAGCTACATTAACATTAAGACAAAGAAACCACAAGAAGGATAGTTAGAGAAACATAAATGGGAAATATCAGCAGAAAGAAAAATGAAATCTTCTTGCTACTGTGTCGTAACTCTTTATCGACAAATCGGTTCTGCAGAAATTCTGCTTTACTACACTTTGTTTAGCCCAAGATTTTTTACTTTTTTTTTCAGTATTCTAGCTTCTAATGCAAGGGTGTTGTTTTACTTGAAAATATATTATACTATCATTCTGAAATCATTTATAAACTCAACAATGCCTTTTCCCAACTATTTAGAGATCATAACATCTTACTCTAGATGAAATAATAAGCATGCACTGTGTATTAGAAAGAACAAATATGAATGGGTTACCAAAGGAAAACTGCAGCATGTATATAACTGGCAAAGACAATTCAGTGGTTCGAAAGTACAAACCTAGAAGCCCTTCATTCGTCGTGATGAGATCAAGTTCAAGGAGGTCAAGAAGGCGCCCTAGATCAACTCCGCTGGTCCAATTTTCAGGAGGTTGGCCAACTTTCAATTTTAACCGACCTCTATTAGCAGTTCCACCCCAAATGATCCCAACCGGCCGTGGCTTCTCTCTATTTTGACCAGTTAAGAGAATGAGGCTTCCACTATCGCCTTCAAGGTCAAATGTCTGTTGGTTCTCACCAACAACGAGGAAATCGGTAAAGAAACAAATCCCTTTCTCATCATTGTACTCTAGAGCATACGCCATAATGGTCCCAGTAGTCAAGCCAGAGCTTCTTCCAACTTTCACAACTTGTCTGCCAATGAGACTTTTAACTGGAGACTGTAAGTCTATGATATTGACATCACCGATCTCCCCTATGCCTTTTATGGATGTAGTTACATTCGACATGTTAAAATCTTCTGCAAAGGGAATAAAAGCTCCATCTGCTCGGACAAATGTTTCTGCAAGAACATGAGATTGTGATGGGCATGTGTGGAGGTCAGGAGGCCGTGAGAATTTTTACTAGCTGAAATGTGAAATTTAAGACAACTTTGTTTCTGCATGTTGTTTAAATACAAATGTATCCAGCTCAACCATTAGCATCAATATTCAGACCATGCAAGGGTTGTATCATTTAGAAACCTTTATAATTTTAACTATAAAAATTCAGTGATGCAGATAAAAGACAATAAAACTTAGAGAGGATGGCAGGATCAAGAGAACCCATTATCCCTTAACTTCGTCATACATGATATGATAGTCTAATGACCTCGAGATAAGCTTAAGAGTTTGATATATTACATGATAATAGATGATATAATTGACTGATTCACTTGAGAGTTTTATTAGGATGACATTTGGATTAATGACCAAGACCCATAGATAAGCTTAATTCTGATTCCGGGTTAACTGGACCACATCACGAACCAAGGGCAGACAAATCAAATTTGATTGAAGGCATTGCCAATTATAATAGACTAATGGGTCATTTGGATAAATGAATGGATTTGATATTAAGAAATTTGAGTTCAAATAAAAATTGCTATTCAAATAACTTTTTGTACCTTATTATTAGAAAATCTACACCTCTCAAATCAACTCAAGCATGATGTTAAAGCTTAAACCTAAATTACTAAATCTAACCTTAATCTATACTTCTCAAATAATTGTTATATAAATCCAAATGAATGGATTTGATGTGAAAAAAAATGAGTTTAAATAAAAATTGCTATTCAAATAAATTTTTGTACCTTGTTATTTGAAAATCCATCCCTTTCAAATCAACTCATGCATGATATTAAAGCTTAAACTAAATTACTAAATCTATACTTCTCAAATATTGTTATATAAAACCATTCATTTGCATTAAATCCAAATGGAGTCTAACTTATTATCTTAATCAAGTTACAGACTTCATCTCCAAAGTTCTAGTTTAAATTTCTTCACTCTATTGAAAAACTAAATTCTCAAATCAATGATCAATTCTCCAGATGCCAGGGTTCTTGTGTACCAGTAATATTCTCTCTTGGATTTCACATGACCGGGTAAAACATGAATCATTCATAACTTAAGTTGAAAGTGCTGATTGTTTTGTAGATATATGCAATAATTCATCAAACATAGCCTATAATTTGGAATTACATTACCTGGGTTTGTTCCAGCAAAGATACCATACCAAAGATCATCCGTTATGAATGATGTCGCCCTCTCCACTGCACCCAGATATACACCAGGTCCAAGGCTTGGTGGCAGGGGATGAAACATTTTCTGGCTTGGGTAGTCCAAGTCAACTGCGACATGCCGATTTGTGAGGAAACCAACCTGCTGGTTTCCTGTTCGGCTTTTTACAATAGCACCTAAAGTTCCATATGTCTCTTGGCTTGCAACCTATACAAGCAAGATACAATTGAACAATTTTGAGAGCAACAACAAAAACACAATGAACTAGACCAGTAGAAAAAAACTCCAATTGGTAAATCAAGGTTTAGGGTCATAAAAAAGGCAATAAGGAGGAGGGGAGTGTATTAATCCAGTCCTTTTGAAAAGGTATTTTAAAAAATATATTAGAAAAAAGTATGTACCATAACAGAACTTAGAAATCGCCTTTGGGTGTAATTACAACATTCAATCAATATTATACTAGGCAGTCACGAATATTAGAGAAATAGCCAAAGTTGGCATAGTTCTGAAGAACACATGGTTCAAGATTATTAATTTAAAGTCACAATATTGATAGAGACAATAATCAAATGGACAACTACGCGAAAACAAGGAAATTAAGAATTATCGATGGTCCTCAGAAAGAGATAATTATATGTTCATTTCCAAAATGACCATTAGATATAATTCAAACATTCCATCGACATCAAACACAAAGTTCGTGATTTTAGATAAATAGCCAAACTTGACATAGTTCGAAAGCTTAAATTAGTGCAAGATAATTGATTCAAAGTCATAATAATGATACAGACTAATCATATGCATAAATTGTCAAAAACAAGGAAACCAAGCATTTAACAAAAACTCCTCAGAAGATGATACTTGTAGATTCATTTCCATAAGTTCACCAAAAATATTGTTTGACAAATTCTGATTAGAATTTTGAAAAGATCTTTATATATATTAAAAACTTCCAATTAACAATACACAAGTAGTTACAGATATGAGAGAGAGCCAACTTGACACATTAGAGTGCAAGATGATTGATTCAAAGCCACGATAATGATACAGAAACAATGTACTGCAATGGGCAGTTGTCCGCTAAAAAATACTAAAATGTAGTTATGAAAAAAAAGACGGTAAACAAACTTAATACAAAATCTTTAAGTTGAAAAACCGTCAATGTGCTAACACTACCATAGATAAGGTTTGATTTCATGCACTAACATAAACGTGCAAAGCTAAAAGTCCAGTCTCATGTGAACTACAAGATAACAGAGTCAAAAATTGTTTGCCCAAGTTGAATATGTGATAATTTATGAGTGAAATACATCTTACATTGGTATGTGATTTCACGATAGTTTACATGTAACTATTATTAGGGTATATATGAAACAACCAAAATAATCATATTCCTCGACTAAAAAGGAATATCCAAATTGCAACACACTATATTGGTTGCGAAATCCGGATTGTTGTGACACATTACACATAATTGTGAATGTCAGTAACTAAGTGTTACTCGACTAAAAAGGAATATCCAAATTGCAACACACTATATTGGTTGCGAAATCCGGATTGTTGTGACACATTACACATAATTGTGAATGTCAATAAATAAGTGTTGCGGGCGTAGAGTTTCTCCACTCGTGATACTCGCGAACTTAGTGTTTCTCCATTAGTGAGAGTGTAGTGTTCTCACCCTATTGTTTCTCCACTCACCACAGTCGCGAACGTAGTGTTTCTCCATTCGTGACAGTGTAGTGTTTCTCACACAAACTAAGAAACTTGTTGTCAAGAGGAAAAACACTCCGAAGTGTTATACAATACTCCTCACTCACTTCCACCTTACAAATGACTCCCTTGCCTATTTGTAGCCATCCTCCCAGCCTTCTCGAATTCTCTACACAACTCTTCTAGACTCTTTACAAATGACTCCCTTGTAGACCTCCTCCCTACCTTGAATTATTTACCCAACTCTTTCACACTCTACACATATTTACAACTTCTTCAACATTCTAAAATCTTCCAATACTCACGTTTCTTTTCTCAAATGTGGCCTCGAGAACTCTATTCTACACGTGTTAGTTGCGTGGCGTAGCCTCTGTGCACTTGTTGTTCACGAGACACTGCAAGTTGTAGGGCACGTGGCATAATGCTTAAACGAAATTTAACCATAAATTCAGAAAACTGGAACATAATGTTGGTGCAACGACTGACTGTAAAGTTGATAGAACCAACTAATTTCATAAGCATGTTTCAATGTGTCATTGTGCTTTTATCACAGACGGTTTAATTTAAAGTAGTAAAAATAGTACATTTTCTCTTTGGCATTACTATTCATCCTCGCCAGGTCTTACCATCAACATGTTTAAAAAAAATAATTGATTTTAATTGAATTATTAACGACATGTTTTTCTTAATTTTGTCACCATGCCATCAATTGAATAGCCCAATTATTTCAGAGTTATAACAATAGAAACATGTAAAAATTGCTCACTGATTCATTTTTCAAATGCAGAACTAATGTGAGTCTTTTAACCAATTACCTACTATTACAACCAATTACCTGCTATTACAACTCGTTGGTATGGTAAACACAACCCTCATCCTGTCATAATTAAAAAATATCATTCTTGCAAAGACCATTCATATTTATAACGTGAAATTCTACCTTCCAGAAACGTTGTAGAAAGACAGGTGACATTCTAGAAAAGTTATGTCTTTCGTAGAAAGACATTTTTTGTTTTTTAAATTTAAAAGATATCTTTCTACGAAGGATAACTTTTCTGGAGGTACCCTCTTACGTTATAAATATTAAAGGTGAATGCGAGTTGAATATATGAAAACCTGCAAATTCTTCTCTTTCTTCACCGTGCTCTTTTCAGAACTCCTTGTATATTGAGAGTGATTTTTCTCTTTAACCAATCTAATCAGGAGAGGAATTTTTTTTTTTTTACCTTTCTAGCAAGTTGCTTGGGTTGGTTACATAAATAAGTATATTGCCTTTATAGGTGCAAAACGACCTTTTGGATAAATCAGCCTTAGTTGACCATCAGCTTTGCGCGTTTTTGTTTCGGTGCAAAAGGAACTTTTGGATAAATCAACCAACAAATCAGTAAGTTGATAAATTAACCTTCGGCGAACTCATTGCTAGCACTTTACAATCTCGATAGAAAGAAAAAATATTAAGAAACAGTAAGTGAGAATGAATGTGTTGATGACTCATATGAGATTTTCTCACATCTTTAGGAGTCATGAATGTCTTGAAGCCAGATATGAGATTTACAAATTTGTAAGAGTCAATGCCTGACTTTGCATCCTCCTCTCGCTTCTCACAGTTTTCAAAATTTAACCGTGACATTTACATACCAACAAATCTGAACCACCTCTCCCAGGCGATGTTTACAAATAAGTTTTTTTTGATAAATATATTTTCTAGCGATATGGATGTGTTAAAAATGTTCCATTTTGTAATCTTATAAGAAATGAATTGTTGTGTATTTTGGAATAGATTTCCATGAAATATTTTGTTCTTTTTAATTCTAAATATTCTTTTGGAGCATTCTAGAAACGTTTCTAGAATACTCTCCATTGCTCGATTGTTTACATGTGTATCAAGGACTTGGACTATAAATAGTAGTGAGAGCTCATTTGCTCCTCACCAACCAATCCACGTATACAAGGATGATTTACTCTTTTTACTTATCAAGTCGATTATTTCAACTCTATAGAACAAGTGATTTATTACAGAACAAGTGATGTACCTGGGAACCAGAACCAATGCCTGGATCACTTCCCCGCAAACCATCTACAAGCTCAGTGTACAATTGTTCTTTTGGAGTTGCAGCAGGTGCACCATAGTAAGAAAATTCTACGACATCAACATCACACCATACACCTCCAGGCCCCTGCTCAAAAGAAGGCATTTAACTACCTAAAAAAAGAAGTTGAAGGACGGACTAAAACAAACTTTAAAAGGAGACCCAATATCTTGTTTTCAATTTAATACACCTCAACATTTTGGTGTTTTGAGTCACAAGACATTTGGAATGGAGTAAAATCACCAAAATTCTAGAAAAAAAATTAGAAGCACCAAAATCCTAACCTCAAGAGCAGCTGGTAGACATTGCAAGTGGCTGAGCCATTGCCTATGAACTTTCCGAGCAACAAAGACCAGAATAGCTGGTATATCTGTTAACTCACCCCGTCTAATCCGGAAACCAATTGCGGTGCCCAGACTAAAACGGCGCAAGATCTTGCTGTGAAATGCCCTAATGGTCATTAGTTCAAGCAAGGTGGTAGCTTGTTGCCCTGTTGGCAATCGCCCAAGGGTTTCAGGCAAAACCCCCTTCTGAAGATTTCCAAAATAATTTGCCCTATCTTCAGCAGCATCATTTAAACGACTGGAAGTTGGCCATGAGAAGTATGCAGCATTGCTCTCAGAAAGTTGACCACCGGAGGTAAAGGCTTGCAGTGGTGGTGGACTCGACGAATGCAGATTGTGGTGGTTGAAGTAATTTCTTTCCAAATCCAAAGCTGATTCGTCCGAGGGTGTCGAACCGCAGTGATGAAATCTTAAAGCCAATCTTGCTCTGTCCATCTTTTCAACTCTCCTATATAAATTATTCAAAATCTCTAAAAATATACCAGAAAAGCTCTAATTCTTCTCTTTTTTTATTATGTTCTCCTATATGAATTATTCGACATCTCTTAAAATATACCTGAAAAGCTTTTAAGTATTCTCCTTTTTATGTTGTCATATATGAATTGTTCGAGATCTCTTAAAATATACCAGAAAAGCTACAAGTCTCCTCATTTTTTATGTTCTCCTATCTGAATTATTCAAGATCTCTTAAAATATACAAAAACTTAAGTCTTCTCCTTTTTATCTTCAACCCCTGGTGATAAAATGATAGCCTTCCAAAGGAAGGGATACTTTTTATCTTCCACCCTGGTGATAAAATGATAGCTTCCAAAGGAAGGGAGAACGAAGAGATACCAGAAAAGCTTAATTCTTCTATTTTTTTTTTTTCTTCAAGCCCAATAAAATGACAGCTTCCAAAAGGAAGGGAGAAGGAAGAGGGTGTGTAGTGTGGTAGAGAATGAGAAAACATCCTCGATAAACTAAGATGAACTTCTAACATAGTTACTTTCATTGAATCACAAACATCAATATGTAAATCAATACTATGGATAATATATCAAAGCATGTGAGAATGACAAAATATGAATTCATATCACTTAAACATATCAATTTCACATCAAGTTACTTATAAAAATGTTCAAAATCAAAGCAACTAGAGTGGCTCACTGAGAAGTTGCAATGATAATGACCAACATCAGCAAAAAGGGATGAAAACATGTAGCTTCAGTCATAGAATGAAACTCAGTCGATAGACTAGATATAAACCTTTCATGCCTCTTCACGCAGACAAAAATAGAGTATTAATTAATTGAAAATCTTGTACAATTTAACGAGATGATCACATATATGAGATGCTAAACATAGATACCTATTCCCTACAACTTTTAAACACGTGAAGCCAATAAAAATAAAAGGGGTAAATTATGAAAAAATATAGCAACTCCAGATAGGTATGTGTGTATATATAATTATATATGGACTCACCAAGCAGAGACAACAAATGAGCCTGAAGAAAAGGGACAAAAATGGGGCGGCTGATTGACTGTGAGCTGATTAGCTAGAGAGAGCTAACTTGAAACAGAGCATACCCAGATATCCACTTCATGAGAACAGATGAAAATTGCTTACATATCAGATTAAGGATGAAACCATGAAATGAAAATTTTATGAAGTGTATGAACAGTCCAAGACTATAAAGAATGACAACAATAATAATACCCAAACTAAGAAAGCAGAAAAAAAAACCCACTTTATCAATTAATCTAAACAGAGATAGAACATGAGAGAAAATTTGAAATTTTGATTCAATTCAATGAAAACTTACCTATCAGTAATGGTAATAGAGCCGCCGATGGAAAATTCAGAACAAAGCCCCTTGAGATTATCATGCCCTAGTACAGATTTCCCACCAAACCCATTTGCCAGATCAGATGATACAAATAATCTCTTTTCAAGAAACCCATTTCGTCAGCCTATGCAGAAATTAGGATGCTGTTTCAGGGAGAGAGCGCTATACTTAGAGAGAGAAACCCATAAATATCTCTCTACATCTGCCGGGGTTGTGTAAGAGCTATTTAATTATGTGTTTCTCTCTCTCTCTCTCTCTCTCTCTCAAGTCTGAACCCTTTTTTCTTTCCTCCTTTTTGCTGTCTCTATCATTCTTTTCTTTTTCTTTTTTGGCCACTATTATGGATTCATCACACTTCTTTGGTGGGGAAAGAGGTGAAAGCATGAGAAGATTTTAATGGAGGAGGATGGGCAAAGAGGCATGAGAGAGAAAATTGATTTTCTTGGATGCCCATTGATATTAAATTTTTGTGAGGGGATTAGGGGCCCATCCATATTTGCTCCCCAAAAGTTGCACACTCTTCACCAAATAATTCAATTTCTATCAATCAATAGGGTGTTGATATGGTTTGTGTACTCTTGTGTTTGCACTTTTACTTCCCATTTTTAACTCGGACATTATATTATATATATATTGCTTGTTTCTGTAATATCATTTGAGGTTTGGACCCTACAAGATAATTATACTTTTCACTCTTCAAATTTGAAGGTTATTTTTTTTTGGTCTTTATATTTGCAATTTAATGCATCTTGTGATTTTTTTGTAATGCAAAGTGAACTTTCAGTTGCTTTCAATTTGAAATTTGAACAAAAATAAAGGTGTTTATAATTACAAAGCTGATGAATTATATTTTCAACTAACACTTTTCATTTTTCATCTATGGTTGTATTAAATGTTAATTTCATTTTGGTCATTATAATTTCTGTTTTTCATCCAAATTTGTTAATTTCATTTTAGAAATAATTTCTGCTTCCCATCCAGACTTCAGATGAAAACTCACTATCTCATTGAAAAAAAAACAGACGTTTTGTGCAGACTAAAACCATAGAAGTCCAACTTTTTGAAATAATGAAGTATTGCCCAACATACAAAGATGCCTCACAGATTACTTGGAGAAAATATAGCAAGTGGGGCATGAGGAAAAAGTTGTACGCCATTTATCGTTTCTCTTTAAAATCATTACTCGTTTCACCATATTCCAATCAATATTTCTCTCTCCACACACAAACAGATATTATCTCTCCCCACACACAAACGGATATGACGGATTATTTCTATTATTTGTTATCACAAAGCTTATCTGAATACAGACCCTTTAGCACAATTATATTTCTGTAAATATAATCTCTCTCCAGGTGTCATTAAGCTTATCTCCTTTTGAAAAAATTATATTTCTGTAAATATAATCCTTCTCCAGGTGTCGTTATCATTTTCATTATCTACTCATCTTTTATCACTCAGATCACCGATCACCTACGAACACCTCCAATATCAAATCATTATGGCTAGACTTTTCTATGAGAATATATTATTATATTAAATTCCATTTGGGAAAGGATTCTAAAACCAACCATTTTGAGTCTAAATCTACCAATTTCAATTGTTGTAATGTTTCTACAGTTATACTAAATATGATACTTTTGTCAACTGAAGTAATAGACTACAATATATTATGTGTTGGACTTAAAAGTTTGCTTCAGATAGTAGAAGTCCTATTTTATTTTTATTTATTATTTTTCTTTTAATAGAACTGAAAAAGAACACTATAACACTCTAGAAGAGACACTTGCAATTATGTTCACATATATTTCTCATTGATTTTTTTTCCATGCAAGCTTTGTTGCGGTTGAGAAACCTTTCTAGGAGAGAGAAGCAGCTAATCCAAAAGTTTAGTGTGAGAGAAGATATTTTGAACAATATTGCCACTGTTATTAATCATTATATATGTCCTTTGGGTTCCCCAGAAGGCTAGTCTTTCTAAGAAACGCTGTGATCATAACAACTTTGAAGCTTTTATCTTAATGTCTGGCTGCTAGAAAAGTTATTTTTAGGTGTACACGTTTTACTGAGTTTTTTAAAAACAAAAACACTTTTTTCATATATAATACAATGTTTTAATTATGATTGTGATCATACACGTATATGTATTAATACGCTTAATATCAATGTACTTTCAAGCAAATCTTAACTTCCAAGTTGAGCTTAGTGTAGTTCAAGTTAGCCTGCAAATTGTGTTTAGTAGTCTTTTGATCAGAGCGAGACTAATAAACTTAGTCCAATTTACAACCAGTACTGAAGAATAAATTAATACTAGGCGCTGGGATCACCTATCAAATGTTATCTTTTTCATCATTTTTTAAATCAAACCCTTAACTACTACTTTTTTTCTTTTTTTGTCACTCAACTATTTTGTATGGTTACAAATTTAAGAATTTTGGACTTTAATTAATTATTTTTTTTTAATTTTTTTTTTAAATTCCAATTGACGATTGAGACATAATAAGTTACCAAATAAATAATATATATATATATATATATACACACACATATATATACCTATCGTGACAACGATTTCACATGATAGGGATGATTGATAGACTCCTTCCTTGCCTTGGTCCCCACCTGTTGTGATTGTGGATCCTGATGATATATTTATGATGGTCCCACCTGTTGTGATTGTGGAGCCGGAGGACATATTTATGATGGTTTTTGGAAGATTGGTTAATGGAAGAATTATCTTCTATAATTGTGAGATTGTCTTTTATAATTGTGAGACTTGTTTAGGAATTTAATTATTAATTTGATTTTCCTTCTAAAGCTTTAAGATTTGATGACCAAGAAATCTCTATTTATAAATAGGAATTTTGTGTAACCCTAAGAAATGTATCAAATTGTGAGCCGAATAAATCTAATTTTGTGAAATTGATGAGAGCAAGAGAGAAGAGAATTTGATTGATTGTAATCCTCCGTCATATTTTTCATAGTGAAATTTGTTCTGAGTGCTCATTGGACTTAGCTCATTGTTAGGGTGAACCAAATAAATCTCTTGTTTTATTTTATTTTCTAATTGTTTTTTTGTATATATTGCCAATAACTGGTATCAAAGCCTTGGTGTGCATATCAAGGGCATGACTAGTGGTTGATGAAATTTCGACGAATTTTGTTATCACAAATCTGTCCATTTGACTGGAAGTGTGTTATCAGAAGATAGAACATCAAGGATGGAGAAATTTGTTAGCACAAACTTCGATTTCTGGAAGATGCAGATAGAGGACTATCTGACCCAAAAAGATCTAGATCTGCCACTTAGAAAGAAGCTAGTGGAGTTGAAAAAAGATGAATGGATTAAGTTTGATCGAAAGGCTCTTGCAACGATCAAATTGACGTTGTCAAAATTGGTCGCCTTCAACATAAAAAAGGAGAAGACGATGATGTCTCTCATGGAAGCCCTTTCTAATATGTACGAATAGCCGACTACAGCGAACAAGGTACATCTTATAAAAAAGTTATTTAACTTGAAGATGTCCGAAACTAGAAGATTCAACGAGCATCTCAATGTGTTCAAAGAGATCATTGGACAATTGGAATTTGTTGAAATCGACTTCAAAAATGAGGTTCACACACTTCTAATTCTATCGCAGTTACCTAAGAGTTGGAGTGGCACAATTACTGCGATTAGTAGTTTTGCAAGAAAATCAAAGTTAAAGTTCGACAATATTGTCAGCATGATTCTTACCAAAGAAATCATAAGGCAATTAGATGGCGTTTCTACCAGTGGTTCGACATTAAACATCAAAAGTAGAGCCAGAAGTTCGAACAAGAAGAAAAGTGGTAATGGACATGGTCGTTCCAAATCAAGGAATGTCAAATCAAAGTCACGAAATCCCAAAAGCAATTTACCAGATCTCAAGGACGTTGAATATTGGAATTGGGGCAAGATGGGTTATTACCGGACTTCATGCAAAGTCTTGAATAAAGGAAAAGAAGAGAAGTCTTGAATAAAGGAAAAGAAGAGAAGATCGAAGCAAAAATTATCTCATAAGATTCAGATTAAGCGTTGATATGCTCTTTGAAGAGCAAGACAGAGTCATGGGTGATTGACTTCGGGGCTTCGTTTCATGCTACCTCAAACAGAAAGCTATTTACTAGTTATTCATCTAGTAACCTTGGCAAGGTGTATCTCGGTGATGATCAGTTATGCAACGTAGTTAGCAAGGGTGATATATAGATTAAGCTAACTGATCTATTTGGAAGCTGAAAGATATGAGACACATCCCATACTTGAGGAAGAATTTGTTTTTTATTGGACAATTGTAAGATGAAGGTTATGCTATAAACTTCGTTGGCGATTTGTAAAAAGTCTCCAAATGTACTATGATCATAACATGTGGTAAGAAAATGATTTTTTCTACACAACTGTCAGTGCTAAAGTGTCAATAGCGATTGCTAAAAGCAAAAAAGATCACAATTTGCAGCACCAGAGACTAGGTCACATGAGTGAAAAAAGGCTCAACTCATCTACTCGTTGGAAAAACTACCAGGGCTGAAAGTGATTGACATCGATTTTTATGAGAATTGTGTGTACAACAAACAGAAGATGATTAGTTTCAAGAAGAGTGACCAAGTTCTCAAGAGTGAGAAACTTGAGTTAGTTCACACATATATCTGGGGGCAGCCCTTGTCTCATCCACTAGTGAAAAGTCTTATTTTGTGACTTTTATCGATGATCATATGCGAAAGGTATGGGTCTATTTATTAGCGCACAAATCTGAGGTTTTTGGAGTGTTCAAGAAGTGGAAGGCTATATTAAAGAATGAGACGGGCTTGAAGATCAAGAGGCTGAGGTCAAACAACGATGGCGAGTATGAAGAACCGGGTTCAAGAAATTTTATTTTGAGAATGGAATCTGTTTAGAACGGATTGTGCAAGGAACCCCACAAGAAAACGGGGTGACGGAATGGTTGAACCGAACGTTAACGGAAAGAGCCAGAGGCATGCGCATTTAGTCAGGCCTACCCAAACAGTTTTGGGCTAAGGCAGTCAATACGACAGCCTACCTTATTAATCGAGGACCATCAATGTCGTTAGAGCACCGAATACTAGAAAAAGCCTGGAGTAATAAAAAGGTAAATCTTTCATAGCTGAATGTGTTTGGTTATATTGCTTATATGCATATTAGTGACCATGCTAGGGAAAAACTGGACCCCAAGTCATTAAAGTGCACCTTTATTGGATATGGAGGAGATGAGTTTGGTTAACGAATATGTGATGACCAAAATAAGAAGATCATTAGTAGTAGAGACGTGATTTTCAATGAGAAAGTGATGTACAATGATAGAGGTATTACACAGCCCACTAGCCCAGTACAAAAAAATCCAGAGTATATCGAGTTGGATGATAATCCAATAAGAAGTGTGGCACAATAGGTTGATGAGGGTCCTCAACCAGAAGAGCCTGCAGAATAGCGAGCACCACAGAGCCCAACTTCGACACCTACACCCAAAAGGTCCACTCGCCCACATGTATACTAGAGGTACATGAATTTTATGTTGCTGATAGACGATGGAGAATGAATGCTACAATGAGGCATGTCAGGTATAGGACTCGAGCAAGTGAGAGCTAGCGATGAAATATGAGATGAAGTCCCTTATCTCCAATATATGAGACTAGTTGAATTACCCATAGGAAATAAAGCTCTACACAACAAATGGATATACAAAGTTAAAAAGGAACATGATGGTACCATGAGATACAACGCTAGATTAGTGGTCAAAGTCTTTCAACAGAAGGAATGGATTAACTACACTGACATCTTTTTCGCGATGGTAAAACTGAATACCATTCGCTCAATTTTGAGCATTTTTGCATCTGAGGATATGTATATTGAACAGTTAGATGTGAAAATTGCTATGTGAAAATTACTTTCCTTCATGGAGACCTAGAGAAGGAGATTTACATGCAACAACCGGAGGGCTTCTAAGTCAAAGAAAAAGAGAAACTTGTGTGCAAATTGACAAAGAGCTTGTATAACTTAAAGCAAGCCCTGAGGCAGTGGTATAAAAAATTTGACAATTTTATGCAGAGACATGGCTGCAACAAATGCAACACTAACCATTGCTACTATTTTAAAAGTCTTGATGTGAGTTGTACCATACTGCTACTTTATATTAATGACATGTTAGTTGCATGTTCTGATTTTGAATAAATCGGCAAGTTGAAGAAGCAGTTATTGAATGAATTCGAGATAAAGGATCCTGGCGCAGCGAAACAAATACTTGGGATGAGGATTAAAAAGGACAAACAAAATTTATAGTTATCTCAGGCCAACTATGTTAAACGCATCTGGAAGAGATTCAGCATGAGTAATGTGAAGTCGATGAGCACACCCTTAGCAAGGCACTTTCGCTTATCCAAGGATTAGTGTCTGAGGACAAAAGAAGAAAAGAACTTTACGACTAAAGTTTCGTACGTTTCAGCCATTGGAAGTTTAATGTTTGTCATGGTGTGCACGAGACCAAACATTGTTTATGCAGTGGGAGCTGTGAGTAGGTTCATGAGTGATCCGGGAAAGCTACATTGGGAAGCGGTGAAATGAATATTGCAATATTTATGTGGTACCATAGAAAAATGTATGTGCTTCGGAAGAAGCGACTTGTGACTACATGGTTATGTAGATGCTAATTTTGCTAAAGAAATTGATCACAAACGGAGTACGATCGGGTATGTGCTCATAGTTGGTACTACTTAGTCAGTTAGGTTTCACAGTTACAAAAGATTGTAGTGTTGTCTACAACAGAGGCAGAATACATAGCAGTTATAGAGCTAGCAAAGAGATGATTTGGTTGCAAAGTTTGTTAGCAGAGTTAGAATTCAAGCAGGTGAAGAATATTTTGCACAATGATAGTCTAAGTACGATACACTTGGCAAAAAATTCTATATTTTCATTAAAGGACCAAACATATAAAACTTTGATATCACTTCATTCGTTCGATGTCAGAAGATAGAGTGTTGTCACTTGAGAAGATACTTGACATCGAGAATCCTATTGACATGTTAACCAAAGTGGTGACGATGGAGAAATTGAAGCTTTGCGCAGCTTCAGTTGGCCTTCTAGCTTAAAGATAGAAGATGAGTACACTGAAGTGCATTGAGATGCATAGAGAAAGTTGATGAAAAATATTTATTAGCCCTCCAGTCTCCAAGTGGGAAATTGTTGTGGTTGTGGAGCCTTAAGGACATGAGATTGTTGTGGTTGTGGAGCCTAAGGACATGTTTATGATGGTTTTTGGAAGATTGGTTACTGGAAGAATTATCTTCTATAATTGTGGGATTTGTTTCCTATAATTGTTGGACTTGTTTAGGAATTTAATTCCTAATTTGACTTTCCTTCTAAAGTCTAAAGATTTGGTGACTAAAAAATCTCTTTTTATAAGAGGTGTATCAAAGTATGAGAACAATTGTAAGTCGAATAAATCCAATTTTGTGAAATTTGTGAGAGTAAGAGAGAAGAGAGCTTGAGTGATTATAATCCTCTATCATATTTTTCATAGTAAAATTTGTTCGGTGTATTCCTTAGACATAGCCTATTGTTAGGATGAACCAAGTAAAGCTCTTGTGTTTTTGTGATTTTTTATTTTTTAATTATTTTTCCGCATATATTACCAACACCACCCTCACACCCATGCTCCATACTGTTAGTCTGGCATATTAAGAGAGATAAGGTGGAAAGAGTAGAAGACCAAAGCAAAGTGGGATTTTCCTAGTTCAAATCGGGATACTGAATAGCATAGGAGATGTTGTATTCTTCAATTTTTTTTTTTTACTTTCTTTTGAGTTTATTAATAGCTTTTGTATGTATGTTTATAAAAATTCTATTTGGTCAGTGTGTTTTATGCATATGTATGGATTTTTCAATTCAGTTTACAACAAACAGTATTAGAACTTGGGAGTGTTCACCACATCAGAAGACTAACATGATCAACTTTATCATGCATTACTGAATTCATAGTAGCCAGCAATGGCTTTTGACATTATGGACAGAGCATTAACATCTTTTCCTTTGAAAAGTTTATCATTTCTTCCTTTTTCCAAATGTGCCCCACATATGAAATAATTGAGTCTTGGAAGAGATTTTGCATTCAATTAATTTCATATCCCAATTATGAGTTTCTGCAGCCACCACTTTAACAGAAAATATTAAAATCAGATTGAATCTCTATTCTCAGAGGTGAGACTTGAGAGCTTCCACACCAATTTGGCTAATTGACACCTACACTTTCTAAGTTTTTTCAAAGATTCACTCTCCATTCCACAAATCTTACACACACCATCAACCAACACTACATTTCCATAGAAAATGTTTGATTTTCCCTTTGGTTCTCAGCTTTCAAAACTTCTTCCAATTTCACTTTACTGGTTAAGCTATTTCCAGATAAGTCATTCCTTCTAACACTTCTAGCTGATGGAAGCTTCTTAATTTTCAATCTGATAAGCTGACCTAAAAGTAAAATTCCACAATTTGTATGACCCCAGAACCATCTTCTATGTAGTATGTACTTGTAGGAATCTGTAAAATGCACTCTTTATCTCTCCCTTGGAATAAAGAAAATCAATTAAACCAATCTTCCAAGACCTTGAATCTCTGTCAACAAGATCAGCCACCTTTTGCACTCCAAAATTCTAAGTAATATGCAATTTTCAGTAACTAACAACCACCTTCTGCCTTTTTGAAGAAAATTTAAAATAACAATATAAATAATAATAAAACTCAAATCTGATTATTTCAATAAATAAGAAGGCGCACTACTATTAGACAGAGAGAGAGAGAGAGAAATGTTTCTTATTTCAATTTCAAATGAATGGGAAAATTGCAAGACTCCCTAGCTTTATATACTATACAACTTAATTTCATGTCAATAACTCCTTACTATCTAAAAATTTACAAAAATCCCCTTTACTAGCAATTTGAGGTTAAAAGTTCACCAAAAATGTTATTCTAGAAACTTTACATCACAATTATCTAAAAATTTACAAAAACAAAAAGTCCCTTGCTACCGAGGTGAAAGAAAGATGCATAGACGCTTTAAACCAAAAATACAAATTTATTACATTGGTAATTATTTTTATTAAATGATTCACCCAAAAAAATTACTTTTATTAAATGAATTTTTCATTTAATATTTTTTTATATTCATCTAATATATTTTTTTATATCTATCTAATATATTGAATTATATAAAATAAACTTGTCAAAAATTAAATTAAATTGAGAGACCTTCCAAATGAAAAGTACAAGTTAATTCTTATCTTCTTCCCTTGTTGAACTCTTTCCTACTACTACTACTACTAATTTACTTTTATTAACAAAATGTCAGGGACACAACACGGAATCTCGGTCGGAGGTCGGAATTTGGGCCGGTGCGAGCGGCTGCACAGGTCGTTGCGGGATTGCCACCGCCGGATGCCGGCAGGACCTCCGCGCGAGGCGGCGTGCCGCCACCTGAACCGGTCGTTGGCGGAATGCCTGGTGGCGGAGGCGTGCCCGGACGAGTCGGAGGCGGTCAGGAGCTTGTGCTCGAGCGGTGGGACCGCTCTCAAGAGGTCTCAGTGTCAACAGGCTCAGGTATCCCTCGCCGTCTGTCTCTCTACCCATCAAACACCCTCCTGATCCGAAACCCTAACTCTAGTTTGTTTCCTCACTTGAAGGAACAATTGCCAATCACTGTAAGTATGCATTTTTTTGGTGCAATTAGTGTTGATCTCTTTGTTGTTGTTTATTGCTATATAATTTTACAGACTATTGGCGATTGATGCTTACAATGTCTATAATCTTACTTGTTACATTTTCCTTTTTTGGGTTCAGATTGAAATGATTTTTCTACTAAATTATATCAGATTATGCACACACCCATATATAATCAAATTAATACACCATTATGCTTCGATTCAAACAGGGAACGTAGGTCGAATTATTGCCTTTTTTCTTTCAAAACGTCTTTGTTATTTTTTATTTGATGTGTGAAGCTTCTGAATCTTTAA
This sequence comes from Cornus controversa, assembly GCA_026545225.1. Taxonomy (NCBI): domain Eukaryota; kingdom Viridiplantae; phylum Streptophyta; class Magnoliopsida; order Cornales; family Cornaceae; genus Cornus; species Cornus controversa. The sequence continues at coordinate 47,846,561 of CM048849.1, forward strand.
ACTTTTTGAGTTATTAATTTGACAAACTAAAAATGATTTGAAATAAGGAGTCAAAAGTGTTTTTAGAGAGTTAAAAGGAATATATAAATTGGAATGTGGCTGGATTTGATTCAATTACTTTGTTGTATAAGCTCATTACAGTCTAAGTTGTTCATGAATAATTCTCACTCTGAGTGATTTTGGTTTAAACAGAGCAATAGGTCATTAGGTTGTGTCATGTTTGATATGGATGGCACTCTCTTCTAAAGGAGCAGGACAGGGAAAACTGGAATTGTATCACATGATGGGAGCACCCATACAAAACCCCAACTGAGGAGGCAATATAGGGGATCCACAGTAGTCATTTCTAAGTTCCCCTTTGCATAGCATGTTGTAGTTACACTGTTTTTAAGAGTAAAGAGCAAAGCTACTACGTGAAACTTGGATGAATTGGAAAGAAAAAGGTTGAAATTTTGCTTTTAAGTTTATGCAAAGGTTGTTGCATTTGAGTTGGAATGTTTACCTCGTCCTAATTTATTTTTCGCGAACACTCCACCACCTGTTTGGGTCTTGTGAAGATAACTTGGTATCGATATTGTAGGATATATCCGAATTCTTTAAAATCAAACATCAGCACCTGTACTGCTGCCCTTTTTTTGTTGATAAGTAAAACAAACAGTTAAAAAGCATCAAGGGAACCACCCCTATGCACAGGAAATATACAAAGTGCCAAAAAGAATGAAGAGAACATCACAAGAAGTGTAAACATGAAGATTAAGCCTTTCCTGACTTTCATCCCTGTCCCCTTCCCCCGCAGAAAGGGGAAAAAAATGAAGAAGAAGACTACACACGGACAAAGCTCTGTTAACATAACAAAGCTTCATAATTTCTTGAGTTTCTCTCTTTCAGATCTCGTCAATCCCAAACTAGATTCTCTTCCATTCCTTTTCATCTCATCATTCCCCTTAAATCTCCACCTACTATGAATATCCCCAATAGTTCAAAACCCAAGCTGTTACCTCGAAAAACTCCTTGTTCTAATGCCCAACATCTGCTTTTTCAACATGCAATCAACTAGACAAAGAACAGCTTTGATGCACACTCCAAATGAGGCGCTAAGTTTCAACTACCATCTCCTCTTAACTTTATCCAATTTTTGAAGAAAGAATCATCATTCCTACAATTGTGTGACATCTTTGTGGGGTTCCTAGTTGAGGCCTGGTGGTAAAGGGGGATTATCTACAGTTTCAATGAAAAGAAAAAACTAGTTATTTGTTGCCACTTTGGCTGGTTGTATAGCTCTGGTGTATTTATGCTTTGCCCTTTCTCTATAAATATTTTCTGAATTGTAAAAATGAAGATTTGAAATTTTATTCTAAATATTTACTAAGACTTTGATTGGTACATGAAAAAAATTTGATATGGGGAAGTGGTTCTCTCATAGAGCTTCATACTTATTTAATTGTTGCTTCTAAAAGATGATTTTACTTTTGCAATAAACAGTTGACCATGGAGCAAAGCACATAGTGTTATGGCCTCTGGGCCTTGTGGGCAAACATTGTTACTGCAGGGTATTCAGCTCCGAAACACTGCATCCATGCTTGTCTTATTTTAGGGCATGCTGCCAAGCTATTGTGCTTTCCTGAATACCTTGAACCATTGTATTTTATTTTTATTTTTTGTTTTTTGTTTTTCTCACAGAAGCCATCATTGTGTTTCACTGATGTGTTTCAAAAGGGAAGTTTTGAATAAATTCATTTTTTCTTCTTGGAGCTTTTGCTTATTCCTTTTCATCCTACTGATATGGGATAAATTAGATGGAAGGTTAAAATTTTCTGATTGTTAGTGAACTTTCATCATTAAGCAACATAGATGTCAGATAAGCATGAAATTCCTGCAAGTAGCAGCAGTATCAAACGTCATGCTAACAGTGACAGTTAATTGCACATGAAGGAGAGAACCAATAGTGATAGGTATGATGCGTTGGTGTTTTTCTAGGCTACCTTGTTGACATGTAAGAGATACTAGGAGACACTCATAGTTTATATTCCTCCAGTTCCTTTGCAATTGAGCATCCTAGAAAGTAGAAACTAATGTTGGCGTGTGTGAAAGAAGACGATATATTCTCCTTAAAAATGATGCTTTTGTAGGCAACCATCTTGTTGAATGTAACTCCAAGCATTGCTAATTTGTAGTGCTTTATGCATGTTTCTAGAGATAAAAGAGAAGAGTGTCTTGATTTGATTGGCTTTAACACAGGGCTAGCCGAACATGGAAGAGAAAGGACCCTTGTAGCTTTTAGCTGCAAATGGAATTCATGCAAGGGCTTCGGTAGTTCCTGAGAGCTATTTAGATTCGTTGCTTCAAGTTCAATGCCATGGCTGCTCTGATGTGTTGTAACAGCTTAGAGTACAACTTTACACATCAGCCCAACTAGACATGGACCAGTGAAGAATTTCTCTTCAAATTGGAGACAGGAACAGTGGGTTCATTGATGATGTTGTTCAGTTGGTATTTGTATGTGGTTAGCTACAATAATAGTTAACGTCTGGAATAGATAATAGAACCATTTTTGTATGGAAACCTGATCTCTCTCTCTCTCTCTCTCTCTCTATATATATATATATATATATGTGTGTGTGTGTGTGTGTGTTGTTTTATTATTTCCTAGGCCTCTATGTTAATCCAATACCCTCTTGGGGCTAGATGCTCAAGTATGGTCAGTTAATCAAAGAACAGCCACAAAGAACTGTTTGGTTATTTTAATTAATCGATATGCCTTGGGTCTGTTAGGTGGATTAAGAAAACATTTAGCATTATCAGTCCCTACCCAAGGAAATAGAAGCAAGAAAAGTTCGTTGTCAAATGCCACCAAAATTATATGATTCATAATACCTAATAAGGAAAGATACAAATTTTATATAGATCCTGTGCTTGGTCAAACATGACTATCAATGTTTCAAGCCTTCATTGCGAAATGGAAATCAGCTATAAATTCCACAAACCAAGCATGAACTCTTTGGAAAAGCACAATACTTACGTAGTGGGTGCGCTATTTCCTGAGAGCCCTGACTGATCATGTTCATTTGATTGCCATGTCTTTTAGCGCCTTGTCTTGCCTTCTTCATATGTCAAGGCACAAGTATTGAACTAGTCCCTTGCATTGGGGCCAAAGCATCTTCTCTTTACAGGACTCCACACCCATTGCACAAGGAACCTCCTTCCCTTCACTCCATTTACATTGTACCCATCTCCCCACTGGTCTTTATACACTGCACCCACATAACCCCCACCCCCACCAGACCCATACACACCCATACACAGATCAGCTATCTCCGTGGGCGCAGTCGGGTCATCCCCGGCGTACCACGCGTTCACGAGCGGATTACTCGACACCTCTGCCAACTCATGCGCGATCACGCTGATCATTCCATCCACACCAGCATCCCCATTTGGTGCACCCATTATGTTGTTGCCTCCATTTGTGCTTGGTGGGGGCTTCCCTGAGTACTTGGGCCAAGCAAATGGATAAGCACACATGCCCGGGCACTGAGTGCCACTATAACCAACCCAAGCATATGGAACAGTAACACCAACAATGGCTGGGAATGTGAAGTAGTGAAACCCACACACTGCTCTGCAAAAGTCCTGGACCTGAACGTCCGAAGAGGTCAGTACTAAGTACATGCCATTGCGATAATTGAGAGGCAGAGCTCGCGGGTAAGAAGTGACCGCGGTTTTGATTATTGATTGGATGGTTAAGCGACTGAGGTACCTTCCATGGGAGTAAGAGTCATAGAATTCACCAGACAGGGCAATGTTTCCGGTGATGTTTGAGCCTGTTTGGTCAGTGTAGAGCCGGACAGTGCGCCACCAGTCAGCAACAGAAGGGAAAGGGGCAGAGGAAGAGAGTGAATGGAGGAAGTCTCTTATGGTGGCTTGATGGGTTGGATTCCAATGCCCATACCATATTATGTAGAGGTTGATTGGAGCTGCTAAGACTGGACCCATGTGGTATTCAAGCTCCACAAGGTCAGAAGAGCCTTCATAGTTGTTGGCTTGGTTGAATTGCTGGTTTTGGTCCCAGGAAAGAGACACAGAAGAGAAACAAGAGACAAATAGAAAGAGGATATGAAAATACAGCTTCTGCATTTTTGTGACTATTGCTCTTAGTGTTCTGGCCTTGTGGGTTATAACAGTTAACTTCTTCTTATATAAATAGAAGTAGCTGAAGCTATATATATATATATATATATAGGATTCTTCTATAGTACTACTTCCCTGTGGTGGGCAATGGCCTGCATGTTAACATAATTCCATGTCCATCATTGTTTGCTTTTAATTGATGGCCATGTTGGCCTTTTCTCTTTATTCCAGTTCATATACTAAAAAATTGTTCCATTCTAACTAATACTATCTATGTATTTTGTACCATGTATAAACAAGTTCATTGGGATCTCAAAGGGAACATTATTTTACAGTACTCCAAATTGTCTGACACAAGTTCACTATATCAAACTCTCTCTCACACTTTTTAATCTTCCTCTGGTATAACATCAAATTTATGATGCTTAGAGATATATTTCAGAACAGAATGACTTTTTATTTTATTTTTTCATTTTTGCACATTTAATTATGAAAAAATTTTAGATGTCAAAAGAGAAAAGACCAGAGAATATAATATATACCAGTTCAGAATCACAGAAAGAGAACCGAAAAGTGTAAAAAAATTGAGACATTTGATTGTCTTTATGTGTGATTGGCCAGAAACCATGTAATAATTTCTCCATAAAATGATATATACTTGAGAAAGTCTTCTCCAACTCTTAACCTCAATTCTAATTTGCAGCATAAAACAATAGAAAAAACAACAAAATACAATTGACTTCACTAATACTTTTCATATAGCTATGTTAGTTTTAAATTATTTTTTTAATGCTCTTCAGAAGCATAAAGTTAGTCCTCGAATAAATTGTCTTATGGTAAACTTAGTTTAATGAAATCATTGACCAAAATCTGTATAGTTTAAAGGATGTGACAGAAGAAATAATGATGGTGTGTTTCCAATGGTAAAAACAAGCATGTGATACCTTTTACAAAATTTCACCCTTTTGGAGGACACTTCTTCACTTTCAAAATCTTTGACTATTTTAGGACCCTTAAGGTGCAAATGTAATATAAATATTAGAACAGTAATATGGTGACAGACAGCATCTTGAAATTTCATTAGGAGCAATGTTAAGTGGCAACATATCATATAGTGGTGTGTGTGTGTCAACCACCTTACTGTTGTTACATGGACTAAGCAAGTTGGGCTGTCCATGGGACCATTGGTCACAGTAGCTTTTCCTAGATATTTGTTGAAAAATCCTTCAATCATGCAAAAGTAAAAGGTCCATGTGAAGAAGGGAAAGCATCTTCAACCTCCATGCCTTTAAAGGTCAGGATGAATTGAACTGTGAATAAAGTTGAATTAATGAACACTGACAAACACACCTAATCATAAATAATAATCACCTCACATAGTACACATAAAAATTCTTATATATATTCCCTTTAAATAATAATTCATATGCTAGAGATAGAAAAGAAGGCCCAAGTCCAATGCAATGTAAAATATGACACTGATTAAAAAGCATAACACTTCTGTTTGAGCGGAATAAGAGAGAGGTGGATGTCAGTAAGTCTTACTTTTATTTTTAGAGAGACTAAGAAGTTATTTTCAAATTTCGAATCCGTGGCACATCGCTTTAAACGAGAACACTTGTCATCGCATCAAATTTACATAGGAGAGTGATTGTTAAACATATATATCAATTTTGCAGGTAGAATCATTCTTTTAAAAAATTAAGGCCACACTAATCTAACACTAGACTTACATCAACTGTTTTCTAACCCTTAGTTTTGGGCAAATCAGAATCTTGTTAGTTAGGAAAATCTTTGAGGATCCTTTCTATTATAGTACTCTTTGTTTTATTACAAGATGTTAAAATGTGTCACTGAGTCATATATAAATCATTTACAATGAAGGATACAATGTACCTTGAACTGAAGAGAATCAATGCTCATGTGTCAATCAAATGTGTTAAGATTAACTTATATTCAGCAAAAAGATACAATCATACACTCAATTGACATTCAGAAGCAAAGATGTTTTGTGCTAATTAACTAACTAAACAACCATCTACTCTTTTATATTAGACAACTCTTTCCCATTTGTTCACAATATATTTAATATCTGAAACACAGAACAGATTAACAAGGTTCCAAATCTTTTAAGGTCAAGAATTTTTTTTCCTCACAAATAACTTTTACAATACTCTTGAAAAGACTTGAAACATATAGTTAGATGACGTCCTTGGTTTTTAAGATTGAGTTATTACTATGAATTTGACTTGATAGTGTGAGGTTGTTTTTTTGAATTTGACTATTCTAAAGATGTTTCTAATTTCTTTTTTAAGAAGAAAAAGAAGAAGAAGAGCTAGTTGCCTTGCTGAGTAATGTCTTGGGTAAATTTGTAGTTAATGCGACCATTGTTGTTTCACAACGAGTTTGAACATCTTCATTGCACCACAAAGTTTTTTTGGATAATAGGTCTTTTTTTATTATTATTCTTCAAGGACCTATTTTGAAATTCTTTCGGGTTATGTTCGGTTACATGAAATTAGAGTTTTGGAATTGGAATTAAAATTAGTGGAATTGAAGAAAATTTTGTTCATGACGACCAATTTTAATCCCAAGACTCCAATTTCATGCAAATGCATTTGATCATCCTCTTCTACATTAATTAGTTTCATCTACTAAATTTAATATTACTTGTTAAGACCTCTTTTCTACATTAACTAATTTCATCTACTAAATTTAATGTTACTTGTTTAGACCTCTTTTGATGGGCTTTCAAGACTCCCAAAACTTTATTTTAGTATGGTTAGCTTAATTCAAATTAATCTTATTTCTTTTCATTTTCTTTGTTTGATACTATGTTCCTTGTTTTGAAAAGCTGTAGTGTTCTTTGAATTCTCCCTATGGTTGGTTGAAAGGTTATTCCATGCTAAATCTATTTATTGTTGTTTATATACTAATTGGAAAGCAGATTTGTTGATTTGAATCATATTTCAGCCTTTGCCTTCTTAAGAAGGAGTTCTTGTTACCCGTACTATTATTCCGTGATATATTTTTTTTAATAACACTCACAATACTTTTGGCAACACTTGAACTTTTCACCTTTTACTTGGGGCTTGTTTGGATTGATGGAATTGGAAGAAAAAAAAAAAAAAAAGAAAAGAAAGGAAAAGATAATAATTTTTGTGTTTGGATTGTCATTCGTAAAAGAAAAGAAAGGATTAGAAGTGATTTGGAGGGATAGCTTATCCCACCAAATCCCTCGTATGTTATCCTCTCAAAAGTGGAAAAATTTGGAGAGAAATGATAAGAATAAATGAATCTTTCATAATACCAAAAATAACTCTAACATTTTAAAAACAAAATTTAAAAGACATTTGGGTATATCTTGTAATATAAACATAAAAAGGCATGATAGTAAATTAATTAAAACATTTTCTTTTCTTTTCTTTCCTCTACCTTTTTCAAACAAGAATGCAATCATTTCATTTCTTTTTTTTATATAATTTATCCAAACATGAATACATGTTATCTTCTATTTTCTTTTTTTTTCTTTTCTCTTATAACTAATGTTATCATTTCTTTTCTTTTCCTTTCTGTTTATCCAAACAAAGTATCTTAGAGGATTCTAGAGAGGCAGACTATCCTTGCTCTTATCCATTAAGTTCATACGAGTTATTTCTCCCTTGAGTTTTAGTTGCCTCCTATTTCTCCCTCTTCCCATTGTCACCTATTTATTGATTTTATACTTGCCTCTCTCTTTATTGATTGTCCATTAGTATATGTTGTGATGTTAAGCTTTCTCTAGGAATAAGCAGTAAAGGACTAGCAGGATGTGATAAAAGGCCAAAACCGATAACATCAAGCAATAGAAGATAATAACTCCAAACCCATTACCGAAAGGGCTTGTAGTTTAAGGGTGTAACTTACTCATCTTCAAAGAGAAGGGAAGGGTTCAAGTCATGGGAGAAAAAACTTATGTATGAGTGTGAGTGAGTCCCATTTTCAACTAGAGAAATATAAAAAAATAAAATAAAAATCCAAACCCATTACTAACTTAGCAGCACCAAACTCACTAACCAGCATCAAGCAACCACAGTATCAACAGAACTAGAAAGAAGCACCAATAGCAGGAAAACAAATGTGCAAATTTCATTTTTGGTTTCAGAATTGCAAGGAATGAGTAAACTTCACATTCAACTTGATTAGCATTTTCAGGAAAAACAAGCTTATTTGGCCTTTAGCAAACAATGTTTATATGGAAGGCATGCTTTTGTGGTTTTTAAAGCATAATTTATTGAAGGCTATTACTTTTTTACCCTTCTCAAATTCATTGCAGAATTGTTATGCCTTCCCATGAAATTCTATTTTCTCTGATTTATTTATTATTATTTATTTATTTATTTATGTAGAAAATTTTGGTGCTCTTCCGCGTTAGTTGCTGGCTCCATATAATTTATATATATATGTACGACTCTATGTAGGTACACACACCCAGATCTATATTATATTTAAGATTGGTATAATAAAACAAAAAAATCAATCTAATGGTCAAAAGTTATTAAAACACCAATCAAGTAAGTTAAAATGTCTTTTGTTATCTAAAATTAAAAATAACTTTATCTAAGAATCATAGTGTATACTATTATGAATCGTTAATCATGATTGTTAGATAAATGTATCATTAATCATAATTGTTAAATAGAACTATTTACATAATTGTTAAATAGAGCTATTTTGAATTGTAAATAACAAAAGATATTTTGAATCATTAATTTTTTAATCATTATCACGGTTAGATTAAAATGTTTGTCCTTGTTGTTGCAAGCTTATTTTTATATTATATAGATATATTATGGAGTAACAAGAATCTGAAGGCCCTTTTTATGCTCTTATTATTTTTGTTATTCTCCGTGGGAAGTTGCTAACATGCATAGACATTGTCTCTACCACTAGAAGGATTCAAATTTGAAATTGCTAGTATCAGCTGTGTGCGCGTGTGAGAGAGACCTTGAAATTTCAAATCCTACTACTACGTTGACAAACCCCTTTCATGGTGACTCTTCGTTTTCTTCTTCCTCTTCATCGATTTCATCGACAACATCAGCCCATATTATCTAAAACGACACTCAATAGTCTCTTCCACTCCCAACCACACTCTCTCTGCAGCTTCAGCTTCAGAGGTGTGTTTTGTACCGATGATGATAGTTCTAGTACCAGTTTAACAGACCCCACTTCGTCTTCATCATCAGAATCTGTTGTCAGAACAGTATGTTCTCTAGTCTGTCAATCTTACTATCAACAACATACCCATTTCAAATCAACACCTCCCAAGCTAAATCTATCGATAGATTCTGGGTATTTGACTCCTGAGCAAGCTATTACAGTCGTTGCTTCGCTCACGGACGAGGTGGGGTCAATGGTGGCTTTGAGTTTCTTTTATTGGGCAATTGGGTATGTGAAGTTCAGGCATTTCATGCGGTTTTATATTGTTTTGGCAATGTCTTTGATTGGAAATGGCAATTTGGAAAGAGCACATGAAGTAATGCAATGTCTGGTGAGGAGTTTTGCTGAAATTGGGAGGTTGAAGGAAGCTGTTGATATGGTTATTGAGATGCAAAACCAGGGCTTGACTCCAAGTACTGGGACCCTGAATTGCATTGTTGGTGTAGCCGCTGGAATGGGCTTGCTTGAAATTGCGGAGAACGTGTTCAATGAAATGTCTCATAAAGGGGTCTGTCCTGATTGTTTTAGTTTTAAGCTAATGGTTGTTGCATACTGCAGAATGAGTAGAATTCCAGAGGCGGATAGGTGGTTGAGTGCAATGCTGGAGAGAGGCTTTCTTGTCGATAATGCAACATGTACATTGATCATTACTGCATTTTGTGAAAATGGGAGTGTGAATAGAGTGTTGTGGTTTTTTCAAAAGATGCTTGAGATGGGGTTGACAGCAAATTTGATCAATTTCACCTCACTGATTAATGGGTTGTGCAAGAGGGGCAGTATCAAGCAAGCATTTGAATTGTTAGAGGACATGGTTGGGAAAGGTTGGAAACCAAATGTTTATACCCATACGGCATTGATTGATGGCCTCTGCAAAAAGGGGTGGACCGATAAGGCATTTAGATTGTTCCTTAAGCTTGTCAGGAGTGATAATTACAAACCCAATGTGCACACATACACTACCATGCTCAGTGGGTATTGCAAGGAGAACAAGTTGAATCGGGCAGAGATGTTATTTGCCAGAATGCAGGAACAGGGATTGGTTCCTAACACCAACACATATACTACTCTCATTGACGGGCACTGTAAAGTAGGGAATTTTGATCGAGCATATGAGTTGATGGAAACAATGGATAAAGAAGGTTTCACTCCCAGTATCTGCACATATAATGCAATTATTGATGGGCTTTGTAAAAAGGGAAAGGTTCAAGAGGCTTATAAATTGCTAAAGAGGGGCTATAAAAGTGGAGTTCATGCTGATAGAGTCACATATACAATTCTCATGTCCGAGCACTGTAAGAGGGGCCATACTAATCATGCCCTTATGTTTTTCAATATGATGGTCAAACTTGGCCTTAAACCTGATATGCATTCATATACCACATTAATTGCCACCTTTTGTAAGCAAAAGAGAATGAAAGAAGGAGAACTGCTACTTGATGATGCTGTCAGACTTGGCTTAGTTCCGACCAAGAAAACATATACATCTATGATATGTGGATACTGTAGAGATGGCAATGCCATCCTGGCTATGAAGTTGTTTCAGAGGATGAGTGACCATGATTGTGCACCTGATAGCATCACTTATGGTGCTTTGATAAGTGGGCTCTGTAAAGAATCCAAATTGGATGACGCTCGTAGGCTCTATGATACCATGATTGACAAAGGACTTTCCCCATGTGAAGTTACTCGGCTGACAGTAGCTCACGAGTATTGCAAGAAGGATGAATCTCAAACTGCAATGGCTATCTTAGACAGATTAGAGAAAAAGCTATGGATCCGCACGGTTAATACTTTAATTAGAAAGCTTTGTAGTGAGAGGAAAGTGGACATGGCGGCATTTTTCTTCCGTAAATTGTTAGATAAAGATCAGAATGTGGATCACATAACCCTTGCAGCATTCATGACTGCATCTTATGATAGCAACAAATATGCAGTTGTTTCTGAATTGTCTGAAAGGATTTCGAAACAAATGAATTATAAACCAAATTGTGCTGAAAGAGCAATTTCATTTGTTTCCAATGCTTGAGCTGCTGTAGCAGCTTGTACAAAGGTGCCCCAATGTTGTTCAAAGTATAGATAAGATTTCAATTAATAATTTAAGACTTCTTGAAGACCTGCAAGAATTAGCCAGTACTTCTCAGGTTTGTTAGCGGAGATATATGGCTATTTGGCATTGTAACTTTGGACTGACATTTTTTAAACAAATAACAGAAATGGTGATTGGCCGCATTTGATATATATTTTTGGTGCAAATTGGTTCCTTAGGGTAGACTTCCCTTGGCATGTTTATCTTCAGGTTCCACAGAACTCCAAGTTGGCTATACTATGCATTTAACGCTACACTAAGGCAAGGTCAAAGACTCTTCCAAGAACTTTAATGTGAGTTTGTATTGGAAATCTTATTTAATGTGAGTTTTTTTTTTCTGCTCCCTCTGTTCTTGCTGAGGGAAAAGGTTGAGGTTCAACATGGTCAAGAGTGAATGCAGTTCCCAATGAACCAAAAAATTAGAAAAATGAAATCTTATCACTGAAATTTCGCTGTAGCAGTTGCTTCACTTTCAACAACCAGGTTTTAACCTATGTTACCCGGGCTCGGGTACAGGTGTCGGACACGGGTGTGTGTTTAGAGGTCAGATTTGTCTATCTATCAAATTATAGAACACGGGGACACGGATTAAAAGTGTCCAAAAATTAGACACGGGTACTTGGACACCGCATAAAAAATATAAAAAAATTGACAAATATAATATCCAACTCATAGAAAAATGTAATGTAAGTAAAATTATTAAGCTATTCAAATCTATCCTCATACTTAAGTTTATAGCAATTCATGAGAACTTATATTTATATTATAAATCATGAAATCTCTTACCTCCCCATTATCCTCATTCTTCAACATCCTGTTTTTTCTTAGCCATGTCTTGCATTCTTGGTCAAATTGTGGCAGCTGCTAAAGCAAAATAAGCAATTCCTCACTTGATGCACTAGCCTGAAATAAATCATTAGGATATCATATTAAAGGGTGTTCCCAAACTCCCAACAAATGGCATACTAATTCTTAATTTCTTACCTTTAATGGTTATCAGACCAGGCTTTGTAGGCCTCTAGCTCCAACCAGATTCTCTTGCAAGAATGATCACCTACAAATTCTACAATATTTATTAAGTTTTGAACATAAGATAAAAGACTAAAACTAAAAGTAAATAATATAGGCTTACTGAAGAAGTGAAGAACAAGTTAATAACTATAAGAGAACATAATAAAGTAATAAATTTCATAATCAAATCTTCAAAATAATACAACTATAATGATGATATCAGAATATCACCAATTCAAAAATTAATACTAAAAGTGATACCTTTTAAGTTTTGAATCTTTTAAGTTTTGATAAAATCATAAAAGCATAAAAAAAAAAAAAAAACTTATAAAAGCAGTTGTTATAGTCTTATAGACTTATAATTCTAAATTCTAGGCTTCTAAATCATAACAGGAATTCATTTGTTCAAACTTCAATCCATCATTCTGGAACTTCATTTAGTTCAGCAGCTTCATCTTCAGCCCCTAAGCTATCTTCTTCAATTTCTTCATCAAATGTCATAGTCTCTAACTCGGGCTCATTGATGAAAAGCTCTGCAAGTTCACTGAAGGTGTTGCCATCAATATCAAACTTATCCCCACCTATCAAAATAATTAAAAAAAATCATTAAGCAATAAAAAAAGAGATTAAAATTTAAAAGTCACAACTCACAACTAAATTAGTGAATGTACACAAGTCCCAATATGCTGTCGGTCCTTCCTTGTATTCCTTTATCTTTCTTGACATGAGTCGGATGTTGCAATGTACAAATACCAAATCTTCAGCTCTACTTGAACTCAGTCTGTTTCTTTTGATGCTTTGAATAAGAGAATATGTACTCCAATTTCTTTCGCAACAAGATGATGATGCCGGTTGTGAAAGCAACTTGAATGCTAAAGCTTGTAACAATGGTGTTGAAGAACCATGATTAGCCCACCATGAAATTGGTTCCTCATACAACTTTGCTTCAATAACTTGAGGCTCATTGAAGTAACCAAATCCACTTGAAAAGGCACCATATTTTGTATAAATTTTTCAAAGTTCACTTTGATTGCTAAAAATTCGTTTGAAGCATTTGCTTTTATTTAAATAAACTTCTTGATCTTCATGTGGTGAGAGCCGTGGAACTCCATTACTTCCATCTCCAATTCAAACATCAGTGTAGTATTTAGGAACCAATGAATGTGTCATACAGTGTAGGGGAGTGTTACTTTTGTTCCATCTTGTCTCCAAAATAGAGTGAATGGTGTTAAAGAAATCTGACTGGTCAGTGAGCAAATCTTTTTCCTCATGTTCAAAAATTTTGGCTTTCACTTTCTAAATCATCGTATCCCACGTATCATAAATCAAATGTAAAACAGAAGCATCAGTGTCTGTTAACCTTAAAAAAATAATTATAGGTTCAGTAAACTCCAAGAGGTATTCCAAGTTGTCCCACCATATGTCATTGACAATGCATTGTTTCACTTCAAGTGCCCTGATTTCAATTGCTGATTTTCCATCTCCTTTTAAAGATATTCTCCAATTTGGATCCATCACCATTTTCTCAAGTGCAACCTTAACTTCTCTCATACATTTTGCCACGATAATGCTTGATGCAAATCTTGTTTCTGCCACCCTTAGCAAACCCAATGCTGAATAAGTGTTGAAGATCGATAGTATCATGCCATGGTTAACTATGAAGTTTCTTATGTTTTGCACATCACTCACCAAATCAACAATTCATTTACAAAGAACATATTGAGCTGATTCAGAAGGTTCACACATGCTTTTTAGAGCCAAATTTAGGCAATGCACAACACATGGCGTCCAAAAAATGCGAGGATATTTACTTTCAATTATACCACCAGCAGTTTTAAAATTACTCTCATTATCTGTAATGACTTGAACAACATTTTCTGGTCCCACTTCTTTGATCACAGGTATAAACAGATTTACTACATATTCTGCATCCTTAATGTTACCACTTGCATCAACTGCCTTCAAAAACATTGCACCACCTACTGATGCAACCATTATGTTTATCAATGGCCTTCTTTGTCTATCTAACCACCCATCTAAACATAGAGACATGCCTTTCTTTTTCTAAGTATCTTTTATTGACTGGAGCTTCCGATTCACATGTGCCTTCTCTTGGGCCAGCAATGTTGTTCGTAATCTGTCAATTGTTGGAGGAGTGTAGCCTGATAACTTGCTGTTGGCTAATGTGAGTGAATATTTTCTAAAGTGGAGGCACCTTGTGAAGTTAAATGATAATGCAGACCCATAGAACAAACAAGCTACCTGTTTATCGATAATATCTCTTTGCGCAACATTAAATACCTTTTCTAGAGCCCCTGGAGTTGATCCTTTCCTTTTTTTGCATTGTAGCAAATCTGATCCTTCAGGCAAAGACATATATTCATCCTTCTTTCTCACATTTACTTCTTCTTGAGCCTTTCTGCCTTCAGATTGCTCATGCTCCTTCTTTAAGGCTTGAAATAAATAATCTGTAATTGACTTGCAAGCTTCAACCCCATAATTAGGAAGCTTCAATAAGTGAGCCTTCACTTTTGAATATGACCATGTAACTTTTTTATTGCAGTAATTGCAGTACCAAGTTCTATTTCCACCTCCACGTGTTGGTAGACTAAGAACTTTCACATGATTTCATAGTGGCTTGTCATCAAATTGAGACCCTTGAACTTTCGATGGTCGTAGGTTTATCTTCTCTTCCCCTTTGACATATGACATTATATCTAGATCCTAAACACAAGTTTAAACTTTAAACAAGAAAAATGGTAGAAAAATCTAATATATTCAAAATCAAAAATTAATTTTCTGAAATCACACATGACATGACAGTTCATTTTTCTGAAATTTTCAGGAGCATATATAAATAGAATCAAAATCAAATAGAAAGTATTATGTGAGGTTACGGTAATAGTATTTTGTAAGCTTCAAGTTACAGAATTAGTATAAAAATCAATTAGATGAGAAGAATGTAAAGTTCAAGTACACTCACAAAATCTAGCTCAACAAGATGATGATGATGATGCCGATTGGTGGGTTTGCTACAATATTTTTGTTCCTTTTGTTGTTCTTTTGCTATTTCTCAAGATGACGATGATGTCGATTAATGAAAGCATATCTATGATCTTTCCAAATGATGGAATGCAAGAAAAGAGAAAAAAAGGAAAAAAAAAATTGGTGGCATGTTCGAAGAGAGAGAGAGAGGTGAAAAAGTGGTGGCATGCAAGAAGGTAGAGAGAGAGATACAACATGCAAGAAAGTAGAGAGAAATCAGAGATAAAACAAGAGCTGTGTCATGTCACGTGTGATACTCCACCATAGAGCCACACAATCTATGTTTAATTGATTTAGTTTTCAACTTTTTCAAAACTTATTTGACAAGGTATTAGGGTTCATTAAATGTGAAAGACATCTCCAAACATATATATATATATATATATATATATATATATATAAGCATATAGTTATTTTATAACTGTTTAGGTTCTAAATTTCTAATTGAATTTATCTCCAACTACAAATTATAGATTAAACATATATTTTAACTAAGTGTATTATAGTTATACAAATCACGTAAAAAATTACTTAACAATTGATTAGTTTAAACATGACACTCATTAATTCAATTAGATATATCATATATGAATTAGTAGTCTCATTAACTCAATTAAATATATTGATGTTTCAATTAGATACTTACAAAAAAAAATCAATTAGATTTAGTACCATGTTTCGATTAAATCACTTATATATGAATTAGTATTGTATTAATCCAATGATTTAGTACCATATTTCAATTAGATCACTTATATACGAATTAGTATAATCTTAATTCATTGATTTAGTATCATATTTTAATTGGATCACTTATAGATGAATTAGTATAATCTTAATTTAATTAGATATAGTACCATATTTCAATTAGATCACTTATATACGAATTAGTAGGTAGTCATATTTCAATGATTTAATACCATATTTCAATTGGATCACTTATAGATGAATTAGTAGGTAGTCATATTTCAATGATTTAATACCATATTTCAATTGGATCACTTATAGATGAATTAGTATAGTCTTAATTTAATTAGATATAGTATCATATTTCAATTAGATCACTTATAGATGAATTAGTATAGTCTTAATTTAATTAGATATACTACCATATTTCAATTAGATCACTTATATACAAATTAGTATAGTCTTAATTCATTGATTTAGTATCATATTTCAATTGGATCACTTATAGATGAATTAATATAGTCTTAATTCAATGATTTAGTACCATATTTCAATTGAATTTAGTATTGTCTTAATTTAATTACATATAATATCATATATCAATTAGATCACTTATATATGGATTAGTATAGTCTTAATTTAATTAGATATAGTACCATATTTCAATTAGATCACTTATATACGAATTAATATAGTCTTAATTCAATGATTTAGTATTATATTTCAATGATTTAGTACCATATATCAATTACATCACTTATAGATGAATTAGTATAGTCTTAATTTAATTAGATATAGTACCATATTTCAATTAGATCACTTGTAGCTCCCTAGGCTTAATATTACGTGTGATACTCTAAAGCCATAGAATACAGTCTTTCAAACTATAATTCAATTGATAATTCTTTGAACTTTATGTACAAAAATTAATTCTCAATAATAGAAATTGTCCCATTTACATTTAAAATTACAAACTTTATTTTACTTCTAAAGGCTTTCAAAGTTTAATAAATTAAAAATGCAATTAAATGGTTTTTGTTAAAGACATAAAAATGTGAATGGACTTCCTTATTTCTTTTATTTTTGTGCTAACTAATAATTATTATATTAATTACAAATTTGTAATCATGTCTTTTTTATAAAAAAAATAAATTACAAACATTTTTTTAATGCTAAAAACCCTTGTGATCAGCATTAGTGACGACCAGAGAGTAAACAATTGCAAAATTAAAGGAAACATTTTTACACATGAAATTGAAACCCCATAGGGTTTAGTTGTTTACAAAAAAATTTGTCTATCATCCCTTCACAGCCTATTAGGTTTACAAAGAACCTATATCAAAGACATTTCCAACAAGCAAAAAAATAACCCAAACCCTAATCTAACATTATCAACAGACGGACCTAAAAAACCCAAGAAGACCCAAAAAAACCCAAGACGACCCAAAAAACCCAAGACATTCTTCAAGAACTGGAGGTATGATATTTATTCACTGCCTTCATGCCTTCAGACATGGCATGCTTGGCCAATTCACTCAGAAAAATAAGCTTCACAACACTCTGAATCTCGCGAGTAGTGATGGTAACCCTTTTGTTATATTGCGCAAGTCCTGAGGCCTCCCTACCGAGCTTCTCAAACATGTCGTTGATGAAGCTATTCACTATGCTCATGGCCTTGCTTGAGATCCGCATGTGAGGGTGAACTTGTTTGAGAACCTTATAGAGATATAATTTGTAATTCTCCATTCTCTTCTTCGACTTTTTCTTCTTCTTTTTTGTCTCTGGCAGTCCCTCTCGCCGCTGGCATCGTCATTGGTTTCACCATCTACTCTATAACTTTAGAACATAAGTGAGAAGATGAGAGACCGTAAGATAATATATTACTATATTAGGTTAGGGTAAGAAATGAGTGAAGCTAGGCTAATAGTATAATTATTACCTACTGTTGCCATCTCCATCAAGTTCTCTTTACTTGGTACTTTATATATATATTATATTACAGCTGTAATTCAGCTGGCAAACCTTTTACATAGTAAATTGGTAATTATATTTATATATTAGGAATATTTTGGCAAAGGAAAAAAACGCTGACCTAGACATCATCTTGGAGACTTGGATACAGCTGTAATTCAATTCCTGCATATGCTAAATGCGTGAAACACAATCGACCATTGCAAAGAAAATTGGATAGTGGTTAGCGCGTGAATGGACATCATCTTCAACCTTTACTCCTTTAGACGACATCTCAAATTCAGACAATTCAGACCACCATTTTTTAACCAAGAAGCTTCTTAAAACCGTGTATGGCAGCGAATTTAACCAAAAAAAATCATGAAAAACTTTCTAATCTATCACAAGCATCAGCTTGCACATTATTTCATATGGTTTCGTCATCAGCCGTGTCCAGTGTAGAAGTTGAAGTGTCAAACACATATCCCGTGTCCGAGTTCGCATCGAGTCATGTCGTCACTGGCACCGTCGACGGCGCCGACGAGTCTAAGTAACACAGGTTTTAACAAATCATTCCATTCAACCATGGTTATAACATTATAATGTTCACTACTATAGAGGATGCTCATTTACTTCCTATCAACTTAGTTCTTGTTTTGAAGTGCATCTTTAGCTGACTTATTTGTCTAAATGGTTTTAACATACATTCCCTTTACATTAGGACTTCTCTTTTTCTCTTAATTGGTTCATATATTTTGCTCATTATAAATAAAATATAAAAAGTTTTGTAATTATGCAGATTTGATAATATAATCTGATGAACAGAAATTCACCCCAAGCTAGTCAAACGCCAACCTGTAAAAAGGACAAAAGAAGGTTAGTCGAAAGGGCAACTGCGCGGTGCCGGCCGACTACATTCCGATGATCAAATCAGAAATCAAAATAGTTTTCTTAAGTTGTAAAGGCACTTGAGAGGGTATTAATTATGTACCTCGGTATATGGACCGTCTTTGTATTTATAGCAGCAACATGGGAACATGTCTCAGTAGAAGACTGGCTCTTCAATTCCCCAGACTTATCTAGAGATAGAAAAGTACTGGTCAAAACATACCTCTAGTCCATGTCACTTTGCTCTTAACCTCCACATCATACGTCTCACAATTGGAGTCAAATACTCTATCAAATGTCCCCTGTTCATGAGTGTCGCTCATCGGGCCTTAGGAACACTTCAGCAGAATCACCGGACTATGAAAAATGAACCTTTGGCTTATCAGCCCGCTGTTAGTGGCCCACAGTTTTTTTTTTTGGACCTGGCTTGGCCGAATCCTATTTTTTTTCTTTTCTCTCTCCTCCTTTTTCCTTTCCTTTTTACTTTTACTTTTATGACTTGTCCTTTTTTAGGATTAGACCTTTGGCCGCATCCCTGTGGGCTCGGCCTCTTAGACGCATCCTAGGATTAGGCCTTTGGTCAAATCCTTAGGATTAGGCTTTTGGCCACATCCCTGTGGGCCCGGCCTCTTAAACGCATTCTAGGACTTTTTGCTTTTAGGACTTGTCATACTTTAAAACTTGTCATACTTTAAGATTAGGCCTTTGGCTGCATCCTAGGATTAGGCCTTTGGTCACATCCTTTAGGACTAAGCTTTTGGTCGTATCCCTGTGGGCCCGACCTCTTGGACGCATCTTAGAATTTTTTGCTTTTAGGACTTGTCCTACTTTAGGATTAAGCCTTTGGCGACACCCTTTAGAATTAGGCCTTTGGCCGCATCCCTGTTGGCCCGACCTCTTAGATGCATCCTAAGATTAGGCCTTTTAGGACTTGTCCTCCTTTAAAATTAGGCCTTTGGCCACACTCTTTAGGACTAGGCCTTTGGCCACATCCATGTGGACCCGACCTCTTAGATGCAGCAGAAGATTAGGCCTTGGGCCACGTCCTTAGGATTAGGCTTTTAGCCATATCCCTGTGGCCCCGGCCTCTTGGACGCATCCTAGGATTAGGCCTTTGGCCACATCCTTAGGATTAGGTCCTTTACCGCATCCTTGTAGGCCCGACCTCTTGGACGGATCCTAGGATTTGGCTCTTAGCCAGTTCCTTAATTTGAACTTATCCAGGCGTTAGAATCCATCTCCTGGTGACCATTACATTTTTTAAATGTTGGAATATAGTCATTTATAATGAGAACGTTATAATATGACCGTTGATGGTGGTGTCTATATAAGATCTCTCCCACACACATTTCTTGTCATTTCTTTCCTTTGATGAGTATGTACTTATTTGTGAGAACGCACAAGATCTTCGCGAAGGAGGCCTAGCAGAAACATCGTTGCGCAGGCGAAAGGAAAATGCATTGCATGTTTCTCCTCCCCTTCTATGCAAAAAGGCCGTGAAGGCCCGTGGTTGTGAGAAGTGGTGGTTTACCCAGAGGCGGTGGCTTGTCTTCTGGTGTTCTAAAAAACTCTCATGACATAACCTATTAAAGAAGGACTCATGCAATGAATTTTTTGTTTGGATAGTATTTTCTTAGGCGGGCTGTGCCCATATGCAGTTACCTAACCATATAATCAGAACTTCAACTAATTACGTCTTTTCCCTAAAGATCCCCCCTGGAGGTGTCCCTCCGCGGGGTTCTTTAACAGTATTCTCAGGACTAATTCATAATATCTTTTCATCAAAGGCCCTCTTTAGAGGTGCATCTTCGTAGGGCTATGCCCCCATAGGCTTACTTTAACAATGTTCTCAGGATTAATCTATCCCGCCTTTTTCATCAAAGGCCCTCTCTAGAGGTGTGTCCCCGTAAGGCTATGCCTTACTTTAACAATGTTCTCGAGATTAATCCATCTTACCTTTTTCATCAAAGGCCCTCTTTAGAGGTGTGTCCCTGTAGGGCTATGTCCCCGTATGGCTTACTTTAACAATGTTCTTAGGATTAATCCATCCAATTTTTTTCATTAAAGGCCCTCTCTAGAGGTATGTCCCCATAGGGGTATGCCCCCGTAGGGCTTACTTTAACAATGTTCTCAGAATTAATCCATCTTGCCTTTTTCATCAAAGGCCCTCTCTAGAGGTGTGTCCCCGTAGAGCTATGCCCCCATAAGGCTTACTTTAACAATGTTCTCGAGATTAATCCATCCTGCCTTTTTCATCAAAGGCCCTCTTTAGAGGTGTGTTCCCATAGGGCTATGTCCCCGTAGGGCTTACTTTAACAATGTTCTCAGGATTAATCCATCCCGCCTTTTTCATCAAAAGCCCTCTCTAGAGGTGTGTCCCCGTAAGGCTTACTTTAATAATGTTCTCAGGATTAATCCATCCCGCCTTTTTCATCAAATGCCCTCTCTAGAGGTGTGTCCCCGTAGGGCTTACTTTAACAATGTTCTCGGGATTAATTCATCCTGACTTTTTCATCAAAGACCCTCTCTAAAGGTGTGTCCCCGTAAGGCTTACTTTAACAATGTTCTCGGGATTAATCTATCCGGTCTTTTTCATCAAAGGCCCCCTACAGAGGTGTCCCCGTAGGGTTGTGCCCCCGTAGGACTATTTTAACAATCTTCTCGGGATTAATCCATCCCACCTTTTTCATCAAAGGCCTCATACAGAGGTGTCCCAGTAGGGTTGTGCCCCTATAGGGCTGTTAGTTCACTTTTTGTTTTAGTTATAACAACATATTTTGAAGCAAAAATGACTGTTATTGATATTTTAGTAACAAATAGAGAGTTATTCGAGAAAAACCTCAAAGATATCGTCTTAAAGCTTGATATTAAACTAAATTTCAATTGAAACTATTAAAATAAATGTAACTTTTAAAAGAAACTCATATTGATAGCACTTCCTCATATGCTCAGCATTCCAATGATAGGCTAACTGCCTCCCTTCCAATATCTCTAATCAATATGCCCCCTGTCACCTCCAAGTCCACCAGAGAGAACTTTGATTTCTCCCTATAGAGGATTTTTTTTAGTGTTGTCATATTTACCGTCCCCATCCCATAGGCGGTTCCGTGTTCCCCTTTCATCTTCGGTCACAAATCTTTGTAGTTGGCCCCTATGAATCAGACTTTCAATCTGCCTTTTTAAGTCTATACACTCATTTATATCATGTCGTGATGGAACTTGTAGTACCTGTCGCGGGACCTCTTGGAGAGAGCGGTTCTTAGTTTTAAGGGTCATGCCATAACTGGGTCCTCTTAGATGTAAAGGAGGATTTGGCTTATTTACGTGTTTAAGGGGGTAAAGGTGTTGAATCACTTATCACTACATGATGCTTTATCGTTCTGCTCCTGTGACGTCCTGCCATACTTGGGGTCTCTATCTTCCTCACTACAATGTCCCCTCTTTTCCTATCTGCCTTTCTCGCATCGAGGGCATCCTTTGCGTTCATGTACTTTTGGGACTTTATGAGTAACTCGGACATGCTTTCTGAAATGCTTGAAAATTAAGTATAAGAATTTTGAAGGCAACAAGCCCCCTATGAATGCAGTAACCACCACCTTGTCGTTCAGAGCATCGACTTGCAACATTTCTCTGTTAAATCGGTTGATGTAGTCTCATAATGATTCCCCCTTAGTTTGTCTCACATTCAAGAGGTAGGTAGCAGGCTTCTATGTTTCCAGGCAGCGATGAAGTTACCAACAAATAGTTGACTCAATTCTTTAAAAGAATATACGAATACAGGTTTCAAATTGTTAAACCATGACCGGGCAGAGCCTTTTAATATAGTGGGGAAGGCTTTACACATGATCTCATCTAGTACTGCTTGGAGATGCATTAGTGCCTTGTAGGTTTCTAAGTGATCTAGCGGGTCCTTGGTCCCTTCAAAGCTTTCGATAGGGGGCATTTTGAATTTGTTAGGTAAGGAAAAATTCATTACTCCAGCGGAGAAAAGGAGGTTGATTTGTTGGACCAGATCATCTACTATAGCAGGGCCCTTCCCTTTCATAGCGTGGGCCATGTTTTCCACCTTTGCTTTGAGGTCCTGCATCTCCATATCATAATAGGTAGTTTCTCTCGGATGCCCTGAATCTCCATGAGTTCGATTCCTCTCGGGCGGGACTAGATGACTGGGATTCGTCCCACCTCTAACTTAACTTTGGGTCGCGTCGTCTGTCGGAACTTCACTGTCCCGCCCAACACCGTCCCCTTCTGGATTAACAGGCCTAAGGTGACTTTGTGATGGTACTAGTGCTACAGGAGGGAGGCACTGCAAGATTGCCGTATTTTGCAGGATTCACGTTCTAGACCTGGTATTCCAATGCTACGACACGCTCTTGGTCGTTTGGGACTCTAGGACATGCCCCAAAGAAGTCCCTATGACCAGGGGGTTGCATGTCTTCTTGTCCTGCTACTGGTATGTTGCGACCAGGAAGATCAGGGGCGACAGGTGGATCATATCCTACAGGAAGGTTATGACCAACAAGAGGGTCCTATGAAGGATTGTTACCTACAAGAGGGTCATGCCTGATTGGGGGATTGTGACCAGCAGGGGAGATCCTACGCGGCCGCAGTCTCTAATCTAGATCGTAGGTGCATCATGCTTCATGAATAAGTTTCCCACAGACGATGCCAACTGATGAATCAAAAATTCACCCCGAGCTGGTCAAATGCCAACCTGTAAAAAAGACAAAAGAAAGGTAGTCGAAAGGGCAATTGTGCAATGCCGGCCGACTACGCTCCGACGATCAAGTCAGAAATCGAAAGGGTTTTCTTTAGCTGTAAAGGCACTTGAGAGAGTATTAATTGCGTACCTCGGTATATGAACCATCTCTGTATTTATAGTAGCAACATGAGAACGTGTCCCAGTAGAAGACTAGATCTTCAGTTCCCCAGACTTATCTAGAGATAGAAAAATCCTGGTCAAAACATACATCTTGTCCATATCACTTTGCTCTCAACCTCCATATCATACGTCTCACGATTGGAGTCAAATACTCTATCATAATCCAATATTTTTTGTAAACATTTTATTTAATTGCAGTTCCCCAGACTTATATGGAGATAGAAAAGTCCTGGTCAAAACATACCTCTTGTCCACGTCACTTTGCTCTCAACATTCACATCATACGTTTCACAATTGGAATCAAATACTCTATCATAGTCCAATACGTTTTTGTAAACATTTTATTTAATTGCATGATATTGATTGCAGGTGTCACGTCCCGAATTTTCGAGACGTGATAAAATAAATTAAAATAAAATAGACATATTAGTTAATTAAAACCTTATGCACTTAACATTTCAATTACAAACTTTCTCACTTAATATTTCATCTCAATAAAATAATATCTTACACCCACAACCAAAGTCTTTCTTTCCGATTACAAAACATATTATAATAAAATAATCTCCATTTAACTCTTTATGACAAATCACGCTCTCACATAACTTCTGATAAATTCTTCGCTACTTCATACTTCAGCCATACCTGAAATATTTTTGGGGTGAGCACAACAATCGCCCAGTAGAAAAAACAACAACTCTACTTCCATATATACACGAAATAGTATACAAAAAAATATATAACTTAAATATACATAAATTTACACATAAATAAAAATAATAATGATAAAGCAACTACTGCAAAATGCAACCACCATTCAAGATTTTAGCATAAAGTCAAGTCCGAGTATATTCGGTAAATTATTATAACCTCATCATATATACTGTACAAATAATCGTTCAATAAATAACTAGTGCAAGTATAAATCAATTATTGATAAATTAACCATAATATAACCCCTCGACATGTATACCACACACACACACCGCGGATTTTCGGTCATTCTCACGGCGGGCCGCTGAACCCAACTTTAGTTCCGAACAATTCTCGGTATTTCAACCGAAGGGATTACAACCCTGCCTATTTTCATCCGATTATACATGTACGAGCACACACAATCTAATTTCATTCACAGTCATAAACAAAACACAATTCGTGTACTATTTCTCAAACCAAATACTTATATACCATCAAATTCATAAGATAGAACTTCTCTCTTCAAAATACTATTCATTTACAAAATTTCATTTGATCAATAATTAATTAAACAACAAATAAAACACCCAAAAACAACAATGAGCTTATTTCTTATAACTATAAATTTAGCTAAACTCAATTCAGAACAAGTAATTTCAAAGTATAAAACTAAAACATAACAAAAGTGAGTTTACAATCTTAAAGAAAATAATATATATATATATATTAAGTTACCTTTGCCCACAATTTGGGTCCATTGATTCCATGCAAACAATACACGTATATATATATAAACAACGAGTAATACCAATGTAATATATATATCATTATAATTATATACTAAGAACCAAATAAAATACATATATAAACTAAAAAGTCAACGACTTACAAACCGTTTATAATATGTATACTACCCACTGCCATACTAACAAGTTATTCCAAGACCAATATCGTTAATTATATAAACCTATTAGCAAATGAATTCCATAAATATGAAAATATATAAGAACGTATAGAACAAAACAGAATATAAAATAAGAAATATATTTCTTCTGTAACTTCCATCTACTAGCATATATAAAAATAGAGTACCCCTTAAATCCCCTACCTGTTGTACCGCTTTTTCTTTATCGATCAGCCTTTTCTTTCATTCCCTCTCTCTCTAATTTCTAAATGAGTGAATGTTATATCCAAAACAAGAGAGATCTATTGTTATATATATATACATAGTCCTTTTGTAACTGACGAAAAATGAAAGGTCTGACATTTAATTTAAGTAATAATTAAATATAAATTTTGTGTCAGTTGAGAAGCTGTAAAGTCTCCTATTAATTGGTGTTTTACTTCCCATTAATAACACAATAAATAACAATCATTGCAATAAATAACTCATCAGTACTAACCCCTTCACATACCCACATTACTATTTTTCACACTCACACACACACACACACACACATATATATATATATACACACACACACATATACATATATATCTACACTTTTATATCACTATCTCATGACAATGTTTTGTTTTTTTTTCTTTTCTAAATAATAATAATAATAATAATAAAACAAATTATAGGTCATCACAAACTATCATGTGATCATGTGGGTCTTCTCAAGCACCCATTTATATAAAGTGTTAAACTTGTTAGAATAATACAAATCAACTATTCAGTAATTTAGTCAATGAAGAGACTGTAACATAAGCGCTAATCATTACTCAAGTAAGATGAAAAGTTGTATCCCAAGCTCTAATCATTACTCAAGTAAGATGAAAGGTTGTAACCTAAGCTTTAATAATTACTCAAGAAGATGAAAGGTTGTAACCTATGACCTTATCATTATTCTAGTAAGAGGAAAGGGTTGTAAAGTAAAGAACATTAGTGGCATCCGTTGAAGAACCCCAAGAGTCATGAGGTTAATTTTTCTCATTAAGTGCAATCATTGAGTTTCTATACACATGGCAATACGTATAATTTTATATATATATATCTATACCTTTATATAATTATCTTATAAAATAAATTTGTAAAAAAATATTTTAATAATAATAAAAATAACAATAAAAATATGAATTCCACTAAGTCAAAACATAGGCTACATTATACTCATTTGACTCGCCTTCACGTGGAGAATACTACTTTGATATTTGTTTATGAATTTCTTTTAAAACAACATGTAATTTTTAAAAATTACAGGTCATTACAGCAGGAGATTGTTGAAAAATGTAAGAATAAGAAGAAAAATCATATGATATCCATAACATGGGAGAAAGCCTAGAATAGGTCAATAAAGATAAAATATGATGGGTTCTTTTTATTAATTGAGGAAATTAATATATTTAATTTCTTAATAATATTTAAGGACATAAAATCTCAAAATGTAAATTGAATAAAAAATGTTACTAGTTAAAGCCAAGAGCGCATTGTCGATAAAAGACAAGTTCAAATTATATTTTCGCCAGAAAAAACAGAAAATAATTTTATATGATTTTTTTACTAATTATTTATTAAAAAAATTATTTATCCGTACTATTATTCCAAGAACTGATAAGGTGACTTATTCGCGGACTTGTTTTCTTAAGCATACTGTAAGCTAGTATGCTTGAAGTTCGTTAGGGCACTTAATGTTGTATTGTCTTTTACAGACAAGAACTTTTGTTACAAAGCAATGTAAGAAACTTTTGTTACAGATTAGTACTCGGACATGTATAGTCATGCTTTGTATTTCAAGTTTGATCAGTTAATGTTTGTTCTGAATGATGATATTGATGGTATTAGTAGGCTGATGTTCTTGGAAAGAGTGCTTTTAAATCTTGATGACTCTTCTCTAAATCTGGGTGGTGCTGTGACGGTTAGGTTGGGATAGGTTGATGGCTAACCCAAGCTCAAACTTAGTTGTCAAATAGGACAGGTTTGGGGGAGAGCTTAAATAAGGAGGAGGCGAGGATATACAATAATTAAGTACCAAGTATACAATAATATCCTTTTCTTTTGTTTTATTACTAAAATATATCAAATACATGAATAAAATTCTAAATCTTTAATTGTGTTATTTTATAATTATTCAACAAATATATTGCATACTATCATATGATATGTCGAGTAATATTACAAAAAAATAAATTAGAAGTGGGGGTGAGGAGGGGTTAGTATGTAAATGTTTATATTACAATGTTTGCTCAATAAACTCAAATAATCATTATTTCATACTATATTTTAAATCTCCTAGCAAGATTTTAGACTTAAAACTTGATGATGATGTGAGTTCGAATTTCAAGGTTGTTTATCTTATTATAAACATAAAGGTAAAAATTTCAAGGCTCGTTCTCTTCTAATCAACTTAATTCATGTTTTTAAAACGTATCTTATTTGTCTAAATGGTTTTAACATACATTCCTTTTACTGTATGACTTCTCTTCTTCTCTTATCTGATTCATATATTCTGCTCATTATAAATAAAATGTAGAAAGTTTTGTAATTATGCAGATTTGATAATATAGTCCAATATGCTTTTATAAACATTTTATTTTAATTGCATGATATGGATTGCAGCTTGATCATCATCATCATCCTTGCCTTGATCCCATATGAATGGGATCAGCCAAATTGCAGCTTGATCTATACGATCATTCCAAGAAATACTAAGGTGACTTCTTCGCTTATGTGTTTTCTCAAGCATACCGTACGTACGCTTAAAGTTGGTTAAGGCACTTAATGTTTGTACTTGGCATTGTCTTTTGATAAGTACTTTTGTTATTAAGCAATGTAAGATACTTTTGTTACAGATTAGTACTCAGTACATGTATACTCATGTTTTTGTATTTCAAGTTTGATAAGTTAGTGTTTGTTCTGAATGATGATATTGATGGTATTGGTAGGCTAATGTTCTTGGAAAGAATGCTTTTAAATCTTAACGACTCTTCCCTAAATCTGGGTGGTGATACGGCAGTTAGGTTGGGGTGGGTTGACCATTGATGGCAAACCCAAGCTCAAACTTACTCGTGGTGCAAGGACGGGGCTTTTTCCTGAAGGGATAGAGACGAGGTGGGGAGGAGGCCTCTCTTAATGAACCCGAATCCTCTCTTCTACATCATACGAGTGTTGTGCACAAGAGAATGGTGGAGATCACCCACATAGGATGGAGGTACAAGATAGGATCCTAATTCCTCCCATAATACTTAATTCTATTGTTATTCCTAAACCTAATCCTTTGATAAGGTTAAAAATGAGAATAAACTATGTTGGATTGATTAGGTTGTGCAGGTTGAGTTAGGATAATCATATACCACTTTTAAACAACTCATTAAATAAAAGGACGAAGGAAAAGCTCCCTTGCATATAGGATGTGTAAAGAGCATTCCTAACCGGGTTAGTGTGTAAATGCTTATAGGACAATCATTATTTCAAACTATATTTTATATCTGCTAGCAAGATTTTAGACTTAAAATTTGATGATACAAGTTCATGTTTCAAAACAATCATTTGTGCAAAATTATGCCAAAAGTAAAGTCGATCTCCAATGTTTAGACTATGTTTGGTATAACACGAGAGAAAAGAAAAGAAAGGATAATATTAATTACGAGGAAAGAAAAAGAAAAAAAAATAGTAAACCGTTCATTGTATTTAATTGATTAATAAGGGAAAAGAAAGAAAATGATAATCTTAGACTCTCAGCACTTAAATATATGTTTGGAGAAAGAAATGAAAGGAAACAATTTTAATGAATTTACCACTATACCCTTTTCTCATTTAAGAGACAAATATATAGGTAATAAGTGATTAGACAAATATAAAGATTGTGTTAAAATATCGTTTAAGCCAAAGTGACAATTTGAAAACAAAGAAATGGTTAAAGAAAATAAAAACATGTCTTAGGACTCCTATGGTATTTTGATTCTATCTTCTATAAAAATAAGGGCAAAATTAGTATTAGAAAAGCTTTATTAAACCTTGTAGCCCTTTCTTTCCATTTCCTTCCATTTTTGGAAGGATAACAAAAGCATCATGTCTAATTTGTATCCCTTTCAAATCCCTCAATTTCCTTTCTTTTCCTCTTAAAATTGTACCAAATACAAATAGGGATAATTACATTTACCTCCCTTCTAGTTTGGCTTTATAACACTTACCTCCCCTGTGTTTTGGAATATAACACTTACCCCCCTCTAGTTTGCACATTGGTAACAAATACCCCCTTTTGTCAATCAAACTAACAGTTATTGCTAATATCATCAAAATTTAATCTTAAAAGGACAATTATACCCTCAAAAATGTTGCAATTGAAGTTGGCGGGTCTCGATTTCAATGACAGCTCCGACATTGGGATAATAGTGGCTAGTGATTTGGCCGGAGCTGGGTCTTCTCAACAATGGTTTCAATGGTGAGTGTTGATGGCGTAGGTGGTGAAGCATAGTGGAGATGGAGTTAGGTGGCGGCTTAGCTAGAGGTGATGTCGCTACGGTTGAAGGTCCGAAGTGGGTCAGCTCACAGCGATGGCTCATAGTGGGGGAAATGAGTTTACACAACTGTTTGGGTGTTGCTTGAATAATGGTGGTGGAGTTGGTGGTTTGGTAGGTCTGATTGACATTGGGTCTTTTTAGCCGAGGTGATGACGGCATTGGAGATATAAGTCTTCTAGGTGCGATAGTGGAGGTGGTGAGTCTTGACTTCAATCACAACTTTGGCATTGGGATGGTAGTGGCTAGTGGTTTGGCTAGAGCTGGGTCTTCTCGGCAGTGGTTTCAATGGTGATTGTTGATGGTGCAGGTGGTGGGTGGTGACTCTTCTAGAGGTGATGTTGCTATGGTTGAAGGTCCAAAGTGGGTCTGCTCAAAATGGCGGCTCATAGTGGACTATAATTATTCTTTTAAGATTAAATTTTGATGATATTAGTAATAATCGTTAGTTTGATTGACAAAATGGGGTATTTGTTACCAATGTGCAAACTAGAGGGGGGTAAGTGTTATATTCCAAAACACAGGGAAGGTAAGTGTTATAAAACCAAACTAGAAGGGAGGTAAGTGTAATTATCCCATACAAATATACCATTTCTCTGCATTACCTTTCTTTTCTTTTGATTCCACTTCTCTTCAATTAAACTGGGCTTAGTGTAGGAAAGGTGACAGAGACTTTGGTGGAGAGGTGAGTAAGTAACGATTAAGGTATTAGCAGTAAATGAAAGGGACATAAAACAAGGGCTGAACGCTGACCTCTGGAATCAAACCACAAAGAAAATAGAACATGGAACTGTGTGAAACTTTAGAAATTTTAGTTAATTTTTTATTTTTTTTTAGGTAAATACTCACACACACAAATACCTATTATGAGATTCTTCAATACCCTTTTGAGGAAAGAAATGTTATATCATAATATTCTAAAAAACACGGATACTTTTTGACAAATGTCATGACGATTCTCGGAGTATCATAATGATATCGGACATTCGAATACATTTGGAAGACACAGATCCGAAAACAATTAACCCATCCTGGGAACTTGTGGGACAGGTGATATGATATAAAGTCTATACTTGATTGTAAGCCCATCCTGCCAACCTGTGCCTTCATCACTGCACTGAGGATATGAGTATTAAAGATAAAGTATATCTCTGCAAAGTCCAACAATACAAGATGTGATTATGGGCCTACAAAAAAGTTCAACTTATCGATATCGTCTCCTTTTGGTTGTTCTTTATTTATTTGAAGAAAACAAAGGTAAAAGATCTTCAAAACTCAAAACAAGTCACCAATATATCTACTGTTTTCATGTGAACTCATTATTAGTATAATTATTATTATTTTACTTTTTCGAGCAACGATCGGCCCCAAGTTGCAGTAATTGAGCCTAAAGACATGTTCTATACTCTGAAAACAATTTCTTGTGAACAAGTTTCCCTGAAACAATGCTAAAAAAAAGGACTAAATATAGTAATCTATTTTCACCATTCTAACAATTATCATTTACAGTTTTCAGATAAACAGAATAAAACAAAGTTCAATTCTCCATTCATTTTTGTTTTAGTTTTAGGTCCTATAAACCTCTAATGCTCATAGTTTCTAATATGGCTTTCTTAGCATAATATTCTTCCTGCATGTGAATTGTTATGCCATAACAATTTAATCGTCATCAGGTTACCTCAAAATTCATCAAATCAAAATTAAACTCAGAATTAATAACATTTCGAAATATAATAAAGCTACAATCTTTTTTCATATAATATATTAGTACTTTTGGGACAGTAAGATTACTGGTCCAATGACAAATACCGTATCATTCAAAATTGCCACCCTAAACAAAACACGCGCACATACACATGTATGTATATATGTATGTGTGTGACACGAGAACATAACGGAAACAGCCATTTCATTCTAGCCTATTTCCCAAAACCTTGCATAATGCAAAAGACGGCTTCATCAAGACAACTCTTTTTGTACACACAAGCTTTATGTCGAACCACAAAAACTCAAAATCTGCATATGCAAGTCTAAGAACTTCACAAAAATGGTTCTTACAAATTTGAAGTAGCTGCCAGTTTCAAAAGATGCATACTGGGTCCGTCCCAAAAGTTAACGCTATTTATTTCCTTCATCTTTGTCCCCACCTGTAGAGCAAATACCCTCACAATCTTCAGGAGCAAATTCCAAATTTAAATCCAGCGTGCCCAAGCTCTTGTTTGGTTTATTATTGATGGCAGTCTCGCATCTGATCAGACAAACTTCATTCGCATTTTCAACACCTCGAAACAAGTACTTCTCATTACCTCTGCCATCTTCATTGTCAGTGTTCACCTCTTGTATGTCTAGTGGTGCCTCTTCTGCATTCTTGCTGTTGTGATCAATCATACCAAGATCTCGAGACATTCCATCCAACCAGGCGTCATCAATACCCAAACCGCCAACAACATCATACATTATCTTTTCAGAATGAGCTGGAGTAATCGCATCTTTAATGTCAAAATTTTGGGATAGTTGCTTTCCATCTTTGCCTTCAACACATCTAAGAGATGCCTCACAATTTTCTGAATTTGTTTCTCCTCTGCATTTCAAACTTTGTTCTGTACTAGTATTGTTATCTTCACAAGAAGTTGGAGACATCCCATGTATCAACCTGACATTTCGAGATTTCCTGTTTCTTTTTTTATGGCTATTCACTGAATCATCACAATTTCCAGGATTATATTTGCAAATGATGTGTTCTTGAGAGGACATCTGCAAATTTTGGGCCTTGTCACTGCTAATTCCACCATCAAATGCCTCTTTTTTGCTGAAGACTGGCCTAACCAACTTTCTGCGCTTGCGCTGCTGATCCACCAAGCCCTCACCCACTTTATTATGAACAGAACCATTTGTCTTACCTAGTCTCTTGATTCCATCCTGATTTTTCTTTAATTCACTACGGCGTCTAAAATCTTTAAGTCGTGTCTCTGCAGCCAATTGACAACTATTCTCCTCGACAGGTAGATTAGCATCCATTTTCATCTTCATCATTGTCCTCGACTGATCATACTCCAATTGATTGGAAATGGAGGTCTGCTTTTTAATCCCAGAAATTTTGTCATCAGTGTATCGTCTAACTAAAGGATTAGATTTTCTAATCTTATTCGTCCAATGATTCTGACTCTGCTTTAACATGTTCATGACTTCATTCACAGACGCATCCTTACCACATTCATCATGGCATGCATTGGTATTATTTTCTTGTAAGCATACTTCTGGAGCTGAAGTTAAACGAGAAAAGACACTAACTCTGCTATTCCTGTTATCACAGCGCGCGCCTTCAGAATTTTGACAGAACTCCATAGCATAATTGGCTGAATCTTTATCATGGCAGCGGTTACCTTGAGAATCTGAAGAAAAAGCACCATGCCGCAAATGGTACCTGCTATTGTTAGGTGAAGGAAAATCTTTTTGAGGGGATGCTCCACTACCATCACCCTGTGAAATTTTATGCTTGTATTTGTCTCGCAATGCTGAAACATCCCCTTCATCAAAAACGAAGGATGGATCCTTACTGGTGAAGGCATGAGATAAAGGACCCATGTCTTCACTTCCATAAATCTCACGTCCTGATGATTGCACAAAAGCCCTCTCAGAGTATTCAAGTTCCTTGTTTTCAGAATAACCGGCACTTGATAAAGAATTGCTGGTTCTATGGTTGGAGGTGGTAGGCAATGGTACTATATTCCCATAGCGGGAAGGGAAATCCAGGCATATGCTTGATCCTTTCGACTCTAGGCGATATGGTGATAATTCGTTCTTAGATGAAGAAGCAGGATTCCTTAGAGTACCATGGTAAGGAGAATAGTCTTGCACTGCATTAGAATCGTAACCTACCCCAAATGACTGAGAGTGACTATAATGAGCCTTGGAGACTTCAGGATCATAAGGAACTGCTCTCGTAACAATTGCATCATGAGATGATGGATAAGAGAAGTCAAAATTTTGTGGTCCGATCGATCGAGAATATGCAGAAGAATGCCTAACTTGATCTTGAACCATATAATCTGTTTCTAAGTTGGGTTTGCTCGAATAGACGAATGGACTTTGCTTAGCTTGACACAAAGCAGTGTACTCACTCGAAACAACAGGTCTAAAACAGTTTTCCAAATTTGTTCCATTCTTGAACTTATCACTCTTTACAAAACCGCCATCACCAGCTGCTCCTCTTACCATACCCAAATGGTATCCAGAGCACTCATCAGATGAGATGACAGGCCCAATACCATCGTTCACATTAAATTCATTCTTTATCCAGTCACTTGTCAAAAACCTCCCACCATTAGTTGCTCTTCTTACTCTATCTAGAGGATTCTTTAAGTGCTCAGACGAGATACCTGATACAATACCATTCTCCAAATTCAGTTCATTTTCTACTCTATCACTCATCAAATACCTACTATCATCTGTTGATCTTCTTACTTTACCCAGAGGACTCCTAAGGGGGGCAGTCAAAATCACGGGACCAATACCATTTTCCACATGACTTTCATTTTCTACCCTATCATTCATTAAAAGCCTGCCACCATCAGCTGCTCTTCTTACTTCACCTCGAAGGTTCCCAGGATGCTCAGCAGAGATGGCTAGTGGAAGACCATTGTCAAAATTAAGTTCATTTTCCACCCCATCATTCATTAAAAACCTGCCATCATCTATTTCTCTTCTTACTTTACCCAGATAATTCCCTAGATGCTTAGTTGATGTGACTGACCCAAGATCACGGTTTGTATTGCATTCTTTTCCTACTCTATCACTCATCGGAAACAGACCATCATCAGCTACTCTCCTTACTCTACCTAAAGAGTTGTCAGGGTACTCAGCTGGGATGATGGGCCAAGTATTATTGTCCCTGTGATGTTCACTTTCTAGCCTATTACTCATCAGAAACTGGCCATCAGCAGAGATTCTTCTAACTTTACACAAGGAATCCCCAAGAAAGTCACTCTGAGTGACCTTTCCAAGACCATAGTTCAGATTACATTCATTTTCTACAGCATCACTTACCAAAAACCTGCCATCATCATCATCTGTTTTTTCTTTAACCGAAGAGTTCCGAGGGTACTCAGTGAAGATTCCGGGCAAAGGACCATTGTACACATTACGCTCATTCTCCGCCCTATCACTCATCAAAGACCTGCCATCATCTAGTATTCTGACTCTATTCTCAGGGTTCCCTGGGTACTCAGTCAAATTGGCCAGCCCAAGACCACTGTCCTCATCGGGTTCACCTTCTATCCTGTCACTCATCATAAAATTGTCACCATCAACTACTCTTCCATACTTCCTCATCGGATTCATGTCTTGTCTTGCCAAATGTCTCGGAGGTAGCTTGTTATGTTCCTTTCTTGAACTGAACAATGATAAAAGCCTATGAACCTACACATTGAATAGATAGAGCAAAAGAAAAATGAGTGATAAGAACATTTCAGAAGCTAGTGTTCCAATCCATAGAAGACCAACTGATTAAAGAGTAGACCTGATCTTCAGATAGACCAAAGTTGAACTTCTTTGCAGAAAAGTAATTATCTTTAATAGCATTCCGAAACTCATGCTCAGATAGTGGACTACAATACCAAATTGGGGCAAAGCGAACCTGGACAAAGGTAAATAAAAGCAGATATAAATATATCCACAAATTTGTGTTTCATCCACACATCCTTCTTTCACAAACTAAGGAATTAACGGATCCATACCTGTGCAGGGAATTGCTTCCCTGAAGAACTAAATGCTTTGGCTGCAATATTGATTCCACCATCGGAACATGCCCGGAACACACCATAGAGTTCCCTCCTCTCAAATTCAAAAAGAAACAAAACCATCCCAGCTTTAACCTGTTTTACAAAGTTAGCATGGGAAGAAGGAAGGCCCAAAAGTTTCCGTCTAAAGCATTCTCTCTTCGTAGCAATGTTTGACATAAAAATTGCACCAAACTCAGGAAATTTCCCTGGAAGATAATTCTCCTCCTCGTACTCCATCGTAAACCTTGCAGACTGCCATCAAATCCAATAATGACAATGACAATAGCAGACATGATGTATGTATGATGTACTAGATGCAATACAGAGCAGTGCATAAAAAAAAGTCCTACTTTAGAAAGAGAACATTAACATCATCAACACCAACCCAATAAATACCATGTCCCATTGTGTAGAGAAAAAGAATAATTGAGACCTTGCTCATACTAATATGAACATACGAGCAAGAAAAATATCAAATCTTTTCTACCAACTTCAATATTCTCACACCAAAATATAATTTATGAATTATAAATTTTAAAAATAGAAAGAAAATAAAAATCACAATCCCAATCCCAATCCCAATACACCATCTACTAAAACAACTAACAGAGCATTACAATAGAGAAAATTCAGAGTATGCTACCAAAAGATAAAAGAACTGAATATACATATGATTTATGATGTGTGACAACTAAATTAGTAGTCCGACTCCATTCAACATATATCACTCAAATGCATACGTAATGCACAATATATATTGAATATTAATAAGATAAAATCAAACAAAAGAAAAAATAAATCATAAGTTTTTTTATTAAAAAAAATGAAGACCTAGAGAACAAATCGGCAACAAACAAAATTTAGAGAGAGAATGAAATCTGAACCTGCAGGTTGTTGGTTGGGTCC
The DNA here is from genome assembly GCA_026545225.1 of Cornus controversa. Lineage (NCBI taxonomy): Eukaryota > Viridiplantae > Streptophyta > Magnoliopsida > Cornales > Cornaceae > Cornus > Cornus controversa. The sequence goes on from CM048849.1 coordinate 47,883,282, forward strand.
AATATCACGCTTCGATGACTTTGAGATTCGAAAAAAAAAATGAACAAACAAAAAAGTATCAATGAAGATAAAGCAGATATATGAAAACCAACAACGTTTCGAAAAATCAATTCATCAAATCAATGTAGAAATAGAGAGAATGAAAACGGAACCATCTAAATTCGTCTCTTAATCGAAAACAACAACTGTCTACCACAAAAGAAAAATTAGATCTTGAAAAAAGCAAATATAGAAATAAATTTAAGAGACAGGACAATAAATAAATACATACATATATATAGAGATTGTTGCTGCTCTAGAGAGAGATTTACCGACTATATATGACTGAGTGATTGAGACGATTTCGAAGACGAAACGATTGATACAAAAAAAAGTAAACTTTGTGATTTTGCTTATCGTGTTGAAAGAGAACTCTAAACACTCTCTCCCTCTCTCTCTCTCTCTCTCTCTCTAAACCGCAGTCTTAAAGAGCCCAACAAATATCGCGGTTTTGAGGCAGTTTTGAAGGTGGTGGAGAGAGATGGTGGGATGAGTTAAACAAACCGCGTGAACACCACTTTCCACCAACTATTTCTACTTTTGTCTATTATTTTTTATTTTTCGGTGTGAGAATATTTTCCTTTAAACAATTGTGTGGTGTGAAATTTTTATAGTAATTATATTTGTTCCATAATGGACCTCTTCAATCCTTTTAGGTTTATGCTATGCGCTGAGTTGGTCACGAATTAAAGAAAGGTAAGATACACTAACCTTATATAAGATTTTACCTAATTATAATTAGATATCAAATTAATGAATTTTGTTATAATAATCTCTTTTGAGATTTATTTTTGTTAGACAAAGTCCGTCCAAAATTCTATTAATTTTGTTAAAAATTTTAGAGTAAATTACACTAATCTCTTCAGAGGTTTGGGGTAAGTTAAATTGACATGTTCTGATATTTGGCCTAATTACACTCGACATCAAATTAATTGATTTTGTTACAATAACTTCCCATGTAACATAAATGAACTAATCGACGTTAACTTTTGGGTGAAATGTCTATTCTACCCTTAATATTATATTAATATAAAAATTAAAATATCTATATATATATAATGACACTTTTATCCATCTAATATAATAATATTTATTATAATTAAATACATATTTATATTTATATGATAATCTCCTCTCATAATTAAATACTATCACTTTTGATTGTTCGGTTCCAACAATTTAAAAATATTTAAGTTTTCATCCTACACATGATTTATTTATTGACGAAAAAGGAAAAGATAAAATTTCAGAGGATGAAGTGTTTGAAACCAAATTCTCTATTCCAATGTTCGATTTTGATGAAGCAAAACTCTGCACAATCCTATTTGGCGTGAACCACTTGCAAAATAGAGAAGTTAGGACCAGATTGACGGGGTGCCGATGGGGTGCACTCCTACAACCAAGTCAGTGCTTGATGCATAAATCAAAGACAAAAAATAGTCTGGTCCTAACTCTTTTGTTTTACAGGTGGCTCGCGGCAAACCGAATCGTGCAAATTTTTGTTTTATCAAATTTAAATGAAGGATGCGACACACTAGACAGGCATGTGTGTTTCAAATGAGTTAGACCCAATTAGGTTCACATTGTCTGTATAATTTATTTGTAAAACTAAATGTTTACATTGTTATATATATATATATATATATACACACACACACACACAACAAGGATTCTTTAAACTTGTAGTGTGAGGCAAACTTATTTTCAATTATAGTAGTCATGTTCAAACATTTTATTTTGGATTCAATTTCTCATTGGTCCAAAATAAATTTGAACTAGTAAATATATTATGTTCATCTACTTTTAAAGAGGAACACATTTTAATATGGATCCACCTCAAAAGCAATAAGATATTCAATGAGTCCAATCAATAAAAATACATTTTTTTAATTTGTTGAGAATAATTTTTATATGTAAGTGAAACTAATTTTACAAAATAATGCATTTTCATTGATCAATTGAATATGTGCTCTTTAAAAGTTGAGTAGTTTTCACTTTAATTTTAAGCCAAAGATTACTTTATTAAAACCTAATTTTCAACGATAGATACTCATGTAACTTTATGTATGTAGAGAAGACAATATTCACGCAACATAACTTTCATAATATTACAACTAAATGAAACACGTAATACCATTAAACATTGGGAAAAAAAAATACCATTAAATACAATTAGCCATTGCTATGGTTGTTACAAATTCCATTTAAAGGTGGTGTATTTTCGGTTTAATTGCATTGTATGGTAATGATTCAAATGTGTACACAGAAGTCCTGGTTTCCTATGTCTCCCTCTAGTTTACGCAAAGCAGCGAGAAGAGACACGTGACGCCCACGTCCCTTGAAAAAAAAAAAAGCTGAATCGTTGATCCCAAAAGCAGAAAAAAATAAATAAATAAATAAAATATAAAAAACAGTTCCAAGTGTACGGTGTTTAGTTGAGGAAGACACCAGATTGCATGATGTGTATATCGCCTGTACCTGTCTTGGGTTTCGAACTTTTATGGCTCAAAAGTTGGGATTCGGTTTCGGTCCCTTCTATTTGAAAATGCTTTTGATCTTTATGTGGGGTAGGTTAAAGCATGCATGTCAAATCAAGACCCAGTTCAAAATTTTCGGTTTGAATTAAAATATTTTAAGGCAAAAGTGTAGTGACACTCCCATGGACTTGTTGCAAAATATATATCCTTCACGGTCAATTGTTACAATCAGGTAATCTAATTTTAAAAAGTGATCATACAAAGATTGAAAGTCTTATATTTAACCGTTAAGTAAAACGCGTGCATTGTAATTTAAAATATTTATAAAAATTTTATATTTTTTTCTTTTGGTCTTTCGTTCAAATTTGGAGAGATAAAAATTGTGAAAGAAGAAGGATGACTCATCCATCATATTTTCTCTTTTCTCCTTTCATCATCTATATCAAACAAAAAAAATTTACACTATCTTTCCAATATTTCATCCACCTCTCTTTTTTCTTTCCTATCAAACGATGCATTAAAGAAGAAAGTGACTCACAATATCCTCTATTAGGCATCTTACACATGAGATAGCAATATAGGCATCCCAGCGTTAATGGGCTTTGAATTCTACCTACGGCCGAAAGGTTCTTCTATGCCAACTCTACTCTTCTTCATGTACTAGATAAAAAGTTATGAATGATTTTTGAGTTGTGGCTTGTTAAGGGCATCCACGGGTTCTTCAATTTTGGTTCTCCAAATTTAAATTTTAGCTAGCCACCTCAGCATTTTAGTTAGCCACATCATTATGTTAGGATCTCTAAATTTTGACTCCACAATAGGTTCTCCAGATTTGAATTTTAGCCAGCCACATCATAATCTCTAAATTTTGACTCCACAATAAGTTCTCCAAATTTTCATTACTCACACAATTAAATAATCTTATATAATTAAATTAATCTTAAAATTTTATGTATATACATATTTATATTAAATTTTTTTATACTTTTTTAACTTGAAAAATTCATAATTTTTTCGTTTTAAGTCAAAAAACAGTCTAAGTGGTACTCAAATTAAAGCTCTCGAAATTATCTTTATAACAGAATTAGTTTCATCAAAAAATTTAATTTGTAGTGAAAGTTATTGACATTTAAGTAAATGATACACACACACACACATATATATATATACATGGCACGAATTTCGAGAAAAATAGAAAAAAAAAATATATATATATATATACATTTGGTTAGCTATGTGGTTCGCCGAATTCGGCGAACCACTTAGCTATCCTTTGAGTGGGCCCTGCTATTTTGACTATTCCATTATTTTGTTACAGGATGGTTTGGTTGGCCAGACACAAGTCTGGCCCTCCGGCGAACCACTTAGCTATTCTTTGAGTGGGCCCTGCTATTTTGACTATTCCATTATTTTGTTACAGGATGGTTTGGTTGGCCAGACACAAGTCTGGCCATCCCATTGCTGCTGGCCTAAGGAGTTATTGTTGTCCTTGGAGCATTCAGAGCAGCTTCTCCAAAATTAGTTTTGAAGAGTCAAATCAGCATTTTGAAAAGTTACGTTAGCATTTTGGAAACTCCACCATGGATCTCGAGATTTTCTAGTTTAATAATATTTTTTTTAAATTTATTTTTTTATTAATATTATAGTAAATCACACTTCTATTTTAGGATTAATATATATTATATAATATATATTTGTATATAGTTGCGGTCTGCCACGGTTCATTTTGATTATTTTAGGACTAAATCAACAAATCGAATCATGAACTACGAATTTTTAACATTGATATCCATAACTAAACCGTGTAAATAAAAAAACTTTATCAACCATATGAATTGAATTGAATCAGTTCAAAGTGACGGTTTGGCAGTTGAAATGTGCACTCCTAATACATATATATATTTAAAGTTAACAAGATTGTATAAATCTTTTTTTGAATAAAAATGTCATTAATGATATTTTTATTAAAAAAAAATATCATTGGAAGAAAACTAATGTGAGTGAAATTATGAACTTAATTAAAAATAGAACTTGTCCGAACAAAATTTTTTTTAGAACTTATTAATCTTTACCATTGAAAAATAGGACTTATAAATAATTTTATCAAATAAAAATAAAACATTAAACATACAGTAAAAAGAACAGGTCAAACACAAACACACTCAGTAGGAGAGGGGAAAGAGAAAGCTCTTGATTAGGGTTGCAAACGAGCTGAACATTTGACAAGTAGCTCGAGTTGAGCTCGGTTCGCGTTCGTTTATTTTTTAAATTAACCAAACTCAAACAAAATATATGTGTTTGATTAATAAACGAACCAATCTCAAACACCTCCCTACTCGGCTCGTTAATTCGTAAGCAAGCTCGTTAAATAGGCTCGATTATAACTCAGGAATATGTGTGTGTATATATGTATATATTTACTTATATATATATGGGAGGGATATGCAGAGTCCTCTTTTTTACATTTTCACTCCTATCTTAAAAGAAATGACACTTATAATCTTAACTTTACAACTGAATGATTATATTTTTTTCAAATGACTTCATTACCCTTTGAGATATCCTCCAATTTGTCTCTGATCTCTAATGTTTTCATTCTCTTTTCACATTATTTAAAAAAATACCCAAAAAAATGTTCTCTTTTGACCGGACAAAAAAAAAGTTATCTTTGGTAAACAAGAATCAAAAAGAAAATGACCCCAAAAAAGTCATCTTTATTTGAAAAAAATTTCTCGTTTAATAGGACCAAAAAAAAAAAAAGTATATTATGCAAAAAAAATTTATATCTATTGAATTAATTATCTCTTCTGAAAGGAACCTTCACCCCCCCCCCCCTCCCCCAAATCTCCAACCTGTCTCCGATCTCTAATGTTTTCATTCTCTTTTCACATGATTCAAAAAAAAAAAAAAATCCAAAAAGATGTTCTCTATTGACCAGACCCAAAAAAAAAAGAAGTTATCTCCGTTTAAACAAGAACCGAAAAGAAAATGACTCAAAAAAAGTCATCTTTATTGAATAAATTTTCTCGTTTAATAGAACGGAAAAAAAAAATTATATTACGCAAAAAAATGTTATATCTATTGAATTAATTATCTTATTTTTACAAGAACACACTACCTCACCCCCCCCCCCCCCCCCCCCCCAAATGTTTTCATCTTATTCAAAAAATGTTCTATTTTGAGCAACCCAAAAAAAAAGTTATTTCTGTTAAACAAGAACCAAAAAGAAAATGACCAAAAAAAAGTCATCTTTATTGAATAAATTTTCTTGTTTAACAGGACAAAAAAAAAAGTATATTAAGCAAAAAAAAATGTTATATCTATTGAATTAATTATCTCTTTTGACGGAAAAAAGATAATGTATTAATTAATTAGGCACCTTCTTGTCATTTCCTTTTTCTTTTAAAAAAAGGACAAGTGAAGTATAATTGTAAAAAAATGGAGTGCAAATATAACCTCCCTATGTATATACATAGATAATAGATATATATCAAACCAACTTCATGAGATTAGGCCCATGCATTTTCTTTTAAATTTATAAGTTTGGCCCAACCCAACCCAATCATAAAACTAAAATAGACCAAGTCCAAGGGAATTAAAACAGCCCAACCAAAGTCCATGATCTGAAAGCCCATCCCCTCAGAACCCTAGCCGCAATCCTCTCTCTGCATTTCAACTAAGATGCTTCAGTGCTTCACCATCGCTGCTGATCTCTCTCTCGGCATGGGAGTATGTGACAGTGGATTTGGCGAGATCAGAACGGTGGCTACGACTTACGAGATCCATTTACAGTGGCATGGCGTTTTACCGGTGTTTTGTTATCGATTGATCTGTGCATGTGCGTGTCTTTTTCTGTGTAATACATGTATAATAGATCTGTCCATATGTGTGTGTGTTTTCTGTGTAATACGTATAGCGTGTGTAATATGTGTATCTATATACGAGTTTCGAGCCGAGCTCAAAAGCTCGTGAACGTGACTAAGCCGAGTTCGAACACTTGGGATGGAAGCTCGATCACTCTGCTACCGTGCTACACTGCCGAGCCGAGCTCAAATATGCCAGTACTCGACTCAAATATATACTATATATATATATATATATAGATATATAAATAGATGTTACTCTGGTCAAACACTAGAAAGAGGAGAGTGAATAAATAGTTATTGTAGAAAGAAACGTACTCGCAGGAAAGTAATAATAGCCTGGATTTGGACCAGCAGGCCGCTGGTCTTTTGCTATAATATGATGGTGATTGACCGGAGACTGTGTGTAAGTTCTGTACCTGAGTCTGCTCGTCCGGTGTCAGATTGCAGCAGGTAGTTGACGGCGTGTCAGCTTTTTTTAATTACAGTACATGATATGACATACTTGTGCCATATCAATTATAAATAAATAATATTTTGTTGAGCCACATCCTCTCACCTGTCGGGTCAATGGTGTGTCCTATTTTTTTTCTTAATTTTAATTTCTATTTTATCATCCATAAAACATATATTTATCATCTTTAAATTTATATTTTAATATCCTTAAATTTTGAAATATTTTTTTGCTAGTTTTTGTTAACATTCTTAATTCATGTTTCACCACCCTTAAAATATACATTCACCACCCTTAAATCTTGAAAAACTTGAAATATTTTTTTCTTAATTTTTTTTATCAACACTGTTAATTCATGTTTTATCACCCTTAAAATATATATTCACCACTCTTAAATCACATTTCACCACTTTAAATCTTTAAAAACTTAAAATATTTTTTGTTAGTTTTTTTGTTACCACTCGTAAAATATACATTCATCACCCTTAAATTCAAATTTCATCACCTTTTATTCATAAAAAATAATATTAAGTTAAGATTAAATTATTCAACAAATTTAATAATTTTACTAAAAAATTTGAAGTTAATTTTTTTTTTCAACAAACTTAACATTGAATTCAACATCCTTAGATATTGAAACATTTAAAAATTTTCAAGTTAATATTTTTGTCAACACTTTTAATTTATGTTTCACCACAATATGAGTAAAAAAATATTATTAAAAAAAAATCATAAGAATTTTGGATCAAAATTTAAAGGTGTTGAAATGTGAATTTAAGGATGGTGATTGTAGGTTTAAGAGTGGTGAAACATGGATTAACAGTGTTGACAAAAAAATTAAGTTAAATATTTTATGTTTTCAAGATTTAATGCTTGGTGAAATGTGGATTAAATGTGGTGATGGTAGGTTTAAGGGTGGTGAAACATGGATTAATAATGTTGACAAAAAAATTAATAAAAAAATATTTCAAAATTTTTAAGATTTAAGGGTGATGAAATGTGAATTTAAGGGTGGTGAATGTATGTTTTAAGGGTGATGAAATATGGATTAAGAATGTTGACAAAAAACTAACAAAAAATATTTCAAAATTTAAGGGTAGTAAAATGTGGATTTAAGCATGGTGAATTTATATTTTATGAGTAGTGATATACATATTAAATTTGATAAAAAAGTAGAACACGGATATGACATTGACCGGATAGGGGAGATGATCTGGCTTCATTTTGTTTGTTTGTGAGGGGTATTTTTGAGAAAGAAAAACTCTCTTCTCTTAGAATCCCAATTCTCTCACAAATATCACTCACGCATCTCTCTCTTTCTAGGGCCCTATCCTCCATAGTCTCTCTCTGTATACGCACACCTTTCAGACTTCATTTTCTCTCTACACAAGCGCAGAGAAATCATTTTCTCTTTGTTTTACGCTACCAGAATTTACGACAGTGACTCTGCTAAAGATGGTAGCATAAAGCTCATTTTGATCGAAAGTAACATTGGTAAAATCAGTAATCTCTCTAGATCTACATATTCTACGTTATTAAGGATCATTTTTTTATTTTTTGGCTATCTTGCTCTGTATGATCCTAGTTTAGCTGATACATTTTACTGAGGATCATACTCTCTCAAATCAATGTGCGTATATGTATATATACACATAAGCATGTATGCATACACACATTTGTGTTTATTTTGAGTTTAAGTTGATTTAATTTGTTAATTAATTCACTAATTTTTTCCCGGTTAATATTAATAGGTTCAAGATGCCAAGAAGATGTTTAGAAAATGATTTTTTTGTGTATCATTCTTCTTATTTTTATTATGTTTTAGTGAGGAAAAAGTAGAGGTAAAACTATTTTTTTGCATGTGTTCTATTTACTGAATAATATTTTCTCAAAAAAAGAAAAAGAAAATTAGGAATCAGGTAAAAAAAAATTGACATAAAAACAGAAACATGTTACTTTATTTTCTCACATTTTAGTGATAAAAAAATAAAAAAATAAAAATAATCACTTCTTATTTTTTTTTATCTTCCTAAGTACTCCGTATGTGAATGTATTTCCAGCTTTTATGGACAAAGGACACGCCATATTTTCAAGATTTACATATAAAACAGCATTTGCTGTCTGTGAAAGAAAAAACTAAACTATAGTGACTAGTGAGAGAGATTTGAAAACCAGATCGGTTAGGTTTTTCACGATTTCATTTCACGCATGCTTTACTTTTTTTCACTCAACAGATATATAATAAGTATTATATTGCAGTATATATATATATATATATATATATATATATATATATATGTCCTGCTGAAAATTTGATTCTTGTTCATTCTCCACGTTCAGGGTGAAACCAGTGAGTTCTGGGAGGTTTTTTTGTGAGGAAAACGGTCTTCAAGGTATCTCTCTATGTTGGGTATCTTATGGCTCTCAAATTGCTATGTAGTTACTTCATGGAAAGTAGCTTGTCACTTCTTTCAAATTCTTTTGTGGTCATCGTATTTGGAATTAGTTTGTGGTATGATAGTATACTACCGTATATAAAATGTCTATAAACTTTTTAATTTTTATATGCATTTTTTAACAAACAAAAAAAATGATTCATTTATTTATAATGTCGATAAACTTTTTAATTTATATAATAATTTAACAAAAATGTGTCATTTTTATTTCAATGTCTATTAGCTTAGATGTCTAGTCACATTCGCCATGTGTGTGTATATACATATGTATTATGTATGCATGTAATTGATGATAACCCTTGAGTAGCAATTTGTTCTTCACTCTTGCAAACCCTAGCTCCACACGTCACCGATATTTAGCTGGTTGATTGTTATTTTTTTATTTAATTTTGTTTTTAATAAAGAATTATATTTCTTTCCAGTGTTAATATCAGATTTTGTGATATTTGTAAGTTCCAAAACATGTTTTGATTTTCTACTCTTTATCCCATCCTAATTCTACAGGGTATACCTCTTGGAAAGAGGGAAAATCAATGGATCGAGCGGAATCGGAAAAAAAATAGGTACTTGAAATTGTTTTAGTAAATATATTTACCCAGACATTTTTTTGTTAAAAAAGATCACATATATGTTTGTAGCCTTGTAAGTAACCTAGTATGCGGTTACTTTATAGTAATCACAAAGTGTTAAATATCTAAAAACAAATTATATACAACAAACATTAATTATTTTTAGTTAAATAAAAGTACAGTACGATTGATCAATTCAAATGATCAAATCAACAAATTAGATATCATTGTCAACATGTAATCCATCATGGAAAATACAACATTTCAACAATTCATTATGTGCTAGTAAATATTTGTGTAAATTGATTTTTCTTGTCCAAATTACCTCTGTTATTTTTTATACGATTTTTCAAAGTTGAATTGAATTTTTTTTTTTTTGTTTGTTTGTTGAGTTATATTTGGATACATATATAGTGTTGAAAGAATTGATCTTAAATCTATGATTTCAATAAAGATGAGAAGTGACCCTTGCAAATTTTTATTTACAAATAATATCACCAAATCTAATGATACGCCCATTCAATAAACAAGTCTTTAGTTCATAATGGAATATCTAAGCTAGGTATTTTAGTCCATGAATGGTGTTTCAATTAATAGTTTTTGTCAACATGTTGATTGAATGTTTTGATGTACCAAAAGTACTATATATTTTATTTCTAAACATATTAGCTATGCACGGTGAGATGCATGTCTTCTTAAATTAAGTATGATGATCTTATATTGTCGAGAATGGCGGTTTTCTAATTTCTAATATGAAAGGTTTTGATGGCAGAGAAAAACTTGTTGACGTTGTTTTTCTTTTTTACTATTAAACATAAACAAATTCAAAATAATTGTTTCTAGAAAAATAATTAAATATAGACAACTTAATCTTGTGCACCAATAACTAACACTCCTTCTCTATTGCAGAGGAGAAGGAGATAGGAGTACACTGTTGGGATGCATGAGGGGATACTACTCTGTCCAGTTATAAAGGGGATACTCCTCTGTCCAGTTATAAAGACAAGTAGAGTATGTCGGTGATTTTGAATCATCGTTGGATAAATAACCAACGATTTCTTACCCATGTTCTTGACTGTTGCCCCCAAGGAAACCATTTCACAATTTCTTGGGGTTGCATCGATTTAGAGTTAGTACATTGTGATGGTTGTCCTTAACTGTTGTCCATAAGGAATCATTTCACAATTTCTTGGGTTTGCATCGACTTAGAGTCAATACATTGTGATGGTTGTCTTTGTAATTTAATAGTGGTTAACGCTGAAACACAACTTTTATATTGGTTTAGAGTTTACCATTAGAAGATATGATGCAAGTGGTTTAGACAATTTAATACTTAATATAGGTTTTTGTTTAACCAATTAAATATACGAGTTACAAAACGAAAAAAGTTCATATTATCCTACGATTACTATTTCATTCTACTTCAACATTGATCGTCTTCTCCAAGATCTGTTGACTAAAATTGTTTGTTGAGTAGCAGCAAATAGTTTGGAACACCTAATGAGAATGAAACAATTGTTTGTATATTCATATTCAATTTTGTTACTTTCTTAACATGGACATGACTATTAATAGTGTTTGTTATATGTTTGAGTTTTTTTATTTTTTATATTCTGTTGAAAAATCAGTCTAATATTAAATTTTACAATAGTTGTAGGTCAATGTATTTACTAGGTTCAGAAGTTGCGATAATGAAGGAAATAAATTACCAGGACTTGTATGAGTTATGTTCTGGAGGAACTTAGGAAACAAACGACAATCGATGGTACTTCTTCAATAAATGTATTGACTGTCAAAATGTCGATGCAATGTTTATTTATTGGGTAGTTCGTTGAGTTAAATTCGAGTACGTATTTAGACAAATTCTTTCAATTTTTATTAAATGTCTTTCAACGAGAATATGAGGTGAATGATGTTAATTGTGAATTCATGTTCGTCCTTGGTAAGTTATATGGGGATTGTGCTTTTAAAGAAAATGGAATTCGAAATCTTATCAACATTAAAAACAATCGTTCAAAGAATTAGTTTATGCAGAAATTCCTGAATGCTGCCTTATAGGAGGTCACATTGAGGATTTATATACTATTTTTGTTGACAAGGACACTGTTGAGTGTGAACTATGCTAATGTGACATCCATCTGTGGGTGGTGACTGGTAAATTATCAAAACAATGACTCATATAACAAATAATATAATCGTGTAAGGTTTTATTCAAAGTGAAGTGGGTATTAATAATTGTTTTGAATTAAAAATTTGTTTAGGTGAGTATTTTATTTTATGTAAGGTTGTATAATATAATGCAACTAATCTGCCTCTTCAGTTTACCATGATGAAACAAGTTTTTATTTGATGAAAATCATACACCTTATCATACTTAATATTCAAACTCAATTCAGTACTCTAAATTAAAACAGTCATAATCGAGAGTGATGCAAATTAGTCAAAAATTGCAACTTTCACAAAAGGACTATATAAGGTCAAAATGATTGCTTTCGTATGATTTAAACTCTAAATCAGCTAACATTACACTAGAGGATTCTTTTTTTATATCATGTTTGTACCACATAAATCAAGTTGTTAAATAATGACACAATTTTTGATCAGTCGTTACTGAAATGGAAGATTAACCTGGGAGAATGGCATTTCAGACACTAGCGTGACAGGTTTTTTCTCAACGTTGAGATCAAATGTTTTAATTACGAACATAGAAAAAATAACGTGTTGTCAGCTAATACAATATTTTACACTAAAAATACGAATCGCCAATATTAGATTGCAATTGATTAAAGTGATCGTTATACATTAATTTAGTAATAGGCATAATAAATGTTCCATCAAGCAAATGCAATGGTATCGCTTACGTATTTGCTCAATGGAGTAATGTGTTCACCAAATAAGGGACTGAACGGTGAATCCCAGTTCGAATTTGCAAAAGTGGGGGATGTCGCATAATCCTCGCCGTTAATCCACGAAGAAAGATAATCAGATAAAATTTCACCATCCTACTTCATCAAGTAATTATTAGGATATATCTATAATTTAAAGACAGAAAGTTAATGAATTACTTATAGATCATCCAAATAATGTGGTGGATTTCATAGAGTTGTCACAGAACTTACATTGCTGAATATATAGGAGGGGGTTGCTTTGCAACCACTGCCACCTGCTAATTCGGATGGCCCGAGTTTACTGAATTTCTAAAGACAACAAATACATTACACTTGTTATATTCATGATTGTAATGATAACTCTTTATTAAATATCAATATCTGACATTGTCGTTTAGTAGCATTTGACCTCTTTTCAACAATAGATTTTATCATACGAAATGGACCTTTACATCTGTCTTTAGTCCTTATTCCCTTATCATTTACTCTAGTGTTGTTTTGTACATTGTTGAGGACATTTACAATAGGAGATGGTCAACTAATTGTTGCTTAATCTGTGAAACTTCGAATTTTACATTTTTTATCATTCTTTTTCAACACCATCGCATTTAGTAATAAATAATTGAAAACTCTGTCGTTCTCCGATGCAATGGAAAATATTTCGGTCAGAAGCCTACATAGGATTCTATTGTTTCTGATAGAGACCCACGATTTACATCTCGATTTTGGCAGAGTTTTCAGGCAACACTTGATATAGACCTTCATTTTAGCACGACTTTTCATCCTCAGACAGATGGTCAGTCTGAGCGTACTATACAATTCTGGAGGATATACTGCGGGCGTGTGTGCTTGCTCTTCGGGGTAGTTGGGAGGATCACCTTCCTTTGGTAGAGTTTGCATACAATAATAGCTATCAAGCTAGCATTGAGATGGCTCCAGTTGAGGCCTTTTATGGTAGACCGTGTAGGTCACCTGTTTGTTGGACTGAAGTCAGAAAGACAGTTTCTTTGGGACCGAATTTAGTTCAGGAAACTACGGAGAATATCAAGGTAATTCGATAGAGATTGCTTACGGCTCAGAGTCGTCAGGAAAGCTATGCTGATAAAAGACGGCGACCTTTGGCATTTGAGGTGGGGGACCATGTCTTTCTGAAGATCTTGCCACGGATTATAATACCCCGCTCCAACACATGGTATGATATTGTCCGCTTTGGGTCTGAGCCCGCACGGTATTGTAATACCCCGCTCTAACACATGATATGATATTGTCCGCTTTGGGCCTGAGCCTGCACGGTTTTGCTCTTGGATTTTACCCCAAAAGGCCTCATACCATTTGAAGAGAACACACTACATATAAGCACATCCTCTTCTCCACACCCAGGCGATGTGGGATTGAGCACCCTGTACCCTGTCAGTGTGGTAGTTCAGTCCAGTGTCTGTCTTCGCACCCGCCCACTCACACCCGTCCACAAGGATTACTACAATCTACCCCCTACGAGGCCCGACGTCCTCGTCGGCACACTTTCGGCTGGGTTCAAGCTCTGATACCAACTGTAATACCCCGCTCCAACACATGGTATGATATTATCCTCTTTGGGCCTGAGGCCGCACGATTTTGCTCTTGGGTTTCACCCCAAAAGGCCCCATACCATTTGAAGAGAACACACTACATATAAGCACATTCCCTTCTCCACACCCAGGCGATGTGGGATTGAGCACCCTGTACCCTGTCAGTGTGGTAGCTCAGCCCAGTGTCTGTCTTCGCACCCGCCCACTCACACCCGTCCACAAGGGTTACTACAATCCACCCCCTACGAGGCCCGACGTCCTCGTCGGCACACTTCCGGCTGGGTTCAAGCTCTGATACCAACTGTAATACCCCGCTCCAACATATGGTATGATATTATTCTTTTTGGGCCTGAGCCCGCACGATTTTGCTCTTGGGTTTCACCCCAAAAGGCCTCATACCATTTGAAGAGAACACACTACATATAAGCACATTCCCTTCTCCACACCCAGGCGATGTGGGATTGAGCACCCTGTACCCTGTCAGTGTGGTAACTCAGCCCAGTGTCTGTCTTCGCACCCGCCCACTCACACCCGTCCACAAAGGTTACTACATTGGCATTACCACCGCAATTGGCAAGTGTGTACAGCACTTTCCATGTGTCTATGTTGAGGAAGTATGAGTCGGACCCTTCACATGTACTTGATTGGACAGACCTTAAGGTGGAGGAGAACGTGTCATACGAGGAGAGATCGGATTAGATTTTAGACACTAGAGAGCAATTGTTTCGAGGCAAAACCATTCCACTAGTTAAAATGCTTTGGAGGCATCATGGGGTAGAAGAGGCTACATGAGAGCGAGAACAAGAAGTTCGCTCAAAGTATCCTGAGTTGTTCACAACTTGAGGTACATTCTAATTTCAAGGACGAAATTTCTATAAGGGCGGGAGGTTGTAGAGACCGTGCCTAATTTTGGTTAATTTTTTATTTTTTCATCATTTATTGATTTAAATGCATTTTTAAATGACATTTAACATGTTTTGAATGCGGGGGAGCATGTTTAGAAGGTTGGAATATGGTTTTGGAAAGTTTTGGAAACTTTTCAAAAAGTTTGACTTTTTGGTCAAGGAGAGCCCCAAGATGAGGTTAAGTGAGTCCGAGAATTTTGAAAAAATTTTGAAAAATTTTATTTTTGGTTATAAACTAAATGAAATGTTTAGAGTGTCATGGAAGTGATTTTGAGTCCAACGGAGTTTCAGAAATTAATTCGGAGGTCGGGAGGGTACGTTAAGTGGCCCAGGGGCAAAATGGTCATTTCACGCTCCTAAGAGTGAAATAAATATCCCAAGGTCTGGGATATTTCATATTTACATATCTCACTTTCTCTCTAGAACTTTCACTTCATCTCTCTCCCTTCTCTCTAGAATTTGGAAGGCCTAAGGTGTGATTTGGAGGTAACCAAAGAAGGAAAGCATGTAGACGGCATCAAGGGCTTCGGTTTGAACTGATCAAAGTCCGGGTTTCGTAAAGTTGGGACAGTTGGAATTTTCAAAAGAGGAATTCAAAGCTTAAGATTGAGGTAGGGGTGCTAGACTCATCTTTACTTTGATTTTATAGGTCTTTTAATTGTAACATGAAAGATAGATTTTATATTTGGTGAGATTAGGGTTTTATTGTATGTATATATGTATACAAAAGGTGTTTTATACATAGTATGATGATATTCTTATGTGCAATGTCTATGAAATTGTCTTCATTGTGAAGAAATATGATTTTTGATTCCATATGTGAACTTATGCATGAAAGATGTGGTTTCTTGATAAAATGCATAAGTATTGTGATTTTTCATAAAGTGAGTGAATGGCATTGTGATAAGCATGAATTATGAAAGAAAATGCATTCTTTTCATACAATGCATTTCTTTGGTTGAGAGTGTGATTTTGAGCATTTGTTTGATAAATGTACATTATGTGAAAGGCAAGGTTTTTGTGGTCATCGTATTTGGAATTAGTTTGTGGTATGATAGTATACTACCGTATATAAAATGTCTATAAACTTTTTAATTTTTATATACATTTTTTAACAAACAAAAAAAATGACTGATTTATTTATAATGTCGATAAACTCTTTTATTTATATAATAATTTAACAAAAATGTGTCATTTTTTTTTCAATGTCTATTACTTTAGATGTCCATTCACATTCGCGATGTGTGTGTATATACATATGTATTATGCATGCATGTAATTGATGAGTAGCAATTTGTTCTTCACTCTTGCAAACCCTAGCTCCACACCTCACCGACGTCTAGCTGGTTGATTTATATTTTTTTTAATTATGTTTTTAATAAAGAAATATGTTTCTTTCAAGTGTTAATATTAGATTTTGTGATTGTGACACAAATTTCGTGTTCGAAAATCTAGGAACGAAAATAGATATGAAAATGAGTTACAAATAATTAATTTTATTAATTTCAAAAAAATGGGTACAATTCTCTGTGATCGATTCTTTTACAACAAAGAATCTTCTTCTGATTTAATTTTCTTGATGTTTGGTGCAAGGCTTGATGGGATTTTTGATTCGAGGGCCGATAGAACTTGATCTGGAACGGTGGATTGAAGGTCTTCGAAGAAGAACGACACTTTGTGTGGCGTTCTTGATGTTCTTCGTCTTCAGATTCTTCGATGGTTGAAGGTCTTAGAAGAAGAGCGGCACTTGTGTGGCGTAATTGTTATTCTTCGTCTTCAGATTCTTCAATTGTTGAAGGTCTTAGAAGAAAAACGGCACTTGTGTGACATGTTTGTTATTCTGTCTTCAGAACTTTTGAGTGTTGGTCGTGGTCTTCAGAACTTCTGAGTGTTGGTTGAAGCAGAGGTTCGACAGAGCTTTTGTGTTCCCTTGATCTCTCTATCTCTTGTCTCTATGTTCCCGAATGTGTAGAGTGACATTGTATTTATATGCGAAAGGGTGGGGGTTTAATTTGGTAACTCCCTATTAATTTTTGCTAACATACATAAGTAAAGAGATTTTGCCTTTTTCTATATGGAAGTATATTTAAATTTAAATTGAATTGTCACACATTTTTTAAAGGGCCTGAACTTTCAGGATTTTGACACGTGTCCATTGACGGGACCCACAATTATAGAATTTAATTGACCAAAAGTGTTTGACTTGTTGACCAATCGGATGATAATTAGACCATTACAAAATTTATGTGTCTGCAGTGATATTTGTTAGTTCCAAAACATGTTTTGATTTTCTACTCTTATCCAATTCTAATTCTACAAGTTTTACCTCTTGGAAAGAGAGAGAATCAATGCCTTGCCTGTTTATTTTGTCCATTTGTGGTGGTAACACTTTTAAATGATTATACAACTTTTTACATTTAAGTGGGCATCTTTCATAAATTCTCTTGGCTTTATAAAATGAATATTAATAACTGAGCAATTCCTGAACCAATTGAATTGAACCAAGAGAACATAGGTGTTAGAACAAAAAAGGTTGAAGATACAAAGGTATATTGGGATGACACCCTTGAAGAAACATTCATTCTCTTAATAGAGAAAGAAGTTAGGCAAGAGAATCGTATTAGGAGTACTTTCAATTCAATTGGGTGGACACATCTTGTAGATGGAATTATTGAAAAAACGGGTAAAATTTTCACAAAAGAATTGTGACCCGAGCATGGTTGTTGTAGAAGATCAAAGATGAGAACGGTTGTACAATGTTTGTAGAATTTAAAATATTTTTAATCTAGAATTTTATTTTCATCATATTGTATAAATTTATAGGATTTCATTAAAGTTACCATTAAGATAATTTATTGTAGGTCGTGACTAGAGCCAAAAAGTTTCAAAGAAAAAGATATAAGCACTATGACAAGTTGAACACTATCTTTGGGAATACATATGCTTCTGAGAGTCATGTTCATCCTTCCACTAGAGCACCCACAGGCCATAATTTCCCAATTACTCATACACCATGTTGTCACCCAAACCATCTAACTGCTCTCCAACATGTATTACATCCCAAAAACCTTCTCTATTGAGTACTCCCAAGGAATATTTCAACTCAAAATTTATTTTCCGTCGTTGGGTTTCCTCAGGCATCCCGGCTTTAAGTGTGAAAATAGTGAAAATATCTGAAGTATCACTTATTTTTCCATAAATATGACGATTCTCTAAACAAATTCTACTAGAATGAGCACTTTTAAAGAGAAAATAATTAAAAAGAAATTAGAGAATAATTATCTTTCTGGTAAAATAATTGGTACATATATTTTCACTATTTTTAAACTTAAAAGCCTAGATGCCTAGGAAGGGCGAAATAAATTTTGAGTTGAAATATTCGTTGGAAGTGCTTAATAGAGAAGATTTTTGGAATCTAATACATGTTAGAGAGCAATTAATTTGGAGAAAATTGTAATAATATATGTTAGAAAATTTGTGTTTTATATTTAAACTTTGTAGAGTTGATTTATGGGAAAGCTCATATTTGTAATATATCAATTTTTAGACAAGACTTTGTCAAAAAAATTTAAAATTATTTCCAATATTTTTAAACCAGTGTTGTTAAAAATATATATATAATTTATCTAAATATAATGTGTTTAAATACTAGCAAATAACACAATATGTAAATTATAATAATTTTTAATTTTATATAATAATATAAATATTTTAAAACAAAAGACTCAAATAAGTTGGTGCCAAATATGTTTTTATTATTTTTTACTAATAGTTGAATTTACCAAACATGTTTATAGGTAACCAAGTATGTGTCATGAAGTGCTAAACATTTAAAAACAAATTATATACAACAAACATAAATTCTTTTTGTTAACTTAAATAAAAGTATAATACGTTTGATCAAATCAGATTCCATTGTCAACATGTAATCCATCATGAAAAATACAACATTTCAACATGTGCTAGTAAAGATTTGTGTGAGTTGATTTTTTTGTCCTGGTACTCCGTTTTTTATATGATTTTTCAAAGTTGAATTTACTTTTCTTTTTTTTTTTTTTTTTTGTTGAGTTGTTATATTTAAATACATATATAGTGTTGAAAGAATAGTTCTTAAATCTATGATTTCAATAAAGATGAGAAGTGACACTTGCAAATTTTTATTTACAAATAATACCACCAAATCTAATGATACGCCCATTCAATAAACTAGTCTTAGTTCATAATGGAATATCTAAGCCAGGTATTTTAGCCAAATCCACTGATGTTTTTATCTGATCCCATGTACATGGTATCTAATCTAATTTTACGGTTTCTGTGTCCTAATTTTTCATAAGGAGTGAAATTTAGAAGTTATAGTGATTGTTTCTTCCATCAGTTGCTCTATTTGTTCAATGGATAGTAGCCCTAATTTTTCATCTTCTTTTAGTAATGAGAGTGAAATTTAAAAGCTATAGGTGATTGTTTCTTCCATCAGTTGAAGGAAGAAACCGCTGGAGTGAAGTCACGAATAGAGAGAGAATGAAATATTCTTAACTTTAGGAGTTTTTTTTTTCTTCCAGAAATTAGAAGGTATAACTAGATACCACGTTGTCATGTTCTAAATTTCTAAATCCGATGTGATAAAAAATATTAAATTAAAAATCAAAACTCAATTGTCAACGCCCTTGAAACTTGGTCAAATTATTTTTTCTCCTTCAAATAAAATAAATTCGTTTTTCTCAAGATTTATAATCAGGTTCTATACGCTTAGAATTTGTTCCTGAAACTATTTTCATTTAAAAGATGACTTCGAAATACTCAATTTAGACTAAGTTTTGCAAATTAGTTATCAATTTTCAATTTTAAAAAGAGGGTATATTAAACAAATTTAAGAAAATATATATACAAAAATATGTATATTTGCATTAGACATAATACACCCCATTTTCCACTCTTCCTCAACGAATAACCCACAAGTGAATGTATATATATATATATATTTTTCACTTCAAATCCCATACCTCCCACTTGAAGGAATGTATTACTCTTGTGTACTAATATAACCTATTATGACAAGTGATATATTAAAGGCAATCTCATCAAACTTTATTTGGTGACTAAAGTTGGTGACAAGCTTGACAACTAATGGGATTGTTGACGGGTTAACTACTCTTTGATATGCTTTTAATTGATTTGAAGATACTTGGAATTAGCGAGTCCATGTATATTGCTGATGATGATGGGTTAGCTAGCCTTTGATACACTTTTTGATTGATGTGAAGATACTTGTAATTAGCATTTTGTTGGTAACATTATTCCCCTGGATTGTAAGACACCCTAGGTGGTGTCTCCATTTTGTTTTCTTCACCATATTTTCATTCAACACATTTCATAGTCCAAATCAATTACAGGAAACCCATTTTCTGCACACTCTCTCAAAGTATTGTCCATATAAATGAGTTGGTACCTGACCTAAGGAGAATAAAGAAGAAACTCAATGATAAAATTGGTGCCTGATATACATAAACACATACAGGGCAGTGACTTAGTTGAGGTGATGTTGTGACGACTTAGTGTGAATGTTCAAATTTTCATAGGGACAACGGGGTGTGAGTTTCTTGTCGAGAAAATAATAATAACAATCAAATTTTCGTATGAATAGAAGCGTTTGAGTTATTTGCCACCAGAAATAAAAAAGAGAAAGAAATTTGCAGAATAAGCCCTTATCTGTTCATTTGGATATTGTTTGTTTTAAAGGGCCTTAAATGGGCCCAATTCCAACCAATCTAATGTAGAAAGCCCATGGAGTCGTTCGGCTTGGTCCATCAAGTTTGGGGGTAATTGGGTAAACACCTGATTTGCTTTTCCTTGTCGAATTATAAATACTGCCTTCATAGAATTGGCAAGTATAAATAAATATATATGTGTTTGCCAGGGGTTAAAGTGCATAAACCCCAAACAACCCCCCCCCCCCCCCCCCCCCCCTAAATTCAAAAATGTGTAAAAAAAAATTTCTCTTCATGTTAAATTTGTACTCCCGTAATTTGTATTTTGTTTTCTGGGCTAAAAACACTTTTTATGTTTTAATTTTATCCTTTTACCTAATTTCTTAATATTTCCAACAATACCAATTTTATTCTTTTTATATAGTTTTTTAAAAATATTAATTTAATTATAAATAAAATATTCTTGTTTTATTATCATTTCGTGGCCGAGCAAAAATTTTAAAAAAAATCTTCATTCTTTTTAAATTATTAATTTTTTGACAAAACAAGAAAAAAATCTTCACTATTAAAAAAAAACATTTGGCATTGTTTAAAAAACGACGTTTTTTTTAACAATGCCAAAAAAAAATTAACAACAATGAAGAATTTTTTTTTTCTTGGCTACGAAATGATAATAAAACAAGAATATTTTATTTATAATTAAATTAATATTTTTAAAAAGTAAATAAAAAGAATAAAATTGCTATTGTTGAAAATATTAAGAAATTAGGTAGAAGGGTAAAATTGAAACTTAAAAAGTATTTTTAGTCCAAAAAAGTTAATTTCCACGAAATACAAATTATAAAAATGCAAAATGAACATGAATAAGTTTTTTTACACATTTTTAAAACTTGAGATAGAGTTTTATGCACTGAACAACATTATGAGACTGGTCAGGTGAGTAGGCCCAAACAACAAATAATTGTGTTGTCTAGTATTTTTTCTTTCCTACTCTCTCTTTTCTTTATACTTTTTCTCTCTTTTTCATGCCTTTTACTTTTGTTTGGAACAAACAAATATATTTTATACAATTAATTGTTTGGTATATAACACCATTCAATCAATATATTAATAAAATAAAAACAAATGTGGCTCGCACCATACTGTGCAATTAAATTGGCCACATTTTGTAATTAGCCATGTTAACATTTTTGACAAGGCTAGCCAACAACATTGGCATTACTAGCCAGTATAACTAGACTATACCGGCTACTGTTAGGGCAATCGGGTCATATATATGGTCAGCTAGCCATGAATATAGCGAGCAAATGTGTGTTGGTATGGGCCAACCCCTGTGTTTAGGCTAAATCTCTAGCCACATAGAATCATAAATCCGCAAGCCTTAAGTTTAATTCTCAAAAGATACAACAATATTATGTTTAAATGATATGATTGATTTGCGTGTGATTGCAGATATCGAAATTTACTTTTGAATCATAATTCCAAAAGGACATGTGATTGAAAGAGTTCCTCGTCTCTAAAAAATACTATTATTTAAACGATAATATTGATTGAAATAGTGGTGTCAACAAAGAACACTGTTTCAAACAATAGTTATTTTCAACAGAAAATGATCATCTTCATCCAAATTTTTTCTCTTGAATTTCGCAGACCTCAATTTTTTAGTTCAAAATCAATTACCTCATCATCTTGTTCAATTTTAGTACCTACCAATTCCGTTGTAATATAAATTTTAAATTTAAATTTAACAAAATGATGACGTAATTAAATCTAAACCATAGTATTAAAGTCGGAGTTTAAGAGAGATTTAACTGAAAATTATATTGTCTACCGTGGTTTGTCAACCTACTATTTGAATCAAAAGTGGTTTCTTATATTTTATTTCCAAATATATTAGCTATACGGGATGACATGCATGTCTTCTTAAATTAAGCATCATGATGATGCATTCTCACATAAGGTCTGTACATATTTAATTAAATAATTGTGAGCCACAAAAAATTTGAATTTATGATACGAAAGACTTTTTTCACGACAAAAAAATCTATAATGTTGTTGACTTTTTTTCTTTTTGTGCCGTTAAACATAGACAAATTCAAGATATTTGTTTCAGAAAATTAATTAAATGTACATAAATTATTTCAATCTTATGCACTAATTTTCTTAACTTCATAATTTCAAATTTTAATGCTCATGAAATAAGAAAAAGAAAAACTTCAAATACTCCGTATAATATTTTTTTTCATTATATTTTATGAGTAAATTACGCAGACTTTTTTTTGAAATTTGACTAACTTCACACTACTGTTCATTCTGGAGTCGCGGGGCCCACCCAAGTAGTACGATGAAATTTAATGGTTAAATTGTACAATATGAGTCATCAACTCAACAATTATGGTGTACCAAATCATTGTAAACTGTAAAGCCTCTGTCTCCCTCCAAAACAAGATACTGAAAATTTTGAAATGACAATGCTAACACTAGCTTTTGGTGTTCAATGCTCATAGCTGTATTTCAACCATTATGTCTATGTTAATAACAATTAGTGAACCTTCTAAGTTAGAATGCGAATTTTGTACAAACTACGATCATAATTTACCGTGTTTGTTAGGACTTTGTACTTCTCCTTTACGTGACTTCTTTCATATTTAATTAATGGACAAATCATAAAAAATTATTTTAATGGAATAGTTAAATATTGAGAGTTCGTCACTTTAAGTTATGAAAGAACTCTCATGATAGCATTACTTTACTTGTGTATAAATGATGTCAACACCAAAAAGTTTGCAACCAATCTCACTAGAAAAATATTATAAGATATAGCCCCTGAATAATACAAATTTGATTTACAAGTCGGTATTATACTGAACTCTATTCTTGTGGTTAAGTTGTGATGTTTGGCTTCATTTTATTGTTGTTTGCATTTAAGGCCGAGTCATATCATTTTAGGGCCATGAAATGTGTTAGTGGTATACCATATGAGTGATAATACAAGAAGCGAGTGTGTGTTTGTATATATATACATATACGTATATGTTATTTTATATCTTAAAATAAATCTTTAATTATTCTTTTACTTTATTTAAATATTCTTATCTTTACATTTTGTGTTTTATAGGAGTTGATTTTCAAATAAGAAGAAAAGTAGCAGAAAAGGCCTAGAAATGATATATATAGCCAAAGATAAACATCAGAAAATTTGTATGAGATATGAAATTCTGTGTAATCTATTTCACAAGAGGTCTCAAGTTCAAAACTTTGCAAAATACTTTTTTGTACGACCACGTCTGCAATCCAGAATTCAAATTAAAGATATGGAGATCAAATATTAGATATTTAAATTCAAAATTTTGTATTTTGAATTTTTGTTTTTGAATTTTGTATTTCAAATTTTGTATTTTGAATTTTTGTTTTTGAATTTTGTATTTCAAATTTTGTATTTTGAATTTTTGTTTTTGAATTTTGTATTTTAAATTTTTCCCACCTAAACCATTTCCCTTTAACTCTATAAATAGGGGGTCTTAGGAAATGGTGAAGAGAGTGAGAAATGGTAGAAAATTATAGAAAAAAATAGTGTAATTATTTTATTGATTCAATGATGAGTAGTGGTTTCATTTCTATTTGTTTGTTTTCTATTAATATGCAAGCGTAAACATCCTTCTCAAGGGAATGATGAAGTCACCATGGCTGAAGTATAGGTAAGTTGTTTTATTTTCTTGTCTACTTTTTCCTCCCAAGAGCATTCTTCTACTCTTCTATTCTGGATTTTATTTTCTAAAATTAGAGGAAGGATTTTTCGTGTTTTCCAAATAATGGTAATTCGAAGAATGCCTACCTCTGTTTATCTAGCCAATGTGCATCAGATTAAGTAAAGAATGTCTCTCTCATATATAATCAAGTCATTCTTTTTTATTCCATATTTTCCTTCATCTTTCCAAGTTCTAATTAGATTGGTGAAGTGTATTGGTTATTGGAGGAAAAACTAAATAAGAATATAAAAAAAAAAATTATTTACATGGATCCATGGTGGTGAATTCTCTTTCCTTGAGATTTGTCCCATCATTTGATCTAAGACATTTAATATTAGTTTTTATTATTAAATAAAAAATCAGAATTTTATTTTTTAAATATTCATTTTTCATCTCAAGAGATTTAGGTTTTGAAGTTTAGACTTGTTACTGATTCTCACTTGAGAGTGGTTCGACCATGCTTACTACTATACAGTTTTTAGTAAAGTTTTTGCAGGTTTTATTATTTTTTGTACGAAGTGTAGAAAAGCAACGACAAATATCCAATATTCTACATTCGTCAATATGTGTATGTATGTATTATCTGAGTGAGTGGACACGTGTGTGTACCACACTATGTATCAAAAATTGACTAATGGTCTGTTTTGTAACCGTCTATATTTAGTGTTTATTGTTTATAAAAAAAAAAATTTAGGATAACCATGTTTGATAATTTTTATTTTGTTTATAAATTGTCAAAACTTTTTTAAAACAACGTTGTAGCTAAGCCTTTAAATCCTAAACACCAAATTGATGTTTTTAAAATGGTGATTATATTAGTTTATGTTTATTAAAAAAAAAACTTTTTTTTCTTTTGTATCTAAAATGGTGATTATATTATTTTAATTAAAAATTGAAACTAAAAGTGAGAAAACGAAAAGAAAAAAATTATAAAAGACTATTGCTTGATGCAACGATGAAAATATTAGAATTTTAAAGTGTGGATAGAATTAAAGAACATTAATTGCCTTGAGAGAAAAAAATTGACTAAAAAATGAATAATTACTAATATACTTGATAATAAGAAATAGTTACTTAGGGGTACCCGTGCTAAAAAATAAACCTTATTTGAGTAAAAAAACAATAAAGTTCCAACCGTCTCCTTGTCAAATAAACAAAATTGGTATTTTGTACTCATGTCATTCATTCATTTTCAGTGTTGAATGAGAAATATAAATAAAAAAAATGAAAAGAAAATAGTAACAAAAGAAGTTCAAGAGCAAGAGTATGTCATCCAAATCCCTTTTCTTGCTCCATACAAATTGGATTATTTTCAACTTTTCCATACTTATATATATTTTGTTCTTGTTGGTAGGGGTACACAAAGAATCGGTGGAACCGGAACCGTAATTGAACCGAACCAAATCATTAGAAACGGTTCTGGTTCCTCCAATAATCGTAAGGAACCGAACCGTGTGCACCCCTACAAGTTGGGGCCTTCTGGGTTGTGAGTCATTCTAATTTTACAGTATAATTTACAGTGTGTAGATATATATGTAACCCAATATTATTAGTTTCTTTTTTATGTATATTTCTTGTTTTGTTATTACTGTATAGAGTTGTTGTAGCATGAACTTGACTTTTTATTTAGTTTATTGTATTGATTTTTTTTTTAAAAAAGTTAGTTTAAAGTTAGCCAACATGTTTTTCTGTTTATGATTTTTAAAATCATGTTTATGGATAAACAAAATCGTAACATAAACACTGTTTATATAAACACTTAAACAATAAAAATTAAATATAAATGGTTACTAAACAAACCCTAATTGTTTTTATTAATTTTGATAGATAAGTATAGCCAATGTTGCATTAATTAATAATTTTGATTGAATTTGACGGGTCAATATTGCCAATGTAGCATTAATTAATGACTTTGACTGAGTTTGATTGGTAGGTATAAGAGAAATTATTAGGTATTTTAAGGACCAATGCCAATCAAAACTTGTCACATAAGCAAAATTTGAAATAAAAATGACATAAAACTCACACACTTGTTTATTGGTTATGTTCTAATTGGCTGGTTTCGGGATTCGGGAGTACTTAATAATTTATCATAAGTATAGATAATTATAAATAGTGTACTGGGAGAAATTATTACACGGTCCGAGACCATTAGTCCCGAGCCAATCAATACATGATGCATAATCAATTGTGTAAGATTTATATCACTTTTTGATTACTCATGTTTTGATTGGTCATTGGTCCCGAGACCATGCAATAATTTCTCGTGTACTATTCTGTGTATAAACCTATAACACTTGAACCTCTTTACGTGAGGTTTCTGTACTAATCCACTAACTGACCCACAAATTTGTTCCTTATGCCAGCTGGAAGGCAATCACTTTCTTCCATTTCTTGAAATCACGGCTCCTTTCGATTTTTCTCGCTCCTCTTACTATTGTTACTGGTGAAAGTCATCCTCACAACATTACTGTTGCTTATTTCTAGGGTTAGGGTAAGGGTTGGGGTATTGGTTGAAACTATTATCAACAAAGGTAATGTTGCATGAGTCCTTAGTAGGGGTGGCAAAAGTCGACACAATTGACTTGCCAATACGATTCGAACAAAACATAAAGTTGGCAATTTTAGGTTGACCTTAATCATGTTCATATCAATCCGTTTAACTTGTTTAATTAATTGCTTCATGTTTGTGTTTTGAAATAGTATTAGAATGAATCACAACTTTGAAGAGGAATGAAAATTTTGAAGGAAAATTGTGCATTCCCCTAATTTAATAAAAAAACCCTAATTTGACAATAAAGCGTATGAACACTTCAACCAGGTATTAACCATTAACAGCTAAATTTGTAATAAGGAACAAAAATCTGGCATATACCCATTTTTGATACACTAGAATTCACCAAAACAAAATCTCTCACAGTTTATCCCCAAACACATATGTCAGAACCAATTAGATAGCATTGAACCAAGTTCACCCATTTACATAAACAATAATACCAAAAACAATAGACAAAATGGAATAAGTTGATAGAATTATCAAAAATTCATAGACACAAACAGAAGTCTGTCCATTATCTTGGGTGAGTGAAGACTATAGGCACTGGTATGCCAATGAGAAACCAAACAAATATGCTGAGAGAAACCAAGTGAATCAGGTGATGGGAAGAAGACTTACATAATAGCTCGTTAGTTGTTCATCATTAGACGAAGAAGAAATCTAATCAGTTAGAGTAATGATCAGTCTAATAGAGGAGTTGATGAAGCAAAACACAAACTCACAATGTTTCTTAAGAGAGGAGTTGTATATGCCACGAGTTTTGCACATGACAACATTCTATTTTTCTTTAAACATTAAAAAATGATAGGATAATTGCAACCAGCAACACCCACAATTAATGTTTACCTTCACCCACCAAAGAAATTTTTCAATATGAAAACAAGTGTAATGTGAATTTTAACATATAAAAGAAAAAAGTTACATAAATGATTGTCATTGTAGTGCCGAATTGCTGAATGTGAGAGCCCAATGACTATCTCTAACATCTTGGGGTCATCATTGAGTGCCTTAAATGGCATTATTTGACCAAAATCAAAGGTTGGGGGAAGTCTAGAACATCAAACCCTTGTAAAATGCACCAAATTAACCGGCCATTATTCAGCCCCACATATGTTAATATAGAGGGGGAGAGAGAGAGAGTTTGCTCACTTCTGTGCAAGAGATTATTTCGAGGACGTTAGAGAGAAAAGACACTTACTCTGTTGACGTGAACCATCGCAAATTGACATGGAGGCAGTGAGTCTTAGGGGTGGCAATTTCCTCCGCCCCGATGGGTTTTCGCCCCACTCCGCTCCTAATGGAGGGGATTTTGTCCGCCCCTAATAGGAGTAAGGGGCGGGTATGATTTTTTTAAGAAAACCCACCTAGTACCCCCGCCCTGATTATATACATATATATATATATATATATAAATAGTGACATAATTATATGAAGTGTGCCATTTCTTTTATTATTATATTACTTATATAAATATAGTATACTAGATATATGGCAGCCGCTAGGGTTTACCTTATTCTGCTCTATTCCTCTCTTTATCGTACGGCTAAAAAAGAACTCTCTCTATCTTGTGTACATAATAGATTAATAATAAAAAATTTCTTGAAGACCAAAACTGTTTCTATCTCCATCTACATATGTATGTATGTTTGTGTCATTTTCTTTGGTCTTATATATTGGGGTTTTGACTGTAAGAGTGTTGTATCATCGTTTGGGTACATTTAGCTCAAATATCGAATTCAAAGCAAATAAAATAAAAGATTTTGTTATTCCTCTTTTTCTCTAAATGGGGCGGTAGTGGTATGCTTACCACAAACCCGTTAGGGTTCTTAACGAGAGATGGATTAAGTATTTTCTTGATGGGGCAGGGTAGGATTTTTGTATACCCGCCCCGTTGCCATCCCTAGATGGAGCTAGGAATTTCGTTCATGGGGCACATATTAAGTAAAAAAAAAAAAAAACTAATAATGCCGAAAAATAATAATTAATGTGTTTTCATTTCTTGTTTATCTTTTTCATCAATTTGTCAATGAAAACACAAAGCAAAAAATATTGTCAAACATGCCCCAAGTGTATAAAATTTCACTAAAAAAATTTAAAGAATAATGCTACGTTTGGTACGCAACAATGGAATGGAATGAGCATTCCATTAAAGTGAGAATTGAATGAAATGGTCATTCTTATTTTATTGTTTGGTTTCAAACATGAAATGATGATTACATTAGTTTTGGTAACTAATTTTTTTTTTAATGCTTATTGGGAATGGAATGATCATTCATAGGTTGAGTAGTGGAATGAATTTTCATTCTTTTTCATTTCAAAGGAATGACGCAGAATGGTCATTCCCACTTTTATTTTTCTTACCAAACAAAGAAATGGATAAAAAAAGATAATATTGACATTCCATTCCATTCCATTGTTGTGTACCAAACGTAGTATAAGTGAATAAAATATGAATAAGAAGAGATAAAAAAATGTTACTGCATATAAATCATACATGAGTGGAAGAAAAATAAACTTTTTAAGAAAAAAGAAAGAAGAAAAAAATATGAGAGAACTTTGAAGGGAAAAAAGTTACGTTTTGATTAAAGAAAAGAATTACAAAAATTTTTGAACAGAACAAAAAAAAAATTTGAAGAAGAATAAGAGTAAGAAGGAAAAGAAATAAAGAAATTTATAGGAAAAGATAATTTTAGGAAGGGCATTTTATAAATTTTTTTTAACAAATTATGTGCATAAAATATTATAAAAATTAATGGGCCAGCATGGGCTCAAGGGAGGCAGGTGCCCCCCTGGGCTTATGCTGGCTCCGTGTTCAATGCGCCTACATGGACTCGTCTGCATGATTCAGAAGAGACATTGAAGGAAGAAGTCATATCGGAGGCTAAAAGGAAAATTGCAAAAGAGAGAACGAGATAGGTATTGGATGAATCATATATATATCCTCCTTTTGGCTTTTCTATGTGTGAAATTATACATTGCAACGATAATGTCACGTCAATTATAGTCACAAATTAAAATGGTATTATCGTCTAAATTATAGTCACAAAATAAAATGGTATTATCGTCTAAAACATGGAAAGTCACGCGTTAGAAGAAAATAACTTATAAGTCATTTCCAACCATGTGAAAATGTCCATCAGTGTATAGACATAAATTGGATTTCAACGTATAACTTTTCTTCTGTGTGAGCCACGTGACCTACCTTGCTCGTGACAGATAACCCCTCAACTATATATATATATATATGATATTTGCAATTTTCATATGCTTTGCTGTTAATGAATCTTCCAGATACTTGATCTTCCTTCGAAACCCTGAGGAAGAAAAAGAGTATATGGTCCAAAAATATCTCTTTACGGATTCAAATAAAGAATGCAGAAGCAATTACAAGAAAGAACTGCATGGATTAATTCAGTAGAGAATCTGTAACAGTCAATATGATTGTTATGTGCATTCAATATGATTTGCTCACTCGATCATTTTAATATTTATAATTGGTGGGGTAAATAATATGCATTATATTAATTTTTTTTATTACAGTACTGTATTAATGGCTAGGACAGCTAGGCTCCGTTATTCAGATTATGGTTTCGGTGATTGGTAACTCGTGTCAGATTTGATTTGTAAAAAAAAATACAACAATTAAGAGGGAAAAAAACAAAGTTTTATATGTTTTGAAAACTATAATAAAAATGAATAAGAATTTATGATGAGCATGTTCTAGCTAAGTCACACATAGCGGCGATTGTAAGAATAGAAGGGTAAAGTAATAAATTTTATGTCATACAAAAACGCAAAGAATGAAAACGAACGTGAAGCGCAAAAACTACACTTACTTATCATTCTAATAGTTGTGGGTTATATTTGATACACAATTTAACGAGGTTGTATTATATATTAGTCAGCTTTTATCGGGCATTAACACCCTTTTGAATTCCTTTTTAATATCAGAATAACTACATCTTATTCAAATGAGAGTTTCCGCTAAAGAAAGGATCTTTTATGGAACATAAATGAGAATTATTATGCCTTTATTAGTCTCACACACACATGATATGAAATTAAATGAATTTAGTTGTGCATATGGATATTAAATGATTCATCTCCGGTAGTCATTTTCTGATATTCAATAACATAAATAAAAATAATTACAAACAAAATATATAATTTTATGATTAAAAAAATAGTAAGATTACAAAATAATTTAAGTTAAAGAACAATAGAACCTGATGTTAGAAAATTCGATAGTGAAGAATAATCTCTCATTTTGTATCTAAAAAGTCGAGAGTTTGACCAATTAGGATCACTTCTGATATATTTTTTAGGCCGTTGATATTAACGCTCCACCAAAATATCTTTAGCTATTCTAACTTCTTTATTTTTTTAATAATGAAATTACAAAATAGCTCACATACATGATACTTCCTTCTTATATTTTTAATTATATATTTACACTAGTCTATTAAAATTAGGACTCTCTCAAAGTTCTAACCCATTCTTCTACGTCTGCGCTCTCTCATTTGGGTGGGTTTCCTTCCCCTCCTCCACCATCTACGTCTTGACCTCTCCGGTCATTACCATATTTTGCACCGTCGCCACTGCATAACCAATTAATGTACTGTAACAAGAAGATGTCAGTCCTTATTGAGCTATTATTCTTCACGAGCAATATGTTGAAACTACTTTGTTATTCTTTTTCTTCTCTTTCTTTGCTCCAACCTCTTTTTGTCGATTTCTTAAAGTTCAAGGACATGATGCTTGGTGTTATCGTCCACACAATTCAAGAACATGAAACCAAACTATATTTACACACCAAATCTATATGTAATTTGGAGGGGAGACCATTAATATATCATCTTTAGTTAATTTATTCACTTCATACATGTTATTATGTATTTAATTTGGTAAATATCTTATTATTAGAAACTTCACAACCATATTTGCAGTCTAAAGTTCATATGTCTGTCTTAATCGACAAATGTAAATGTAAAATTAAAAATATAAAAAGCTCTTTTGTAATTTTATTGGAAGGGAAAAAAAAATTGGATCACCTAAAGATATTAGTAAAGCGCTAATACTAAGTACATTTTTTAAAAAAATAAATCAATAAATAAGTTGGACATAGAAGAAAAATGAAAAAAAACAAAACTAAATGCGGGTTGGGTATCCTACCAACTCATAAAAAATAAAAAATAAAAAAATCAGTAGCACGAAATTTCTGTGTCATAATGCTCATGTGGAAACGCGTGTATAAAAGCTTGAAACATACACTAAATTCCTCCAAGTGTCAAAATTTAGGCTTAGGAGGACAGGATTTTCGTGAGTAGCGGTTCACTAAATTATATCCCCAAGACGTAATGAGCCAGAGCTCACCAACTTTCTGTTCAATGGTTTGTTGACACAATGACCTACCAATTCTTATTTTTAGTTTTTTTTATTTTTTTGGGCTTTTCTCTTTTAAAAATTTGTATTGTTGGAGTATATATTTATTTCCCATATATAATATACAAAAACAAAGTATTAGTAGCGCACGCACTGAGAGAGAGTACTGGAGAGGAGCAGAGTATTTGAGTTGGGTAAAAATGGCGTCAAGGTTGTGGGCATCAAGAGCTGCTTCATACCTCAGGATCTCAGTGTTCCACAGAGGCTTCTCTTCCGGTATATTCAACTTCTTCCAGTTTCTTTTACTGTTGTTGTCGATTTGTTTTTTGCTCGTACAAATCTCAGTTTTAAGTTTAATATGGTGCGTGATCTGTGGGTTTTTAGAGTAAAGATCTGGCTCTTCAATGTGGGTTTTGCTTATATGTGTTATTGGTATGATATGATTCAAGTCTTGGTTTGGATCAGCGAACAGATTAATGGGTTGCTTGAAACTTGTCGGTTGAGGCCTTGATCTTTGAATATTTGATACTTTTCCATTGTTGTATTGGTGGTTTGATGTGGTTTCTTCGAGGCATTCATTTATAGAATGTGATGTTCTCTTTGGTTTCTTTCACTATGTGTATGTGTATGTGTGCGTGACACTGTGTATTATGCTATGCATACACATAAATATGCTCCAAAAAAAGCTACATTATTTTACAACTAGTTTTAAACTTTTGTTGTTTTTTTCTATTCATCATCGGGTATTGTCCATTCGACCTTGTTCAATAAACCAGAATGGTAAGAAGGAAAAATGGAAAAGGAAAAGATCTGCTTGGCAATTCCAAGTAGTTGGAAAAAAGAAATATCCTGGGTAACTCAGTATATCAAATGGTTTTCCAATTATTTGAAAAAATTCGATTCAGCTTGTACCTTTTGTTGCTTGATGTCAAATATATATTTCCATTAGGTTCTTTGCCATATCAAGTGTGGTCCTGCATCATATCTATATTGCGTTTCATAAGCATGAACCTGTATATCTTCCTCCACAATAGGTTGTGATACACTGATACCTTGAGTACCATCACTAACTATTCAATCATTAAGATGGTGAAGTTTTCTTATTGTCTGATTGATTTGAATTCTGAACGTATCTTACACTGAATGCATTCTTAAAGATATGCTGTATCTTTTACTTAAACTCAACGTTATATTGATATAGTGGATCTTTTTTCCCCATCATAACAACAGGCTGACATCAATAGAAGTTTGAGAATGTTGTAATTTTTTAATTAACTCAAATTGGAAATACAATATTTTGAAACTTTTGTTCTATGTTTACATGGACTATTTAGAAACATGCTTGAAGTAGCTGTGTTGGACTCACAACACTCGTACATTTTTATGGTTCCAACATTTCTGGTTGGTCTTGAACATAATAATCATATCTAATAATTCAAGTTTATTACATAATTGTACATAAAGTAAATTTGTTGTTACAATTTTGCTCCAAAATATATGAAGTCCTGATGTTGAACACCCTGTCATATAAGAATATTAATTTACTAGAAAATAAAAGAAGAATATCAAATAATACGGAGATTTTGTTGTGTTCTTGTGCCCTAGGATCTTGTACTAATAATCTAACGCTTCAACATACCTACATCTGACACACGTATCATTCCATGTAATTATACCCATATTAGAATCTTAGCATGTCTGTGGGATGCGCTACCCGGTTGAGCATGCTTCTGTCGTATATATATATATATATATATATATACCCATATTAGAATCTTAGCATGTCTGTGGGATGCCCTACCCGGTTGAGCATGCTTCTGTCGTATGTTAATTATATATATATATTAGAATCTTAGTATATTGTGTGTACATGAACATGCAACATAGTTAAGCATGGTTGTAACCTTACCTTTCTTGTTGTAAATAATAATATATTGAGGAGATTCAGTAGTTTAGGATTAATGGACTCCATGATAATGATATAAAGAGAACTTGAGACACAATAACAAATAAATGTATGTACTTGGTTTGCTCGTCGATGATAATTTTTTTTAGTGAAGTTCATCCAAGAATTTTAATTATTTAAAGGGTTAACAACACAAATAGGTGCCAACCCAATTTATATAGGTTTAAGCTAAGGATGATGATGTTAACAATACAACTAGGTGTTGAATAGGCCTGCACCCTTGGAATTATATAGAAGCTGAAACTGAACTGATAGACTAAAGTAATAACAAACTAAAGATTTTTAATTGAAAAGTTTCACCATAATGTAATGCTGCAGGCTTTCATGCCACAGCTGTTCCCATGTTGCATTTCTTTCTGCTTCTTTCATGGGGAAAGGAATCCGTCTGAGCCAAGGCCTATCTCTTTTAAATGATTATGTGGTATAGCTGATCAGAGTATGAGGGAAAGGGTTGCACAAGAAGTTATTAATTTGGATGGACTATGGAGGCTTTATAATTCCTTTTTTATTATTATTATTTTCTCTTGAAGTGTACTTCAAGTATACCTAAAATACAGCGAG
This sequence comes from Cornus controversa, assembly GCA_026545225.1. Taxonomy (NCBI): domain Eukaryota; kingdom Viridiplantae; phylum Streptophyta; class Magnoliopsida; order Cornales; family Cornaceae; genus Cornus; species Cornus controversa. The sequence continues at coordinate 47,918,421 of CM048849.1, forward strand.
CTACTATCAGATTGCAATCATGATTTTAGTTAGTAATCAGTTCATGATACATGAGCTACAATTTTTGGTTCGGCAGCTAGGAAATGGCTTGAACGGCATTGATTGACATATTAAGTTGGATATATTTAGAATAATTGACTGTTCTTGTAGGTATCATTAAAAGTTCAAGGATTAGGGTTGTGGTTCAGTAGCAGGCTGAAGGATTTGTCTTTATTATGTGGCCTTGTGGTAAGGGCTCTAAAGAGGGTAGGATAAATGTTGTATGAAAATAAGCTAAAAGTACCTACAAAAAGAAGCTAAAAGTCCATGCTTTAGATGGTAATTAACTTTTTCAACCTTAGAATGAGATTCTTTTGACCCAAACGATTGAAAATGACCTACTAAAAGGATCTTGGATGCTTTACAAAAGTGTAGAGATTGCGTAAGTCAAACCTTTTAGGGTATCCAATCAATTAGCCGTTAGGTAGGTCGATATATAGAATCCCATTCTAGTACAGAGAAAGTTCAAATCAACAAAGTAACTAAAATACTCCTTGCACTTTAGAAGTATGGAATCTTAGAGATGAGAATTGCATTTATTTATATGGAAAACGTTTCTTTTATTAATGGGGAGTTTCTCCATAAAATGTTGTGAAGAACACTGTTCGCACTTGACTTTAAAGGGGCCTTCAGATTTTTTTTTTCTTCTTTCTTTTTTTGCTTTTAAAGAAAACTTCCTTTCAGTGTAATATATGATAATCTTTGACTTTTTCTTACTATTTTGTTCAATGTTTAAGTTTCGTGTTTACTTTTTTCTTTTATCTTATTTTTTATTTTTTCAGTAATAATATATATTATATAATCTGCAATGTTTTGAGAAGTATTATAATCTGAGTCCATTCAGGTTAAGTATTGTATGTCTCGTTGAATCGACAATGAACTCCATTTATCTCACAATCTACTTGGAACATTGTTGTGTTTGTCTAGAGCTAAATTTAGTTGGACTTCTATTTGGGGGAAATCTTGTGGAATTATTCCTTTGGTTTCTTACTAATTTGTGCATTCTGTGAAATTTGATGCTACTTGGGCTAGCAAAATATTAGTAAATTATGTACTGTGACTCAACTACCATATTTGATATTATGATTTGATTTTGCCCTTCTTGAATTCTTCATTTCATTTTTCAGCCAATGGTACAATCCAAAGTCCAAACCAGAACCTAAACACCCTTTTACACATACTACCTCCTATCATGACTTAAAGGAATTCTTTGATTATAATTTTTTTCTTCTCAATTTTTTTTTATATATATTTTTTATCTATAATTTTATTTGTTTATGTGTGTGCGTGTGTGTTCCTGGGTAATGAGGAACCTTTTCAACCAGGTGCACTTCAGATTTGTGGCTACAACATAAACCTCAGATGTCCACAATCAGCCTACCTTTTTTTTTTATATATAATTACAATCAAGTTTTTTTTTCCCCCCTTGACCCTTCCTTATCAAGTCGAGTCTGTAAAATATTTTATACTTCAATTTAAATTAAATGGATATGATCATTTAAATATATATATATATTTATATATACACACAAATATATATTTGCTAAATGAGTAGTGGTTATATCTCATCTCTCCTTGAATTTGGAGTTCTATTGATCATATGGGTGTTATACTGTTATTTATGCTCATATAATTCATTAATACATTCTCATTTCCATTGTTGCAGTTGTGAAGGATTTAAAGTATGCTGATTCTCATGAATGGGTGAAAGTTGAGGGTAAATCTGCTACTGTTGGCATAACTGATCATGCTCAAGATCACTTAGGTGATGTTGTTTATGTTGAATTACCTGAAGTGGGAGCTGCTGTAACACATGGTGGCAGTTTTGGTGCCGTTGAAAGTGTCAAGGCCACTAGCGATATCAACTCTCCTGTTTCTGGGAAAGTGATTGAAGTCAATGAAGAACTCAACAGCTCCCCTGGTTTGGTGAGTCATCTCAGGCTAAATTATTGCTTGTTCTATTTCGTCATTGATAATCCTCAAGCTTGAGTAGTTATCTGATATGATTTATTATGGGGTTAATGAGTATAGAAAGAGAATCACTTTGATTCAGTTTGCTTCAACTGAAAGTGTTTTGTTGATGTTCTGAACCGTCTACAAGTTTCACTGATGCAGCTCAAGCCTTCTTTGATGTACCAGATTGTGTCTGCATATGTTTTTGAATCATTTATGTACGTCCTAAACCACTTTGAATTTCTAGAATGTGGTACTAGTCGAATCATTTATGTATATCATAAACCACTTTGAATTTCTAGATTGTGGTACTAGTAGTATTATTGTTTACATAGCTCTAGAAGATTCTGTACAGAAATTTCCCTAGTATCTATTTCACTATATGCCTTACATAAATTTTCTATATTGAGGTTAGAGCACTGAATTGCCTTCCTATTATAGTGTATTATAATTTCTTGTAGTCTCAAATGTAAGTAACAAGGTACAGGAGATTGGTTAATAATACCATACCTACACCCATTAAAGTCTCTCTCTCTTTTCATCTTTTATTTTCCTCTATTTTGGCCTTTGTTCAAAACTTCTCCTGGTTGTACTGTTTTACCCTAATACTCTCTTTCTTTCTGCATCCAGATTTTGCTGGACTCTTTTTTCCCCCATCTCTGTGGACCACACTTGTGCTATGATTATCAAATAATTTTAACAATCCCATTTTTGAGACTAACTAGAAGTAAGATGCGGTGACTTGAAAATTCCACCAACAAAGTCAGTTGATTATCATTACACAGCTAGATCGTCAAAATACTTGAGATAAGATCATCCTCAACCCTCCTTGGTGAGCACATTTCTATTGCAAATCATTTAAATGAACTTCTCGATAGACTATGACTTGGAGAGGTATAAATTCAGGGAAATTTAAGCAAATAATTTTGTTTGATGTAAAAACTTCGTACCACTTATGGCTTTTTCTTGCATTTCTCTTTCTGTCTCTCTTCAAACCAGTCATTTTTATGTATTACACTATGGGCTATATTTGTTGTGCTTATGCAATTTATGAAACTTGCAAGGCCCTTCATGCTTGGACTCATTAAGTCACAACTTATTTTTTTGTTTGTTCTGTAACAATTTTACTTGTGTTCTCCCTTGTATCTTGAATTTGAATATCCCGTAACTTGTCAGTAAGAGGCTTAGTAGGATTGATTTATCAACCAAGTTCCTAATATGCATTCATGTCCCTGTATCATCTGGGGTACTGCTTTTTCACCATTGTCCTTGGCCTCCCAAGGTTACCAAAGTCGATGAGATACTTCAATATTTATTTTTGTCAAAAATTTAGTTCTTAGATTTCTATTTCAACACTTATAAGATTGCACTGGTGAGCTATGTGATATGTGCATTGGTCCAAAAGTGATTAAATTATTTCTTTTCCATTAAAGCAGCAAGAATGATCATTTCCCTACTTATACTTTTTTTTTTTTACGTAAAAAGAAAATGAATTCTTATAGATTGGTTCATGATTGAATAGTATACTTTACTTCTGTGCATATACTTATTTATTTAGTGAAAAGAATTAGAATCATTGCTCAAGGCTCTGAAAGTCAGAGCATGAAAAGGCCCAAAAGACCTAGAGGAGTGGTGAATAGGTCTTTAAAACTGAACAAATTTTAACCAAATTTAAAATTTAACTATCACAATTAATTAAAGTTTAAATATCAATCAATAAGCATGTAAAAATAGTTAAGAGTGCATAATGTAAAGCATAAAATCATCCATACACTTGTACACCAATTTTTATGTGGAAAACTACGGTACCTACTCCATTAACAGAAGAAATGTTTACAATTAGGTCAACCAAACTCTAATCCGGGAATCTCCTAGTTACCTGACCCAGACTCACGTAGACACCCTACTCGATCTCTGCTGCTGCCAGTCAATTAGTTTGCTTCTCATGCAATCCACTCTTTTACTCATACGTTGATCTCGAATGACTAGTATGTGTTGAAATCCTTGAAGCTCTAGGATTTGTATGTTTCAAAAGTTATGATTATTCACCATATATATGAATGATGAATGAACCAAAAGTCTAATAATTTGATTGCTTGAATGCACTCTAAATTGCCTTACAAATATGTGATGCTCTTTATACACCTTGGAGGCTAAAAAAGTCCAGGGTTCATAGAGTTTGAATCAGATTTGGAAACTGCCTTCTCGCAGGTTAAAAATCTATCAAACCTAGTCCAGTGTGTTTCAATTGATCCTTCGATCAATCAAACTCCCTCGTCCTAGTTCAGTTAGGATATAACTTTGCAAAATAGTTTTATGCATTCTAAAATAGATTTTTAAAGATTAAAACATGGAAATTGAAAAGCTAACATGTTTAATGAATTGAGTGGATGCATATGAACCCTAAATTGGTGAGTGCACAATATTGGTAGTTGAATTTAACTTTGAATTTACCTTTTTGTCCTTGCCAACCAAATTCCTATTGACCTCATATTTAGTATTTTTAGTGTGGGAATGTCCAATGTCATGAGTTTTGGAGGCAGATGTATTTGACAGTTACAGTCTCCGAATAGGACCCATGCCATTCATTAATGCCAGGATAGGATATCCATGGTATGTTATGCTAATAGCAGAAGTCGATATTTTACATCTTATAAATCTTCACTGAATCAATCCATATGGAGTCAAGCATAACTATTGTGGTACTATAAAGCAGCTTACTGTGTAGCCCCGAATCCATTTCAAATTTAAAGAAGTAACTCGTGCAGTGGGCATATTATCCCACTCCCTCTTAGTCCTCACAGAAAAATGGAAAGGAAAAAGAAGTCCTTTTAACATGTATCTGCAATTGTCCAGCTTAAGTCAACTTTTGTTTGTTACAAAGTTGGTTTATTGTCTCCCATTTCGATTGATTGGTTGAGTGACTACTTCAAGTCACAAAACCTATGAAGATCAGGTTTTTTTGTTGGCTTTTCATCCCTGTTCTGTTGTTCTTGTTGTTTGTATCTGATATTTAACATGCAAATTTTCCTTTATTTAGGTAAATGCAAGCCCATATGAAAATGGATGGATCATAAAGGTGGAGATTAGTAACACTGAGGAATTGAAATCTTTAATGGACTCGGATCAGTACTCCAAGTTTTGCGAAGAAGAAGATGCGAAGCACTGAGGGAACTCTCGCAATGTGGTGCAGGTACTCCTTTCCTGAAGGGCTCGAGGGATCTTTTTAAAGCAATGAAGTTGGGAAGTATGGACTTTGGGTACTTTGTTCCAGTCATGTTGCAACTGTTCTTCTTTCTTTCTTTTTATGGAATATTGCTATTGGGATTTACAATATTTTTCTTGGTTTGCACTGGAATTATGATTGCCAAACTATTTTTTTTATAGATTTGAGTAGTATTTTGCTTAAATTTGGATTTATCTGGAATACTACTTTAGAAAGAGGAAAGAATCGGTGGTTTACAAATTCTGATTACAGTGTATGTTATTAGTATTGAAAATTTAACAAGATTGTTAATGGTGTGAAGAAAAAGCTTGGATAGAGAGATTGCATATTGCTATTCTTGAATCATTAAAAGTAGTTTGGATAACTATTCAGAAATGAGTAGCGGTCCAAGTGGCTAACGATGTGTTTTTGTTAATTAAATCTGCAAAAGTGCATTCCTTCATTGTTGGTTGATATAGCATTTGCCTGCAGAACCATGGAGAAATAGGATATGCCATGCTATACAAATGGTGTATAGATTTAATCAGTTTTTATAGACTTGTATAGTAGTACAGCTCTTGTTCTATGACCAGTATTATACAATATCTCGAAACAGGCAACGCTATTCATGCTATAATGTTGAAGTCAAAACCATTTCAATCTCATGTCTGTAGCATAAGCATGATTTATTGTCATAAATTGTATAGAATGGCCTTATTGTTCATGAATGATAGCCGTAACTTCGTTTAACTATCCCTAACCAACTGGTCCTATTTCAACCAGTAAAGTTCTATTGGTGACTTCAAGCTGTGTTTTCATCACATTAGTTCAGCTCCATTTGGGAACTTTGTGAAGTTTTTGTACAGATGGTCTTTTGAATTTGTAAAAACGTCAGATTCTTGATTTTGGTAGTTACAGTGATGAATGATTGAAGAATTTGATTAATATTTCTGTTTCAGCAAGAAAGTTTTGTGTTCATTCAAGACCCATAATCAGATTGTTCTCGCAAGGTTGGTGAATTCGGTTGCTCGAATTTGTGGTATATGGATGCATGCCTAAATGGCAGATAGGTAGGTTTTGAGATGATTTTAAAGTCCCATCTTTTAACTTCCACTGGCATTGCAGGTTAGAAAATAACATTGGTCCAAAAAATAATTACTTAGCATGGTTTCGTTTGTCAATTAATGCAGATATAACTTTTGACATTATTTGTAAAAAGCTGCACTTCTTGTACTCAAATCCAACTGCATGATATATATATATATATATATTTGAAGTTAGATGTTACGCCTAGTTAAGATTAAAGGCTTGTTTAATGTGACTGTGCGTGGGTCAGATCATGACTGGGCTAGCCCATTGACTAGCGGGGCTACCCATTATTATTCTGATTTTGGGCTTCATTTGAACAAGCTTGAGCCTTCGACTTTGAGTAATATTACGTATTAGTATATTTTTGAGGAATTGAGCTAAGAAGGATCGATACTTTTTCAAGAGTGGCTCACAAAACACGTATCTATAATTTTAAAATATATTTTTTGTATTCATAATTTTAAAATATATTTTTTTATTTCTAGCACGTATTCGATGTTTGTCAAATACTTCATAGCACATTTTTAACTTTCTAACCGGCATAATTGTTGAAAAAAAATTAAAATTTATTTAAAAAGGAAGTGTTGAGATATATATCATAATTTGGTACAAAATTTATTCATGCAAATAATGCAATATTACTCTTAACTCTTATTTTGTTTGTTAATCGTAATATTTTATAAAAAAATGTTAATAACAATATACATAACAACATAAAAATAAAATTTTTATATATAAAAATAAAAATTATTTATTTTTAAATTGTTGTATTCTATTGTACTTGTATCTTATTTTTTTAAAATTTATCGTATTATTGTTCGTGTATCATGTTGTACCTGCATATCTCTGAAAGGTTGAGCGTTTGAATCTTGTAGATATGATGTGGAGATGGGTGTGCTTGTTTTAACTTTTCAAGAATATATATATGTATTTTTATTGAGGACAAAATAACCTTTACCATTAATCACACTTTTGTCAATAAGTTTGTTACTACCTTCCCTTTTTAAAAGTTAAGTTAATTTTTAATTTTTTTATTTTTATTAGAAAATTACCTTTTGTTTTGTTTTCATGAAAATCTACCATGAAGTTTTACTTTTCCAACAAAAAATAATTGAAATCCTAATTTCCTAGAGTTAAATCAAAATGTTTAGCTCACCAAAATAAAAATAAAAAATCAAATTGTGTGGAAGAGACTAGAGAGTGTATACATAATTGCATATATAGGAGTGACAACAAAAGGATAATTGAAATCCTAGTTTGTAAAGTTAAATCAAAATGTTTAGCTTACCAAATAAATAAATAAAATCATTATGCGTAGAAGCTAAGAAACATGGATACGAATATGGGATACAGGTACGATATGATATGTGTACGACGATATGAGAAATTTTAAAAAAAAAATACGAATACGGGCAGGATACGACAATATAAAGATAATAAATTATATTTTTATATATGCAAAAATTGAGTTATTAACATTTCTTTATAAAATATTATCATTAACAAACAAAATAAGAGTTAAGGGTCATTGTACAATTAGCATGGATAAATTTTGTACTAAATCAACACTTTTTTTTAAATGAATTTTAAACTTTTCTTAACAATTATAATATGATATTATTGTTGAAAAAATTACATTTTTATGTTCAAAACTCGTTAAAAATGTGTTTTGAAGTATTTGGAAAGTATCGGATACGTGGTCGAAGTATCTGAGAAGTATCGGATAATTGTTAGAAATAAAAAAATATATTTTAAAATTATGAATATGTTTAGAAAGTATCGAACATGTATTAGGAATATAAGAGTTTCGGTATCGGATATGGAAACGATACGAATACGTTACTACAGTAAAAGAATTCGTCCTTCCCAGTGTAAAAGAGACAGAAGAGAGAGAGTGAGAATGTGTGTGCATAAGCCCCAACTTGTGCTGCAATTGAGTCACCATGACTCGGTAACTCGACTCGTCCGATTCGTTCTCCCAAAACCCCTTGAAAACCTTGTGAAAATCTGCAAAGAAAAAGCCCCTACAGTCCATACCAGAACACTCTTCTGGCCTGCAACTATTGGACATGTCTGTTTCCTTCTCTTCCCCACTATTATTCCCTCCAGAAGCTTCCTGCTCTGTAAGTTATCACATACAACCTCTCTCTCTTTCTCCTGTCGATTTTATGTTTTTTCAGCAATAAATTTTGTTTCAGAAACCTAGTGGAAATCCAAGGGTTTGTGGGTCATGGAGGAATACACATATGATGAAGAAATTTGTGGTAAGGGCAGGGCCAAAGAGGATATCTTTTGACAGAGAATGCCGAGAGGCTTTACTTGCTGGGATAAATAAGCTTGCTGATGCTGTTTCTGTCACCTTAGGTCCTAAAGGTATCTGGGTTTTCGTTCTCTCTCTTATTAAAGTAAAAAGTTTTGTAATTTGCATTTTTTATTCATTTTGATGGTTGGTTACTTTTTCATAGTATGATGGGATTGATGTTCTGGGTAGCTTTGGTTTTCTTAACAGAGTTCACAAAAATTTTAAGACCTTGAGGTATCAGGGTTTTCATGGTTCTTTGTTTGGTAACTTATGATGTATGCTTATTTGATTTTATTTATCTACACTTGTCTACTTTTTATGAGAAAATGTGACCCTAATTGTAAAATGACAACATTTAAGTTATTTGTAGTGGTGAGATTTTCATAATCATAATGCTTCATTTTAAGGGATTTGGTAGATTCAACCTTCATGTATGTTTACATTTTTTGATAAATTTAGGACCTATGCTGTCTGGATCTTCATGAGTGACAGCTCTTTGTTGCTCGTCTTATAAGTTTTGAAGCTCAAGTGTTGATTTTTTTTGCTTTTCAGTTTCCTCTTATTTTATTGTTTTTCTGGCTGTTCTTTATTGAAAAAAAAAAGTGAAAATGGGAAGTTGAAGTTGTTACTACAACTTGTTACTAATATGGTAAGTTTTGTATTTGTAAAACCATTTTCTTTTTCTTCTTTAAGCATGGAACTTCTAGAGTTTGGGGGATTGTAGCATAATTACAATTTTAAGATGTGGTTAGTATGTGGTGGTATGAAATTATGAATAATTTGAAGTTTTGAAGCTATTCAGGCATCAAATGAGCAGTTGATGAAAATTCTGTGATATGTCTGTAAAATGTGTGAAGATTAGCGGCAGAGGGCCAACCAGGGAACGTAGAGGTAGCAAGTAGGAAATTGTAGGTAGATCAGAGAGGAAAGCACATGAAATTCAAATTGCGCTGGATGTAGTGGCTGGGCGTTTTTGTGCATTGTATCAGAAGATTTAACAACATTTATGGGAAATTAAATAAAGGAAAAATTACTAAAAGCCCTTGAAAAAGTTTAGATCCAAAAAAATCATAAAGTTTTTTGTTCTGCTATCCAGCATAACTTAAATGTTATAATGTTGCATACATAAGGCCCAAGTCTGGACTGCCATCAGCCTCTATTAATATGTACCCTCATGTGGACAACCAGTGCATTTTGAAGCCTTAACTGGCACCCACTTTCTATCCTCAACTCTCTGCTACTGTTCAACAGTTATTCTAAGCAATTTGAAACCATAATTTGCTACCAAATTTAGGCCAATTTCAAAGCAAAAAATCTTTTCTTCTGCACTGTAACATAAATGAAAGAATTCGTTAAGTGCTGGTTAGAGGTTTTGAAGTTCCAGAACTTGAGAATTTCTGTTTCTCTATGGTGGGAATCTCTCATCGTCCAGCAATCAAAGGTTAGATTTAGTTAATGAGATTGTCTGTATCTAAGAACAAACAAAAGGAAAGATCATGCTTAGTAAAGGACTTACTTTTTGTGCAGACTGGTGTGAGATCATAGATGTTCCATTTTATAAAATTACTCTCTCTTCAATTGCCTTTATCCTTCGGAGATGAAATCCGTGATGAAAAATAATTTGCAAGTTCGAATCGACACGCCCAAAAAATATAATGAACTCTAAAAAAAAAAATCTTGATTCGTGCCATAAATAGATTGCTAGTATAGCTTCTCTATTGATAAGATCTCAGTTCATAACTCAAAGCCAAAAATTAACTCACCTGAAAATGAAAAAGATAAGAAATTTTTTTTTAAAAAAAGAGCTGCAACAAAACTAGCAAGCCAGATGGTGTCAAAGTGAGGATGAATTATTCACGGAAATGTTCTCCCAGCCTTTGTGCATGAAGCGACTGCCTACTTACTGTTCTTTTGTTAATTCGCAATGGTATGCTTTGTCAATTTCATGAATTTGGCAACCAAACCACATACCACACAAGGACAAATGTGTTTTAATTAGGTTGATTGCCAAATTCAAATTTGTTAAAGCTGTTGGCCATCACAAACATAGAAACGGGTAATTATAGATTGAGTGAATTGCCAATGTTGTCATACCTAGGGAATCTTCGCCTTCCTTATTTTCATTTTCTTGAAGAAAGGGAGGGCTGTTGCATTTTGACAGACTGTAGACCACATAGTTTCCAAGCTCGACATGTTGGGGGAACTTTTGTCGAAAAGGAATCTCTTGTTAATGGAAGTAAATAGCTGTAAGCAATACTTTTTCTTTGCTTGAGTTTATTCTGAAAGAAAGCAATCGACCAATGAGGCTAATATAAGTATATTGGGCGTTGGGGATGGGGTAGTTGGGGGATTGTTGTGGGAATTTATTCTGAGAAGTGAATTGCGATCACTGATGGGTTCAAGCATAAAATGGCATGCTTATAGATGTTAAAGAGAGGGATAGAGGTATAAAATTCGTGGCAATTGCATCTGGATAGACTAAAGACTTTATAGTTGCAGAGATCCATCATCCACATGATGGGGGTACTTCTTTCCAAAAGGAGTTTCTTGTTAATGGTGCATTTCCCTCATTTGAGTTTATTCAAAACAAAGAATCAGCTCAATGAGAAGAATGAAGTTAATTGGGTGTCTTTTGGGGGGTGGGTGAATGGGATTTATTCTGAGAAATAAATATAATGGATATGATGGTTCAAGTGTCAAAAAAAAAAAGACATTCCAATGCTTGTTAAAGAGTTGAAGATATCGTAAATCTGGGTGGGTATATACTATGTCAGGGGAAGACGAATAGGGATGTAAGTAAAAGTGTGTATTATTCTTGAACAGCCCTTTATAAATGCTGTTGAATTGGGGTTATTGTATGAGGCATACAAATCCACTTAAAAATAATAGAGTTATGGCATTAAGGGTTTCAATTATGGGAGCTAGTATGGTTTGCTTTGAGAAAGGTCTCAGATGAAGGCTTGTGAGCAGAACTAGTGTTATAAGAAAGCTGTTTTCCCTTAACAAACTTGACATGGGCTAGGTGGCCTCAGCTGGACATTATGCTATCATCTTTTATGCATATACATTTGTGGTTCAGCCTTGTTTTGGAGGACTTGCAAACTTTTAACGTGTGCCTTTGGGTGCTTTATGAATGAAAAAAGAATTTCACCAAGACATATTGAAAAAACATTCCAATCATGCAATAAAGCTTCAACTATATGAAAAATGAGTCAAACATTCTACAATTGATCCCTGTGCAAACAGTTTCCAATATTCATGTAAAAACAATAGTGTGGATCAGTGACCTCTTCAATGAATAGATGATTTTTTTTCCCAAGTTTGAAAACGAGCTTAATATTTTCGGAACTCTAAAATCTTGATACATTAATCATAATAATTGTTTTAGTTGAAAGAAACTTAAAAATGACTCTAATGATTCTAATGATACTTATAAAATAATTATATAAAAAAGAAAAAAAAACCTTAAAAATGAAACAAAATCCTGTAAGGTTCATAAGATTGAAATTTGTTCTCTTAGTCACTACAGAAAAAGATTGACTAGCCTAATAGCAGTTCCATCTATGTGATAACATGTGGTTTGACTGAGGCTGTGACCTTAGATAGAGCAAAATGAAAAAATAGAATTCATGTAGCCGACCCCAAGTATTTGGGAAAATGCTTGTTTGTTTGTTGTTGGGGGTGGTGATATTAATTGGATCTTTAGGGTAGTGATGTTCATTAATATGGTTATGCTGCTTATTGAAATGAGTAAATGATCTGAAGTTGAATCGTGCAGGGCGCAATGTTGTTCTTTCAGAATCAGGGACTTTAAAAGTAATCAATGACGGTGTTACAATTGCCCGAGCCATAGAGCTTTCAGATGCAATTGAAAATGCGGGAGCAGTGCTAATCCAAGAGGTCATTTATTCTCTAGATAGACAATTCCCTTCATTAAGCAGACACTGCTGCAATTAAGATATAAAAGTCAATGCACTTGTAAGAAAAAAAGATATAAAAGTCAATATCACATATTAAGTGCCCTATTCACAGGTTGCAACTAAGACTAATGATTTAGCTGGTGATGGCACTACCACTGCAATCATTTTGGCTCGAGAAATGATCAAAGCTGGGTTGTTGGCTGTTGCTTTTGGGGCTAATCCTGTTTCTTTAAAGAAAGGGATGGATAAGACTGTAAAACAATTAGTCAAAGTTTTGAAGAAGAAAAGTTTTCCTGTAAAAGGGAATGATGATATTAAAGGTGATTCTCTCCCTTTTTTTCTTTTTTTTTTTGTGGAATTTTTATTTGCCAAAATGAAAATCTTCAAACTTACTCTCTTTTTGCAGCGGTGGCTTCGATTTCTGCTGGAAATGATGAGTTTGTTGGGAACTTAATTGCTGAAGCTATAGATAAGATTGGCCCTGACGGTGTAATCTCTGTTGAATCTTCCTCATCATCTGAAACATTCATGATGGTTGAAGAGGGGATGAAGGTATATCATATGATTATTAATTAGAAAGCGCTTGACAATTGCTAAAGACTAACAAAAGGCATAATGGTACAGACGAAGTTGTATATTCAGTATGACATCAATACAGATCAAAATTTGATGATATCTTGGAATACTGAAAACTTGAATTCACTGCAGCAAATGGGTTTAAAGTAGTTGAAATTTGTAATGGCTTGAGATTGAGATGCTGTGTTGAGACTTCTATAATTTGTCAAATGAAAGCTTTGGGTATTTGTCCATTTCAGTGTCAACTTGTAGTTCTTATCAAGATTTATAGGACAAAAGTTGTATGTCACTTCATTTTAAACCATTCATTTCCATTTTTCAATAGCCAAAACAATGCAGTCTATCAATTGAGTGGTTAGGATATTTTTATTGCAAATCTCTCGGATGGGTTGAACTGATCTGCATGTGTACTATGCATACATTGCACACACACATGCCCCCACTAAGTAACATATGTTGCACTGTTTTCTTCTTCAATATTCTAATATATGATCACACACACATGCCCCCGCTAGGGCTTGAACCTTCAGCCTCCCCTTTGGGGAGGTGGAGTTTGGTGGTTGCATTGCACTGTTGGCTGTGCATTCTTTTGCCTTCCTGGTTTTTCATATTTTTTTCTCAGTTGTGGAATCATCTTCTTCTTTTTCTTTTTGTTTTTTTATTTTACTATTCAGGCATTGTTTCCCTACAGATTGACAAGGGGTATATGTCGTCCCAGTTCATTACAAACCAGGACAAATCTACAGTCGAGTTTGAAAAGGCTAAAGTCTTGGTAACTGATCAAAAGATATCATCTGTTGAAGAAATTATTCCTTTACTAGAAAAGACTACTCAACTGAGTGTCCCACTGCTAATAATTGCTGAGGATATCTCGATGCAAGTACTGGAAACACTGGTCATGAACAAAATGCAAGGTGTACTTAATGTTGCTGTTGTCAAGTGTCCAGGATTTGGAGAAGGAAAGAAAGCTCTGCTTCAAGATATTGCTCTTATGACAGGTGAACTAACATGCTGTGTTCTAATTCTTGGAAAAGGTGTTTTTGTCATAAGACTATCTTATCCATAACAAAGATGTGTGTGTATGTGCGTCTTGTGTGTGTGTGTGTGTGTGTGTGTGTAAGTAAATGGTTTAAATTTGACGTTAGAGGCGGAGTGGCTAACCCAAAGATCATGCAATGATGCCGCTTCTTATTTATTAGAACAAAGATTTTATGAGGGAAAGAATTTATTGAGGCAGTTAGACCTCCACAATCTCACATTTTCTTAGCATGATTTTCTGGAAGAATTTAATTAAACTTTGACCTAATTTTCTATGAGTCCAAATTTTCATCCAGGTTGATAGTTGGGTTGTCCACTTTGCTGGACAGCTAAACAAAGTTCTAGTGTCACCTTTGAACTTGGTCAATATTGGAATAAGTTCTAAAAGTTCTGATATTTGTTAAGATTTGGTTTTCAAAATATGGAACTTTTTTCATTAATAAATTGTTAAATTTGTTTGAAGTTCAAAATGAATCTATCCAAAAAGAAAACTTCAGAACTGATTGATTAGATAGGTGGTGATTTTTATATTATTTTATTTTTTCTTCTCAAAAGTAATATTTGCTACAACATTTGCTCTTCTGTGTCACTATGGGGTTACATTAATTTGAAAACCACCTTCTTATTTTCTAGCAAAACATTTTTCATATATGGGCATTTGTATATATGTTCCAATGCTTGCGAAGACTGTATGGTGTTGCATTTGTTACATTGATGCAGTGTCACTTATAATTCCTTCACTATTCTGATTTCTGAACACATTCCTCATTGACATATTGTATTCTAATCAGGTGCTGATTTTCTCTCTGGAGATTTGGGACTGACCCTTAATGATGTTTCCTCAGATCAACTTGGTATTGCACGAAAAGTAACCATAACAAATAATTCAACCACCATTGTTGCTGACCCTTCTACTAAAGCTGAAATTCGGGCAAGGATTTTGCAGATAAAGAAGGATCTAACTGAATCAGATAGTGCTTATCTGTCAAAAAAGCTCTCTGAAAGAATTGCAAAACTTTCTGGTGGTGTGGCTGTAATTAAGGTCTGCAATACTTGAAAGTGAACATTAGATGAACCTTGTTGCAAAAACTTTTTTCCGCTGTCACCACACTGCCAGCTCTCCCTAATGGTGACCTGCACTGTAATCTTTAGCAGGCTTAATGAAATTGACTCTAAAAGTTTTCATTTTGATTTTTCTATTCATTTAGAATTTGAAAAAAAAAAAAATTCATAACACTAGCTTTGGTCAAAATTTGAAGTCAAGTTTTCAAATGGCATAGTTCAAATAAAACCTCTTAAGCTTTCTAGAGCTTTTAAAAAGTCTAATACTTTCACTTTGGTTGCCTTAAGATGCTGGTCTCCTTTTTAGTTTATTAAATTAATAATAATAAATATTGTATCTAAATAGCGATTAAAGATCAATTTAAAGAATCTATAGGACATGAGGCAACATATAATTAGTGATTTTGAAGCAGAAAGTCGAGCTTAATTTAGATATTCTTTCTGAGTCATATGCAAAAGAATTTATGAAAATTGACTTGAGCTTGAATCCAACAATGTTTTAAGTTTTAATAGTGCAATTTTTTTTAATTAAAATAGTTTTATTAAGCAATGTGACTGGAAGTTTAGGTTGGAGCACACTCTGAGATGGAACTTGAAGATCGGAAGCTAAGAATTGAGGATGCAAAGAATGCCACATTTGCTGCCATAGACGAAGGTATAGTACCTGGTGGTGGAGCTGCTTATGTACATCTATCAGAACAAATTCCAATTATAAAGAAGTTATTTGAAGATCCAGATGAGCAAATTGGTGCTGACATAGTGGGGATGGTATAGACATTTTTTCTTTCCCTTTGTTGCATGTATATTATTGTCATTTATGTCCAGTAAGAAAGTTATATTTCTGATATCATGTGTTAGTTTGTCATAGTTTTTGGGTTTTCTTGCTAAAACTCTAATTCCAGGCTTGTTATTAAAGTGTGTGCATGAGCTGTAGGTTGATGGTTTCCTGTTAGTAGTTCACTTTTTTTAATGGAGTTGCTGTGTGTGTAGCTTGGAAGTAATTTGAGCATCATGGTGTGCACGTGAGGTGATTTCTGGGTTGCTTGTTAGATTTCCTGAGCAGTTGTTTACATGAGTGTTTGGATTCATGTACGTTTAACGTGTACTAGATGTTGACAAATTGCCTAAAAGAGAAACTTGGAAGAACATGACTGGTATTTGACTGATCACTGGTAGGATGATTTCATCTACACTTCCAGACATCAGTTGCAGTTTTAGTGAAACTCATTTTGAAATACCCATGTCAAAAAAATTTAGTAGTATTAACAAAGTTTTCTTTGATCTCGCATATTTACTTCAAGAGTAGGCATGTTCATGCATCTCCCAAATACCAATGCCTGTGTCACATAGTGTTCAAGCGTGTCATACATCTACTCTATCCAAGAATGCCATATAACTACTCAAAAGTGTCCGTGTAAAAACCTGAATTCATTTTTTTGGTTGTTACCGCTGCAAGAGAGAGAGGAGGAGGAGGAGGGGGGGAGGTTATAAAACTTGTCCTATGGCTTGAATGAGGCTTGATTGGATAATGTGCATGTATGTTATATGTTACGGTAGTGCGATGTTTTCAAAATTTACTTCTGCCAGGATATTGTTGAAAATTGTTAGCTTGAGCTTGATACTGAAAATTCAAAGGTTCCAAAAAATTCATTGAATTGAGGCCTTGCCTATTGCATATTTTTTACAACACAAAAATTTGTCAATGATGAATTTCAGGCACTTCTTGCACCTGCAAAATTAATTGCAACCAATGCTGGAGTTGATGGAGCAGTAATCGTGGAGAAAATTCGGGCTTGTGATTGGCATATTGGGTACAATGCGATGACAGGAAGATATGAAGACCTTCTTGTTGGCGGAGTAGTTGATCCTTGTCGGGTTTCAAGATGTGCACTTCAAAATGCAGTCTCTGTAGCTGGAGTGGTCCTGACAACTCAAGCTGTTTTGGTGGAGAAAACAAAGAAGCCCAAGCCACCTGTTCCACTTGTTCCTGGAATAACTCCTTAAAAACCGAGAGAATGGGAGGAGCCAGTAAAATGGAAAACATAGCCGACTTTGTTGTCTTTTTGACATGGTTTGGGACAGACCTTCCAAACATAAGTAGGTTCTCTTTGGACTTAAGATGCAGATAGCAAGCTTTATGCTTTTGAGTTCTCCAAAATTGAGTCTTTGTTCTTCTTCTTTTCAAGATGCTCATTCCCTGTGCTATCGCGTGATTCCTTAACCTTAAGTTTTGTAGTATTGATTCCAAAGGGTACATGTATAGGTTCTATTCTGTGCTTGAATGACAAAAAAGATGAATGGTGTTAACTGCTAACAATATGTGGAGATGCCTTTGGGTGTCTTGGAAGTTACAATGAACTATTTATTATTCTTTCGCGGAATTGTTCATCCATACGTATATTTTAGCATGTATGGCACCACAATCTGGCCAAATGTGTGATATGTATAGCTGCACTTATGGAAGTAAAATTTTAGTAGTTTACTTCATAACATTATCTATGTTCTGGGCTTTGCAGCTTCCAATTTGTGAGTTGTATCTGATGTAGCTTTGTTTTTCGCCTTTGATGGGCTGGGTAGCAACTTTTTTTCTGGTAACCTTTCTTCTGTTTGAAGGGTATGCCATTCCTGTCTTCTGCGTGTGTGTGTGTGTGTGTGTGTATGTGTGTATTTAATAAAATCTTACACATCAGAGAGAAAAAGTTTTAATTTTCCGGTGTGTTAAGAAAAGTTTCCTGTGTTCCTTGTTTGTTGCACAGATTTGGAGGTGCGTGTTGGTTATAAATGTCTGTTTATCAGATCCTAAAGTCCAAGGACACTGTTGAATATTCCCATTTTTAGTATTCATCAAGGTCATTAGTCAGCTTAGACTTGGAGGTGTGTGATGGATATAAATGTATCGAGAAATGCTAAACGTCATGAAATTTTATCATGAATTGCCTTCATGAATGATGTGGCAAGTGATAATACCATTGACATTCCGTGAATGGGGGAAATTCCACCAATACTAACTTACCATTTAATTGCCACATCATTCAAGATAAAAATTCATGAAATATTTTCATGACGTGTAGCATTACTCAAATGTATCTAAAGAGTAATGTTACGATGCCCAAATTGATTTTTTGGCGATTCCAATAAGTTGTATCCAAGAAGGACTCTTACACCATAATTAATAAGATAGACTCTCTCTCCTCCTACAGTGTTTCAATCAATGTTTGACAACTTAGTCGGTTTTAAAAATCGATCGGCACTTTTATCATTTTTCATCTTTAAATGTGATGAGATTAAAATTAAACAAAGTTATTAAATTTTAAAATGTTTATCCAATTAAAATAAACGAATAACCAATTCATTACTTAGCTAAAAGTCAACCTCTATTTAGTCATTCCAACTGGGACTTACATAGCAAGAAGTAAGTAACATCACGCACATACAGTATTCATACACACCTAAATACATGCATAACAAACCTTAACCATCACCAAAAGTGTGTTATATATGTGTGGGGTCCACTCCCATTGAAAATCATTTCATTTCCTATGTGTTTGGAGGGCAAGTTATACACTTGGAGGACAAGAAATTCACGTGGTAAAGTGGCAGACATATATTGGACGAAACTATTTATATGTGTGTGTGTGAGTGAGAGAGAGAGAGAGATACTTTGCATATGTTCTATACTTGGAAGTAAGTGGTTGAAAAGAAAGTAAAAGAAAACGGTGATCTTTCTTAATTTATATTTTCTGTTAGTTTTCTTTTTCTTCTACATTACAACAAGCATCAGCACGAATCTGAATATGCCATTATAGCGGTTTATGTTGACAATCTAAATCTAGTGAAAACTCTCGAAGAAGAGAGAAATAAAATCTTGGAAACACAAAATTTTGTCTCATCCTGCAAATCGAGCATTTACTAAATGGAATTCTTATCCATCAGTCAACATATACAGAAAAAATCCTGAAACGCTTTTATATGGTAAAGCTCATCCATTTAAGCTCTCTAATGATTGTTTGATCGCTTGATATTGAGAAAGATTATTTTCCTCCTAAAGACAATGATGAAGCACTTCTTGATCTTGAAGTATCATATCTCAGTGTAATTGGTACTCTTATGTATCTTGCAAATTGCACCAGATCTGACATAATGTTTTCAATCAACTTGCTAGCGTGATATAATTTTGAACCAACTCGGAGACATTGGAATGGAGTCAAACACATTTTGCGTTATCTTTGTAGTACAACTGATATGATATTATTTTATTCAAGAGAATCAAAGCTCTAGTTGATTGGATACGCATATGCAAGTTATCTTTTTTGATCCGCACAAAGCTCGGTCACAAACAGAGTATGTGTTCACCTGTAACAACAAAGTTATATCATAGCAATTTATGAAGCAAACAATAACTCCAATGTCTTCGAATTGTGCTGAGATACTTGCAATTCATGAAGCAAACTGCGAGTGTGTTTGGTTGATATCCATGATATAACACATTCGAGAAACATGTGGACGCTCTCCAATAAGATACACTCCTAGAATATTATATGAAGATAATGATGCGTGTATTGCACATATAAGAGGAGGTTACATCAAGGATGATAAAACGAATTAAACACATTTCTCCAAAATTCTTCTATACACACGAGCTCCAGAAGAGCTGTGACATTGACATCCAACAAATACGTTCAAATGATAATTTAACAGATTTATTAACTAAAACACTAGGAACTATAACATTCAAGAAACTAGTGCACGACATTAGAATGCGTCGACTCAAGGATCTTTCATATTGAATTAATGCAGCCACTATGCTTATGAGAGGGAGCAATTAATTAAAAATGTATTAACATATTATACTCTTTTTCTTTCGTCCAGACTTTTTTTTACTGAATTTTTCTAATAGGATTTTAATGAGACAATATTAAACTCTGAAATACCATTATCAAACACACGTGAATATTGTACTCTTTTTCTTTCACTAGATTATTATCTGATTTTTTTGGACACTAAAGAGGAGTGTTATATATGCGTGGGGTCCACTTTCATTGAAAACAATTTCATTTCATATGTTCTTCCTGGGCAAGTTATACACTAAGTAAACAAAACACTAAAGAGGAATGTTATATGTGCGTGGGGTCCACTTTCATTGAAAATCATTTCATTTCATATGTTCTTCGAAGGCAAGTTATACACTTAGTAAACAAGGAATTCACATGGCAAGGTGGCAAACATATATTGGACGAAACTATATATATGTGTGTGTAATATACTTTGCACACGTTCTTTATTTAAAAAGAAAGTGAATGAAAAGGAAGTAAAAGAAAACGGTTCTTTTTCTTAATTTATATTTTCTATTAGTTTTCTCCTTCTACATTGTAAGAGTGTGTTATCGTAAAAAAAAAAAAAAAAAAAAAACTTACCCATCATGTCATCATATGGATAAAGTATTATAGTGCATATACATGTGTCATGTATGTATATATATATATATATATAACCAACCTTTACTTCCTCCACTACCCATACACCGCACTTTTCCGATTATCTAACTTTCTGTTTTACAATTTTACATCTTAAACATGCTTTTGAACTCTCCACAGTTGAAAGCTTAGTGTGTACAACAAGGCTAACCTCGTCATTTTGGCACCCCCACTCTCAGCCCAGGTGTTAGCGAGTTTACTTCTATCTAATGCTTTATTAGCTTCCCATCTTCTCTCTTCCATCTAATCAATGAAATTCTCTTTGCCGGAAAAAATAAATGAAATGTCCACATACACACGTGACTACATCAATCAGATTATTACAAATCACTAAGCCAACACGACAAATACACATCACTCGACCAATAACAGTGCTCACCGTCTCGCATTACCGTGTATCTTTAATTGCAAATGCCACGTGTACATTTGGGAATGGACCCCACTTATACAACAATTTTAACTTCTTCAATTTTATTAATGAAATTTAAGTTCATTCTTAATTAAATATATGATCAGATTCTAATCTGACAAGTCTCTAAACTCTTAATGGATAAGCTAGTGAATGCAATAACATTTATTTAATTAAACTTAAGTTATTAATAATTTTAAAATGCATATCCAATTAGAATAAACGAGTACCCAATTGGTTAGTCATAATTTAGATTAGTTCAATTGATGCCTAACATATAGACTTGTCAATAATTAGAATATAGATTGAATATTCAATTCTATAATTCGTTAGCTAAACAAATCGGATATGGATTATGGTCGATCCGATCCAAAATAATTTAATATATAATTTATTTTATATATATTATTTAATGTTATAACATATAATATTTACATACTATTTAAATATTTGTTATCATTATTTCCTTTTTATTCCTCGTTATCTCAATTTTGTCTTTCATTATAGTTTTTTTCTTTACTAAAAAGTCAAATACTAACATTTCTACTACTTTTTTCTTTATATTTTATTTTTCTTCTCTATTTTTTTCCTACTCATTATTTGTTAATCTCTTTTGAAATTACTTTTTAAAAAAAATTATATTTTTTTGGGATTGGATATTCGATTAATAACAAATTGGATATGAATTTAATTATATATAATTCGTCGGGTTATCAGATCAGATCGGATCACCTGTATTCCTTATCTGGTTCGAATCAGATCAAGCCTAATCCGGTCCGAATCTGATCCATTTATAGGTCTACTAACATAGCAAAAAGTAAGTAACCATCATGCATATATCTATATCTATCTGTCTATCTATTATTATTATTATTATAAAAATGTAAATATTTTTATTATTATTTTTATACATTTTTCATATTTTTTAAAATAAAAAAATATAATTTTTCCTTTCATTAAATTAAATTAAAATTTTATTCATTAAAAGTGTTTTTATCATTTTTTATATTCTTTTATGGGGATGAAGAGTTATTATTATTATATACTATTAAATTATATACATTTCAATTTCTATTGGTCTATTATTATTTATTTATATTATAAAAATTTACACTCCAAAGTTATTATTGAAAAAGATTTTGTTAAATAAAAGTTATTATGTTGCGTTTGGTACGTAATAATGGAATGAAATGGAATGCTAATATTATCTTTTTTGATTCATTCCTTTGTTTGGTAAGAAAAACTAAAGTGAGAATAATTATTCTGCGTCATTCCTTTGGAATGAAAAAGAATGAAAATGCATTCAACTACTTAACCTATGGAATGGCCATTCAATTCTCAATAAACATTAAAAAATAAAATTAGTTACCAAAAATAATGTAATCATCATTCTATTCTTGCATCATTTCATGTTTAAAACCAAACAATAGAATGAAAATGACCATTCCATTCTCATTTTAATGGAATGCTCATTACATTCTATTGTTGCATACCAAACACAGCATTAGTATTAGGTAATGCATCTCACCATTGCACCTCTTTTCCATCATTTCCTAAAAAATCGTTACATTCCAAACAAACGATCATCAATTCAATAATGCTTGGACATGAGAAATTCTTGAATAACCGAGATATCGTACCCTCAATCACTTCTAACAAATCTTATATTGTTATTTTTTATTATTAAAAGAAATGAATAATTTTTATTGGCCGGGATTATTGGTCGTTCTCCAATTACTTTTAACATTGTTGATTGGTTTAAAGACTTATAATTATACAATAATTAATGTAGGTTTCTTATACACTAAAAGTATAAATTTTTAAGACAGAATTATCCTTTTAGAGGAGTGCTAGAAGCATTTTTAGATATTTTTTATTGGTCGGGATGATTGGAGTAGGGTGATACCGTCCTCCAGTCACTTCTGACAAATCGCGTATTGTTATTTCCTATTATAAAAAGAAATTGAAGATTTTCTATTGATCGAGAGTGGTTGGAATACTGGAGTGTTTTACTCTGTCTCCCGTATGTTTTAATTGAATTTTAGTGCGGGATGTGAATCAGATCAAGTGCTATTGCATTTATTGTTCATAGTTCGAATCTCTTATCCAATATATGTGAACTTGTCGCTGGATTACTGTATTTTACATATACTTTATCCAACTCAAATATATATATTTTACAGTAATTTCTGATTTTTAGATAATTTTTTTATCCTTTTCTTATTTGAATTTTGTTATCTATACTTTTATACGACGCTTGATTTAGAAATATCTAAAAACCTTTTCCAAGATCGCGAACAAGTGGTACTGAATATCCTTTTAACCTTTTATAGCAGGTTAAATTTAAATCACCACCCTAGACTAATTTTTCCTTACTTCCTCTTTCTAAAAAAGCATAATTTTTTAAATTTTTTATAATTTATTTAGACTATATAAAAGGACAAATTCAATGTACAAGACTCTCGCTGTGGGAGTATACATTGTACAAGTGTCTATAAGTTTTCTATTTTTTTATATATATTTTGAGATTTTTATTTTATTATTAATTAATTCCGGGGGACATAACTCAACCAAAAGTCATTGAGTTTTCAAAAGTAACATTTTTTTCAATAAATCTTGTATTTATATATTTTTTTATTAATTAATTCTAAAATATGTCACCCTTTCAGATAGTTGGTGAGTTTTCAAAAGTCACATTTTTTTCTTGATAAATTTTTTATTTTTTATAGTTATTAATTTTTTAAAAAATTGGTAAATATCACTGACATCCCTGAAGTTTGATGTATTATCACACGACTACATCTTTATAAATTTTCATTACTAACACCACATGTGGTTTGTGCCGTGTATCACATACACTCCATTATGCCAAGAGTAACCGTGTTAGACTACTTTTTGAAGGTTAAAAGATCACACTGCCCTTTGATTTTTGACCCAACTCATTTGAATAATAAATTAACTCTTTTAACCATGTCTAATGGACCAAAATGTCCATTTCAACAACCCTATATATATATATATATATATATATACTATAATATATATAACATGTATATATAATTATTTATTTCCACAAATTATAATATTAACATAAAATAAAAAAATAATTAAATTTTTCTTTATTTTTCTCTATGTATTTATATATATATACTTATAATATATAACCAATATATATAATTATTTATTTTCATAAATACTAATGGTAACAGAACATAAAAATAATTGTGTTGGGGCTCAAAAAAGAAATCATTTAAAATATAGTTAATTAATCATTAAAACTCGCATATAACTAGTGGATCAAAATAAAAATATATATATGTGTGTGTACGTGTATTCAATCAAGATAATATTGTAATATACATCACTATCATACACCATCATCATATCATCCTCTCACACACTCAATCCCACCCCAAAGCCGACGATCTAACCCACTACTCTTCCCTCACCCTCCTCCTCGTCCCAAATTCTTACCTCGGCTCCTCCGATCTAACCCACCACTCCCCCTCCAACCTTGTCGATGTCATCCACTACCACATCTTTCTCGAGTACTTCTCCTGATTCGACCTCAAAAAGATTCCGCCCGAAGGAGAACTCGTCACCACGTACCCTCTGCCAAACCACTAGTTACACTACCAACAACTTTGGCTCCATCAACATCACTCGCAACCCAAGCCCTAATGATATCTCCATTTGTTCCCTCTCTATTTACTCCCCCTCCAATGCCACCGTTCTCTCTCTCATCAAAACCCTTCGCTATAATGTCAGCCTCTTCTTCATCAATTCTCTTATTGTCCCATATGGGTTCGATCTCATAGCCTCCGAAACTCAACCTCCATTGTATCATGCTATTTACTACAGAAAAATCAATTTAACCCCTTTCTATTGAGTATTAACCAGATTCATTCAAAAAATGTCAATAAAAAAAAACTTTGAGCCAAACAAGCCCTAAAAGTACATAATCCCACTTCTCTAATTTTTAAGAATCAAAATCAGACCACCCACCAAATGAAAATTGCACAATCTAGAACAACTAACGAAGTTTGTCCATCTTTTTCCAAGATCTCTTTGCAAACGATATATTTGAATAATAGGTTTAATATCTTTGTGTACCATCTTTGGTAATAGGTTTGAAGGTTTAATATCTCTGGTGATAGGTTTGAGAGTTTGATTAATAGGTTTGAAGGTTTAATACCTCTGTGTACCATTTTTTTGCGATAGAGAAAGTACAAACCAAGTAGAATTTGACGACGGTGGTGGCTGGAGGTAGAGATGTGAGAGAATAGTGGCATATAATCATGAAGGGCATTGTGGTCATTTCATTATATTGATATTTTTATATTAAAATACATTTAAATAATTAGGGGCAACTAGGAAATTTCACATATTAAAAAAATAAAAATTCTGACAGGGGTGGTAACGAAATTGCACAAAATTGTAGTAGCATGACAATACCTCAAACCTTAGAAGGTGTTAATGATATTTACCCTAAAAAAAAGGCCACTCATCCCAAAAATTATTGACATATTTTCCCTATATGCACAAAATTCATTGTCTTGAAAAAATAAAAAGTCTGTTTTTTAATTCTCAAAATACAGGATTCATCACCAGGGGCGGTTCAACATAATTTGAGGCCTTAGGTAAAAAATATAAGAGTGTCCCTTTAACGTGTAATATTTTAGTATCAAATATTAATTAATAATGTTTATATAAAAATTATTCTTAATTAAATTATTATATTTAATTAGAACATTTTCTACTAATAAATCTCTTAATTTTTTAACAATATTTTTGCAGTGCATAGATATTTGTGGGAATAGAATATGATTTTTGAATATCTTCATTTTCTTTTATGGGGCATTTTTTTTTCTAATATGTTTTTCTTTCATTGTTGTATTATTTTCTAGTTCTTTTAGATGCTTTGGTTGTTCATTTGTTAATTTTTCACCTAAAATTTTTGTTGTTTTATTATTAATTATAACAAAAATTTGTTGTAATGAGAGAAGAGAAAGCATGAGAATTAGGGAAAAAAAAGATAAAGTTAGTAGGAAAATATGGAAATTTTATAATTCCTATTTTTTTACAATTATTACTTAAGTATATATGCAACAATTCATAATAACATGAAGTTAGGAGTGAGAGAGAGAGTTTTTATTTTTTTTTAGATAATGATAGAAATTAGAAGTTTTAGATGAATTAAATTATTTGGGCCTATTATTAAATTTTTACAATTGGTCGAGGCTTAACACTACAATGAAATAAAAAAAAATTAAGAACTCTAATAATATTAGAAAATAAAAATTTTAGGAACTCTAATTAAAGAAATATAATAATTTGGAGGCTTTCTATTAGATGGGGCCTAAGTTGCCTAAGAATCCAATCCGCCATGTTCATCACAAAAAGTCATTGAATTTTCAAGTCACCTCCTCTGTCTAAAAAGATTGTTAGGTGTTCAAGAAAGAATTAAAAGGATCTATTAGGCTCCGTGTCTTTAGATGAAATCAACTAGAAAAGAAAGAAAATAGAAAATTTTAAACGTTTTTGGCTAGAAAGCACGGACACTTCACCGAGGGTGCCGTATCCGTGTCGGACACTCGGACACTCCGCGGACACGTGTCGGACACTTCGTACCCGTGTCCTGATATTTTTCTTTTTAGGACACTTCTCGGACACTCCTTGGACACTTCTCGGACACTTCTTGGACACTCCTCAAAGACGTATCGGACACTTCATAGCAGTGATATATATTATAATATTTCGAATGAAAATTATATGATACTAAGTTATGATTAAAATCTAAGCTAAATATATATAAAAGACTAAATAAGTCTGGTTCTTTAATTTATTTTAATCTATTTGTCTATTTTTGTTTATAATTTTGTTTGGTTTTTAATTGTTGATGATGAATTGAAGTATTTATGTAATGTAGTATTTTTTTATTGAATAATTAATAGATATTAATATATTATATTATTATTTTATAGCCGTATCCTCGCCGTGTCCGTGTCCTATTTTTTTAAAATTTTCCGTATCGCTGTGTCCGTGTCGTGTCGTACCCGTGTCCCGTGTCCGTGTCCATGCTTCCTAGGTTTTTGGAGTTTGGATATAATAAAAGGGAAAAGTGCTAGAAAATTAGGATTCTTGTAATTGCTTATTTTCTTCCAAAAAGTTCATGGCACAAAACACACTAAAAATATTATTTTCACGTGAAAGAAGCATCTTTTTATTTTATATTCTTATATTGCCCAACAAAATTTTCATTGTTTTTCTACTAGATTACAAGAACTGCAGAGCTGGTGAAGGCAAGTGTTAAAAATTATGACTTATATTCCAATTATAATAGGGTTTCTATTTTATAGTTGTAAGGTAATTTCTTATTAGGCACATCTTAGTTTTCAAGTAAATTGTAATCCTTATTTAACCAGGAATGAGTTTGGAAACTCTATAAATAAAGGTAAGGTTAAAGAAAAATGAGAGAGAGTAAAAGATGTAAGGGGTTCATGAGTGTTGTGAGGAGAGAAAATAGTATATTTAATTCCGGGAGAAAAATGTCAAGAGAGGGTAAAAAAGTGTGTGTAGTAGCTATATTTTTCGCATTTTTATATTTTCTTTTCAATTATAGTGAAATATCTCTTTCCATAGATGTAACCTTAGTGTGGGGTGAATCATATAAAATATTGTGTTATGCGTGGATGTGTTTGATTGTTATTTTCATATGTTCTTATATAATTGTGATATGATGACATGCTTCTATTGTGCTGAAAGAAAGGAGATTAATTTCTAACAACAAGTTCTCTCTTTTACTCTATGATTGTCGTTATACGTTTATTTTTCTTGAAAAATTAATTTATTGTTTTGCATTCTTTCTTATTTATCTATTCACTCTCTATAAATGGATATATATACACGTATACGTGATATACTTGGGTATTTTAGAGTCTTCTTATAGTTCAGAATTCACATGAAAATTGATCCTTCCTAGAACAATCAACTTGGGCTTGGATATGGGAAATTTGTTCTTAGAAATGTGTTATTGAGGTCTTCAAAGTAAATGCAAACTCGAATTGGATATTGAAGGACTACTGAAACACAAATTAATGTTACTATTCTACTATGAGTGGTGATATTTGCGCTCCAAAATAATAATGTGACACTCCATTACTATTTTTAATAAAATAAATGCCAAAAAAGCCCTTGTTCAGGGTTTTAATAAGATTATACCTCTTATAAAATTATGAGACGTCTCACTTCTATCTCTGCAAGTTCTTTATTGATATTGCAACTTTTTTTATTTTCACTCATTAAAATTATTCAATCCTCTTAAAATCGGATTCTTCTCTATACTTCTCACTCTAATTTCCTTTTAATATCTTTTTCCTCTTTAGAATTTTGAATGCAAAATTGGCCCCATGGTTGTTCATATCATTTGTTAATAGTTTTAATTGACTACTGATGTAGGAATGAAGACAAATATAAAGCCAATACCAGAACAATACAAAGTCGATCTTCTAAATTTGAGCAACATCCCAAGAATTAGCAAAGTGAAGAAAAAAGAACGGGGACAGTAACGAAAGAAGACTTATATTAAACTATTTGACTTTCTTCTAAGATAGAATATCAGAACTTGTTTGTTTATTGAGAAACTTATGTTGTGTTTGGTTGGAAGGATGGATCGAGGAGGGATGGATGAGAGGGGGATAGATGATGTTTCTCGTGTTTGTTTGGAGGGAAGAGAAGAGATGGATGAAGCAAGGAATGATAATGTATCTCTTTTTATTTTTTGCTCTATTTGGTTGGAAGGAATGATTTAGTAAGGATGGAAGAGAGGAGGGATTGAAGAACCTTCTTGTGTTTGGTTGGAAGGAAATAGAAAGAGGGATGGAACATCCTTCATTCCTTTGGATTTTTTAATCCGTCCAAAATTGGGCGAAAGAGAGGAGGGAAAGGTAAAACAATTACTTGCAAATATATAATTCCAAATTTATTCTTTCCAAAAAAATTGCAATTTTTCAAAATTAGACAGAAGATAGCATACAAATATATAATTTTAATTTTCTATTTTTTTAATTATGTATATATAAAAACTCTCATGTGCTTCATTCTAACAAAGCAAACAAAAAGGTGTCACCCCATGCATCCATTCTACTATCCTTTCCATTCAACCAAACAAAAAAGTTAGGGAGACACATTCCTTTCCCTCGTCCATCCCTCCCCTTCTCCCTTTCATTCATTTTCCATCCTCTCAACTAAATGGAGTTGATCATTGCATCCATCATTTCTACTATCCTTCCATTAAAGCAAATAAAAAGTGAGGGAGACACTTTCCCTTCCCTAGGAATGCCTCATCCATCCCTCCCCCTTTCCCTTCCATCCATTTTTCCATCACTCAAACCAAACGGAGCATTAAATTAAAAGATTTTCTCAGCTACCTTATAGAGGTTCAGTGTATCTTCGCCAGCCTAAAGTTTCACCATAGTTGCTCTGATACCACTAAAACTTGTGTCTTTATCACAAAACACCTTATCTATCAAACTGTACTCACACCATTATACTCCATCTTTAGTATCAAGATCCAAAATCTCAACTCGCCAACTCCCCCCTCCAAAAAAAAAAAAAAAATCAATCGGCAAATTGAAGCAATGAGTTTTTATTATGGAAAGACCAACGTCGGATAAAGAGAGAAAAGAAAGATGAGAGAGTTAGTAAACACGTTGAAAGACGTAACATTTTCTTAGAAGCACAAGGCTCTCGCTTGAACCGGGTCTAGGAGAGGTGAATGTAGGCAAGCTTTACTTCTATTTTTAGAGAAAGGACAAGGCTTTCACTTGAACGGGGTCTGAGAGAGGTGAATGTAGGCAAGCCTTACTCCCATTTTTAGAGAAGTTGCTTTCAAGTCTCGAATTGCTTAAGCAGGGTTTAGGAGAGGTGGATGTAGGTAAGTCTTACTTCCATTTTTAGAGAAGCCGCTTTCAAGTCTCAAATTCGTGACACATCGCTTTGGGCGAGGGTACTTGCCAGTGCACCAAGGTCCGACCTCTACCACCCTTCTACTATTTCATATAATATAATAAAGGTAAATTAGACAAGTACAATATTTTCTAGTAACTTTCATTCTATTAAAACTTATAAATAGTATTTTCCTACAATTTTTTTGAAAAATTTTCATGCCCAAATGCATGCTAGAAAATCGATTTTCTTTTCAATCACTTCAATTTCTTTTTCTTTTCACTATTATTTTCTATCTAACCAAACGAAACCTTAGTTAATTCCATTTTTTTTATTCTGTATGCATAGTATATTCTATATATATTTTTTAAAAAAAAGAGGTCAAATTTCTTTTCTATATATTGTATTTCAAAATAATAAAACATTATATAAAAACGTTGCATAATCCATTTTTAAGAGTGCATCACATATATGAGAAATTATACAAAATCACAGAGATACTTATGATGTGGCATATCCAGTAAGTGTAAGCTCTCCATTTCTTAAAAAAACACCCACACACTTGTAATATTGTTCCTTGACTCTAAATCTCCCCATAAAAGAAAAAAAAAGGAAAAAATATATTTCATTGACCAATATTAAAAATTAATTGCTTTAAAATGACCTAAAAGATATAAAAAGTTAGTGACCAATCTTAAAACTAAATTGCTCTTTAATGGTCATTTGATGATAGTTTTGTCAAAATGTTTTATGCAGTTACTAAAAATAAATAATTAATTAAATATATTAAACCTAATATCTCTTACGTTTTATTATGCATTTGACTTAATATATGATTACAAACTGAAGTCATAATTAAACCCAACTTTGCATTCTAAAAATATAGAAATATATATAGTAGGTTTTGAATGTATTTTATGGAGATACACAATTGAGATCGATAGTTCAAAGTGGTAGAAATCCTCAGTATATCGATTATATTTAAAGGTTCAATTGAACAAGAGAGAGTTAATAATTGACAAGTACTATACGAAAGAAAGTTAAAAAACTGTAATAATGGATAAGTGCCATATAAGAGAAAGTTAAAAAAAAATGATTTGGAGTCGTATAGAATCCAGATTCATCATATTTATATTATTATTATTTGATATACATAACAAATGCAAGGGTGTATATATATAGTATTTCTAGTTCAGAGAGAGAGAGACGGTGTTTTTGTAATTGAGTCTAAAATAGTCATTAAAGAGCAATATAATTTTAGAATCAGTAATTATTCATCTTTTTATAATTTTATGATCCCTATAAAACAATTAAAAAAAAAAAATCATCCGATCCTAATCTAATGACCACTGGTTAGTTGCCTAAATTACACGCATAAGAAGCCATTACATACACCCACGCTACCACTTTCTTTACACCGTGCCTACATTTCCTCATCACATCCTCCGTATTTTCCTCTCAGTTTCCTCTGAGACTCCGATTTCATCGATCCTTCTGGAATAATCAAGAATCTACCAAACACCCCCTTTTCCAATTCTCTCCCCTCTAACATTCTTTACTTTTGAGCTCACAGTCACTGCTAAGCTTAGCGAGTACGTAAGGCCAGCCTCGTCATTTTCGCACCACCAACGCCCTTCCCCCTATTTAAAACCCCTCTCACAACCAACACACAGATCCATCCATCCATAGACTCAAATACACAGATCTTTCGTTGAGAGTTTAGAAAATGGAGGGACGCAACAATCGCGGTGGTGGTCGCGGCGGCGGAGGTCGCGGCGGAGGTGGTCGTGGGGGAGGGAGAGGCGGCAGAGGTGGGGGCGATCAGCATCAACAGTCTCACTATCAACACCAACAGTACAGTCGAGGTGGAGGAAGAGGAGGAGAGGGTTGGGTCCACGGTGGTGCGAATCAGTCGTCGGGACAGCAGGGGAGTTATCGACCGGCGTCGGGTCAAAGTGGGGCCTACAGGCCGCCGTCCGGTCAGGGGGTGGGACCGGCGAGGCCGGAGTTTGTCGAAAGCTCCGGTAGGGGTGGGTATGGTGGAGGAGGAAGAGGAGGAGGCGGAGCTTGGGGTGGTTCTGGGGTGGGACAGGCGAGGCCGGAGTTTGTCGAAAGCTCCGGTAGGGGTGGGTATGGTGGAGGAGGAAGAGGAGGAGGCGGAGCTTGGGGTGGTTCTGGGGTGGGACAGGCGAGGCCGGAGTTTGTCGAAAGCTCCGGTAGGGGTGGGTATGGTGGAGGTGGAAGAGGAGGCGGCGGAGCTTGGGGTGGTTCCGGGGTGGGACAGGCGAGGCAGGAGATTGTTGAAAGCTCCGGTAGGGGTGGGTATGGTGGAGGAGGAGGCGGAGCTTGGGGTGGTTCCGGGGTGGGACAGGCAAGGCCGGAGATTGTTGAAAGCTCCGGGGGTGGGTATGGTGGAGGAGGAAGAGGAGGAGGAGGTGGAGTTTGGGGTGGTTCTAGCCGGGCTTGGGTTGCTTCTGTACCTGAGCAGTCTCAATCGCAGTCGCAGAAGGCTCCTGAATCTCTTCCTGGTATAGGGCAATTCTACTCTTACTCTACTTCTAGTTTGGCGTATATTATGTTATATTGTGTGCGTGTATGGTAAATGTATGTATTGGTTTTATTTACTTTCATTAGATTTGCAGTCTGTGAATGGGGTTTTTGGTGGTTGTTATTTTGCTGGTAGTCATTATATATATTGGGAAGTCTTATATATATTTGTAAATTAGAATGAATAATCAATTAAAAATAGATGGGATTTCCTTCAATAGTATGTTACAGTTATGGTGATGTGATTTTGTAGTTTTTTTTTTTACTGTTTGAACTTGTATGGATATTTGTAATTTGGGTGTACTTGTTGGTTAGCATGTGTTTGTTTTGATAATTGCATTCTATTTTAAGTGAGTCTAATTAATAATTAATGTGCCATTCCGGTGCTAATTGATCAGGTTTCAAGTTGTGTTATAACACTCACACACACATTTATATATATGTACATCTATATATATATATATATTTTTGTGTGTGCGCGTGTGTGTGATGTGACTGGTTTTTAAAGTATTCCTGTAATTTAGACAGAGAGCCCTTTATTCATGGGACATTTGACACTGCTACTGAAATAATATATATGGTTAAAAGATCCAATTCAAAAGCTTGGATCCAATTGAGATCTCATGCAGCTTCTGACTTGTTGAACAAAATGTATTGAAGTGTACCCATAATTTTGATAAATGAGGGGAGGATAACTTGTAGTTATTGGTCTTTGGGTGTGTAAGATTTTTGACTGATGCAATTGATTATAGAGTTGGTGGAAAAGAGATTATGCATAATATGATTGTAAATTTTGTCTCCATATTTCTGGTTATGTTTTTTGACTTGTAATTTTTTTACTGAAAACTGTACATTTGGTTAGTTTTAGTTGTGTTCTTTGGTTTAAAGTTTTATGAATCCGGAGAATTTATTTTATTGTAGATTACTTTTGCTCATGAGGTCAATCTATATAGTGAGCAGAATGTTTGTTTTTCAGTATCATTGGGCTTAATAAAATCAAAACTTGGTTGTTTTCACAGATGCTGCCATTCCAGACATACAGTCATTAAAGATCTCGGAACAATCGCCTCCATCATCGATCTCAGGAAGTACCGACAAAAAACTAGTTCCAATTAAGCGACCTGACAAAGGGGGCAGAAATGCTATTGGGACAGTCAATCTTCTTGTTAATCATTTTCCAGTCAAGTTCAATCCAGAGACCATCATAACACATTATGATGTGGATATTCAACCAGAGGTGCCTTCCAAGGCTAGATCCGGAAAGATTCCGAAATATAAGCTTCAAATGATCAGGGAGAAGCTCTTCTCTGATGACCCAACCCGGTTTCAGTTGTCAAAGACTGCATATGATGGTGCAAAGAACATTTTCAGTGCAGTTCCCCTGCCCACTGGGAAATTCAAAGTGGACATATCAGAAGGGGAGGATGTGAAGAGGAGTTCATATATTGTTGCTATAAACCCAGTAAATGAGTTAAAGTTCTGCAAGCTGAAGGATTACATGTGTGGAAACCTAGCCTCCGTTCCTCGTGATGTATTACAGGGAATGGATGTCGTAATGAAGGAGAATCCATCTATGCATAGGATTTCGTTTGCTGGAAAGTTTTTTCCCAAAGAATTCAATAAAGAAGATGACCTTGGGGGTGGCATTGCAGCAATGAGGGGATTTCAGCATAGTCTGAAGCCCACCTCCCAGGGGATGGCGTTGTGCTTGGACTATTCTGTTCTGGCATTTCGGAAGCGATTGCCGGTTATAGAATTTCTTAAGGAGCACCTTCGGGGATTTAGTCTTAATGATTTCAGAAGGCGGAGAAGAGAAGTACTTAATGTGTTAAAAGGATTGAAAGTCAATGTAACTCACCGTGTTACCAAACAAAAATACCTAATTGCAGGGTTGACAGACCGTGACACGCGAGATCTCTCATTTGATGAAATTGATCCTGAAGGCATAACCCCACCAAAGAAAACATTACTTGTCAATTATTTCAAAAAGAAATATGGCAAGGAAATTATTTACCAGGATATTCCTTGCTTAGATTTGGGGAAAAATAGTAAGAAGCCAAATCATGTGCCAATGGAATTCTGCATCTTGGTGGAGGGGCAGAGGTATCCGAAGGATGATTTGGACAGAAATGCTGGTATGTTATTGAAGGATCTGTCATTGGCTAAGCCACATATCAGAAGGAACACCATTTGTGAGATGGTGCGGGCTGCGGATGGACCTTGTGGGTATGTATTAGTACTTAACCTTTTACTTATTCATAAATTGGTGTCTCGCAATCTTTTGTTTAGTGTCCTGGCTTTTTTCCTATTTGGTTCAGTCTGATGGGCTTACTTTGTAATTGGCACTTGATTTGCACATAAAACATGGAGCTAACAGTTCTTATTTTTAGAATTCTTGCTGTTGCTACTTGCTACATTCATTTAATTTGTTACCTGTTTTTATTCTTTTCTCCCCTATGTTTGGAAACTTTTATGCCTTTTGATTTTATAATTTTTTGCATGAAATTTCTCTTACTGATCCCTTTTCTTCTTCTGATCCCATGTTTTTGTCAAATGAACTCACAGAAAGATTGATGTTTGTCTTGGTTGTTTTCAGTTTATGAAAACAATTTTATTTGGGGTACTTCTTAAGATGGAGATTCATGCCATAAAACTTTTCTTTGGAATTGCTTTCTTTTTTCTTTTTCTTTTTTTTCCATGGAAATTGATGTGATATTCTAAGCTGGTGGATCCAATTATTAAAGAAGTGAAAAGACCCAAATCTATTTAGATTACACTAATTTAGTGTCTAATATTAGTGTGTAATATTTTCATATAGTTTCTGATTGGATGATATTGCTCAAGTTATTATAGGATGGTGTAAATAGCAACTATTATTTTTGTATTTTGTTACTTTGATTTTTGTTTGGCTCATAGATAATTTTTGTTTTATTTATTGCAGTGGAGA
This sequence comes from Cornus controversa, assembly GCA_026545225.1. NCBI lineage: Eukaryota > Viridiplantae > Streptophyta > Magnoliopsida > Cornales > Cornaceae > Cornus > Cornus controversa. The sequence continues at coordinate 47,953,928 of CM048849.1, forward strand.
TGTCACTCAAAATTTTGAAATTCAACTTGTCAAGAACATGACAAGTGTGGTTGGGCGTGTTCTTGGGCCACCTGAGATCAAGGTAGGTAGTGGCAATGTGAGAGTTGATAGGGATAAATGTCAGTGGAACCTTGTTGGTAAGAGGGTGGTGGATGGAAAACCAATTGAGAGATGGGCATTACTAGATTTCAGCTCTGCTGACCGTTTTCGACTTGCACCTGATCATTTCATTCCTAATCTCCAAAATCGGTGCAGAAATCTGGGCATGAGCATGAAGGATCCTCTCGTATATCGTCGCACGAACATGAATGTATTTTTAGATGCTGACGAGCTACGTCAGCTCCTTGTCGGTGTTATGAAGCAGGCTGATGAGGCAGGCAAGGGTCGGTTACAAATAATTGTGTGTGTAATGACTAAAAAGGATCCTGGCTACAAGTTTTTGAAATGGATTTCTGAGACTGATATTGGGATAGTAACTCAGTGTTGCTTGTCCACCCCGGCCAACAAAGGACAAGATCAATATCTTGCCAATCTTGCTCTTAAAATTAATGCTAAGCTTGGTGGCAGTAATTTTGAGCTACTTGAACGGCTACCAAATTTTGGGGGAGATGGCCATGTTATGTTCATAGGGGCTGATGTCAATCATCCTGGTGCATTAAACTCAAGTTGTCCATCAATGGCTGCAGTTGTTGCCACAGTTAACTGGCCGGCAGCGAATCGTTATACAGCTCGGGTTTGCCCTCAACACCACCGCACAGAAAAGATTCAGAATTTTGGAAACATGTGTGTTGATCTTGTCCGTACTTATACTCAGATCAACAAAGTCAAGCCAGCCAAGATTATTGTTTTCCGTGATGGGGTCAGTGAAGGTCAATTTGATATGGTTTTGAACGAGGAATTGCTTGATCTGTTGGAGAAGTTGTCATTAGCATTTGACAAGGAAAATTATAGGCCAACAATCACTCTTGTTGTAGCTGGGAAAAGACATCAGACTCGATTGTTTCCGGAGAGCCAGAGAGATGGGGGTATAACCGGGAATGTGCCTCCGGGAACTGTTGTGGACACAAAAGTGGTTCATTTATTTGATTTTGATTTTTATCTGAACAGCCATTTTGGGGGCCTTGGTACAAGTAAGCCTACCCACTACTCCGTCCTCTGGGACGAGCATAACTTCACTTCTGACAAGTTGCAGAAGCTCATATACGACTTGTGTTTCACTTTTGCTCGTTGCACCAAACCGGTCTCTCTTGTCCCTCCAGTGTACTATGCCGATCTGGTTGCCTACAGGGGACGCATGTTCCAAGAGGTGGTGATGGAGTTGTATCCTGGCTCCGTAGCATCTTCATCTTCGGGGGGTTCTTCTTCGTCGACAACTAATAATGCTTCATTTGATGAGAAGTTCTACAAGCTGCATCCTGAGCTTGAGAACATTATGTTTTGGATGTGAGAGGCCATGAGCATGGCCACGGAATTTGCTCCTCTATCTCTATCCTCCGCGATAGAGAGGAGCTGTTGCTGTTTTACAGAATTTTCCAAGCGATAGAGAGAAGGAGCTGTTGCTGTTTTACAGAATTTTCCAAACGCAGGTCAAATCTCCTTTCCTAGAGAGTAGTGAAGGAAGTTTGTGCGTGAATCTAAATGGGTTGTGTTTTGTTCTCTTAAGTCACCGTATAGGAGGCCACCTCAGTTCTGGTATGGTATGGCCATTGTTAGACGCGTACGGCGAGTTCTTTTGAGGTCTTTTAATGGCTTTAAGTTGTGGCGTTTGCTTTGTGTGTGCAGTTATGGGTGTGATGATGTCTTGGGATTGTGTGTTTACCCAACTGTGATGGTTGATGATATTACTTATGTAACTTTGATTTGGTTATGCCGTAGTGTATGTGTTTTTTTGTGGAGTCTGATAGGTTTGATTGTTGTCTTGGAATATTGTGATGTTTGATATAGTTTATTATTAAATAAAATTCCAAGTTTCTTCTTTTATACTGGCTTGTATTATTATTATTATTATCCATATATCCGCCGATTGGTATAATTGGCGGATTATCTTCAAACATTCTCTCTCTCTGGACTGGAATTCAAATGATAGCTGAACAACAAACAACCCTTCATCATTTTAATTTAAACTCTCAAAGGTTACGTTGCTGCACCATGTTTGGATTGAGGGAGTCTAAAGGAAAGAAAGAAAAAGAAATTGGATCGAGGGAATCAAGGGAAAGGAATAAAAGAAAAGGAGGAGGGAAAGAAGTCAAGGGAATGAAAAGGAAAAGAGTACTCTTAATTAAGCAATATATCAGTCATGAATCATGATGACTTTTCACTTTTCCTTTAGGCTATGTTTGGTAGAATGGAAAACAACTGAAATGATAATATTACTAATGAGAGAAAAGAAAGGAAAGAAAAGGATAGTGTTAAACTTTTATCGTGTTTGGTTGATTACTAAAGAAAAAGATAGTTAACATGTTTGGAAAAAGAAAGGAAATGAAACAATTTAAATTTTTTACCATTATACCCTTTTATATTTAAAAGAACAAATTTTAGTTTTTATCAAAATAAGGATAAAGTTGGTATTAACAAAGTTTCATTAAAAAATGTAACCTTTCCTTCCCTTTCTTCTCATTTTTGGAAGGATAACAAAAGTTACTATTCATCCTTAATTTATCCCTTCAAATCCTTCCATTTTTTTCCATTTCTATTAAAAAATCCATACCAAACACGCTCTTCTATCACCTTTCTTTTCTTTTTCTTCTGTTTCTTTCCTAGCAAATTGACCCTTGGTAACTTTGTTATTTCACCTCCAACTTTTCTTTTTCTTTTTTTTTTTCCCAATTAATCAGCTCAAGTCACCTAATGCCACAGCGATCTTTAATAAGGTTTTATTGTGGAGTAGGTTAAATTTTGTATTGATTGAGTTAAAGTATTTGATGCCATAGAGATTTTATTTTATTGTGGAGTAGGTTAAATTTTGTATTGATTATGATTTATGAGTTACAGTATTTGATGCTATAGAGATCTTATTTTATTGTGGAGTAGGTTAAATTTTGTATTGATTATGAGTTAAAGTATTTGATGCCAAGATTAGAGTATGTTTGATTCAGTTTTGTAAAAACAGTTTTTTCCAACTCAAAAAAATAAAAAATTGTTTTCAAAGAATTTTTTTAATATGAGAGTGCAAATATTAATATGAGAGTGCAAATATAAAAAAAAGAGGGCAAATATGGCCTCCTTGTGAAAAATCAGTAATATGTATCATATAATTAAGTACCTTTGATTATAATCTTGGTTGTCTGTTTGAGAAGAATGCTACTCAAATCACAAAACAGGGGAATAAACAATGAGTTGAGATCCTCTGTTGTGGATGGTTGTCATCGTTCATATGTGTACCTGCTCCACTCTAGGGGAGCAATTTATAAAATTTAAAATCAATCTAATCCAATGGAAGCCTTAAACGATTTGATCGGATCCGTAAAAAAAAACTAAATTGATTTTACGAATTGGACTTTTAAATAACCCAATAATTTTTAATTTCTTTTAGCCCAATATGAAATTGAGATAAAATAATTTATTATAATTACATAATAAAGAGTCTCTACCATCATCCATTTTAATAGTTCGTCGTTGGAGTATGTCTGCAATACACCCTGTGTAGTAAATATATTGGCTGAATCTGAATCTGAATCTTGCTTGTTGTACACGCGCGGTAGGATCCACCTTGTGTGGTGTACACAAACGATTTAGATTCATATTCAGTCAATGTATAATATCTCTTACTTGTAAAACATATAAAAGAAGATCAAATTATTAAACATTAATGCTCCGTTTGATAGGAATGAAAAAAATTGGATGGAAAGGAGAGAAGAAGGGATGAATAAGATATCTCTAGAAAAAATATTGTGTTCTTTCTCTTTTTGTTTGGTTGTATGGAAGAGAAGAGAAACAAATAATACCTTATTTTATTTGTTAGAAGAGAATGAAAGAAAAATAAGAAAAGTTTTATAATTTAAAATATTTATAATAGATTTGTTTTTCTTTTTTCCTATCTTCCGTTCAAATTTGAAAGGATGAAAATTTATAAAAAAAAGAAGGATGACTCATCCATAATCTTTTCTTTTTGTTACCTTCTTTCTATCAAACAAAAAAAATTTATCCTTTCTTTTTTATTTTTCCTCCATCTTTTTCTTTTCTTCTTACCAAACCAAACATAAACAGCAGTTCCATTGCCCATTCTCATATTAAAGCCAACATTCTTTCTTCCTGCGATGATTATGCCTACATCTTCAATTTCTTTTTGTTGCCACTTTTTCTGAGAACCGTCCAATAATTCTTTCAGCTCTACTTTACAATAGCGTGTTTTAAAAAATCAGCACATTTGCATCTTCTCTCCTTTATCGAAAAATCTTATACAACATTTGTGAAGTAGTTTTGGGGTCATAGGAGATTCAAGAGAGCTATTTTGTTCTCAATATTATAAAGTAAAATAAAAATCAGGTGTGTAACTTGGTTGGCGGTTCCGAACCCAACTTGAACTTAGTCTATTTTTGCACAGACTTGAACAACTATTTTTATAATTAGAATTGAACATGAGTTAAAAAATCTCAGCCCAAATTTAATAAGAGTTGGGTTTGGATTGATGTACTAGCAACCCGAGCTCAACTAAAACCCGAATTTTAATTTTATTTTAAATATATTATATATAATATTCTAATTATAATCATCTTAAATTTTTTCTTTTGTATGTTAACACTTTAAAGAATTAAATTCTTAAAGAATTTGTTTGTAATTTTTTAGAAATTTGCATGAAGGTTTTAAATTTTTTTACGTGTAAGAGTATGAAACTAATGAAACTTACTTAAGATCGCATTAATTTTTTTGTGTAGAAATTGGCCATATAGTCACCCGAATTGACTCGATTTTCTAACTCGAAATCTTAATTCGAATTGCAAACCCTAGTTTAAAAATTTAAGGATGAGTTTGACTCAGGTTGAATAGTTAGAGTTAGAAATCGAGTTGAGTTGGATTATAATTGAACATTTTATATTTCGAGTTAAATCCGAATTATACCTTCAACTCACTCGAGATACAGTCCTAATAAAAACACAATTATACATATGTAATATATGTACCTGTATTCAATGGCAGATTCTATTTTTTACTGCATTCCCTGTATCACAATTATATTCAATTTTTTCTTGGATTGGACTTTGGCTTGATGTTTGGGTGCTGAAGACAAATTAAATTTCTTTTTTTCAAAAACAATTTTCAGACAAAACGTATTGTGTTGTTTTAAGAAGTTTTAGAAATGATATTAAACAATACATGATACCGTACCAAAGGTGAAGAAAATTTTGGACAAAAATATTTTTGCCTTATTTTGGAATTCCAAACTAGTCAATGCCAGATTACTTTGACTTATTTTGGAACAACATTTTGTAAGAGGTGGTGCCAGCAATTAAGAAAGAACGTAGAGAGAAATTCTGGGTCTTTCAAGGGGATAATTTGGTCTTTTCATATTGTGATATTATTTTTTTAAAAAATAATGTTAAATCAATCAAGGGCAAAAGTGTAATTTATTTATTACTCAAATCATTTATATTTCACTCTCACGAGCGCTACGAAAAGATTTTTTATTTTTTTTTTCCAAGTACACCTTGCCATGGTAAATTTTTTTTTTCCAACTACATATAATCTTACTTTTACATTCTAAATACCAATAAATTATATCAAATTATCAAGTTTCAATAAGAATGTCAAGCCCTATTTTCGGTTAAATGTTTAGATATTACTTATATATATCTCGACCTTTTATTTTCGAACTTTGTAATTTGTTATTATATTTTTCCATAATCTTCTCTAAAAAAATTAGCTTAAAATAATAATAAATGATTTTTTTTTGAAAAAAATCCTAATAATGTTTATATATTTTTTAAAAAATAGATTATTTATTTAAAAGTTGAAATTTATAAATTGATAAACAATTTCAATTGCTAAGAAAATAATTATAGTTAAAAAAATTGATAAATTAGGCGAAATGTTATTCATAATTTGAGAAGGTTAGTGATGAAAGATTGAGAGTTTTAAAATCCATTTAAACCTCACAATCTTTCAAATAAAAGCAAAGCATATACTGTAACAAATTACAAGTACAGCTTATGTATAAATATCTCACGTGCTTCAATTTTCAAATCAAAGCAAATCAAATCTCTTCCCACACGTCAAAGATCAGTCTCCCGATTTCTTCGTCACGAGGTTAGACCATAGATGTATATTTGTGTGTTTATATATATATATATGTATATATTGTGAATTTTTTCATTGTAGATATCATTGCGAATCTCCGATGAATTTAATCCAACTTTCAAACAGATCTCGCTTTTAGTTGGAAATGTTAATCGGATCGAATCGTAATGTTTATATGCGTCTATATTCGTGTTTGTGTATGATATATATTACGAATATTTTGATTCCCGACAAAATTTAGGAAAAGAGGGCGAAAAGAAAAAAAGAAAAAGAAAATCAAGAGTCGAATTTTTTGGTTAGGTGTTCTTTGTTTCTGAGCGTTGGATAAAATTTAGAATTTTAGTTTCTTTTCTTAAAATTTACAATTTCTCTGAACAACCAAATAGTACATTGTGGGAACTGACAGGCCGGTGTGAAAAACAATTAAGGTTTTGTAGTTTGAGCTGTTCTTATTGATCTGTGTTCGGTTTTTATAGCTTTAGGTTTGGGGTTGAAGAATCTTGTTAATCTTGAGATGTAGGAAACGGCCGTTTTATGTGATTTTATATACACACACTAGGATTATATTGATGTGGAAGGTTAATTCTACTCTAAGAACATGATCCATTTTTTAGGAGATGATGAGTTTCTAAGAAATTTTAATTGAAGGCAATAGGTGGCAGGATTCCACAGAAAAACCAAATTGATGTGGAAGGTTGATAAGTTTGAACCTGGATTGAGTTAGCTGTCGAAGGGTTGCCAATGGACTTTCTGGAATCATCATTTGTTTTTAATTGTTCAACCTGATAGCAGACGTGCTTGGGTTTGACTTAAGGAATATAGAAGCAGAACTGCAATGCTAACAATATGTTCCCTCAGTTTTATTTGATATATTTGACTGTCTGTATTCATGAATGCATAAGAATCTGAATGGTGTTACTGCATGAATAGAGATTTCTGGGATATATTTTGTTCCGTAGCTCATCAATTATATTGAGGGCGAGCCTTGGCGTACATTTGACCTCCCCAAACCCTGCAATGGCGGGAGCCTCGTGCACTGAGTTTGCCCTTTAGCTTATCGATTAATTTTTATTGTTCAGCTCTTAATTGCTTGGAAAAGTTGATAGAAATTCCCTCAGGTTGAGTTATATTGGCTGTGTAAGCACATAACACATTGAAATTGTATATATTTCCAATTACAGGCTGGTTATCTCTCATTTTTTATATCTATACCAGTAGATCATGAAAGTTCCTGATTCTCTTATCTTATCAACCAGGCGTGCTAAATTGCTGTCCTTTCTTATCAGATTAGAGGGTGAACAACTTGCTCTAATTCAAAGGCTGGAGTGTAGAGATGGTGAAGTTGACGATGATAGCTCGTGTTACTGATGGCCTTCCATTAGCAGAAGGACTGGACGGTGGTCGTGATCCACAAGATGAATTCTACAAGCAGCAGGCCAAATCTATATTCAAGAACCTGTCGAGGGGTCAAAATGAGCCTTCAAGAATGTCAATAGAAACTGGTCCTTATATTTTTCAGTATCCTGTCTTTTGCTGTGTAGTTTCCATGCATCACTCTTATGAAATTTACCATTCATATGATTGAATTACTCGTCATCTTTAATTTGTTTATATTTCTTTACAGTTTTTCTTTCCTGTTCTTTTTCTTTTTTGATTTTAACTTATTTGTCTGATATTGAGTAATGTTTGGCTGGCTTGATATTCATTTGCATATCAGAGGAAATCCTAGTGTGATTTAGCAGATCAATGTGATTCTCTTCATGAATTTAAATATGGATGTTGATAGTTTTGCTATAATTTAGGGTCTTAGACACAGTAGCTGGTGAGAGGGATATAAAAGAGAGATGGTAACCCAAGAATGAAAGTGTATGTCCACGTTCAAGTGTCATCTTATGATTTAAGCTTTTTGTTGGAATCTACTTTTGTGGTTTACAATTTATTTTGGTGCCTTATTTTTTAAAAAAAAAAATTTTTTGGGTAGGGGTTTGTATTATCTTGTAAACAAGGATTAGTTAAAACATACAACTGGATAAGCATTGCAATTATAGAAAAATATATTGTATGTTGTTTGTCAGATTTTAATGAATTTTGAAAGACTGAACAGTTTGACATTGCTATTTTTAAGTACTTTTTGTAAAATTTGCCTGATTGCCAATTTATTTGAGTAAATGTGCAGTTATTATTTCTTCACAGTAATATCACCTTCAAAGATGAGAAAGTAGTGAATGTACATAACATCACATCACATCATTTTCATTTAACTTTTGTTTTAACTTTAACACAAGTTTTCAGCTATATTATTGAAGGCCGTGTTTGTTATTTGACGCTGTGTGATCGATCTTATCCAAAGAAATTAGCTTTTCAATACCTGGAAGAGCTCAAAAATGAGTTTGAGAGAGTCAATGCTAGTCAAATTGAAACTGCAGCTAGACCCTATGCATTCATCAAATTTGGTATGTCTATAATTTCCCCCCCTTTATCTTTGTTCCCTAGTTTAATTTCTAATCGTCAGAATATTCACTAGAAAACCAGTTGTTCCAAGAATTTTCGTTCTCTCTGTTGTTTCAAATTTCTTTCTAATTTTTCTTTTCCCTTTTTATCTCTCTTTTTCCCCCTGTTTTTGTTTGGTAGATACATTCATACAAAAAACCAAGAAATTGTATTTGGACACCCGCACACAACGGAACATTGGAAAATTGAATGACGAACTTTATGAAGTCCAACAAATAATGACGCGCAACGTACAAGAAGTTCTTGGAGTTGGTGAAAAGTTGGACCGTAAGTGCACAAACACCTCTTTTTCAATCTTCTCCTTTCAGAGTTTTTTTTTCAATTTTGTACATTAATCTGTTTCAATGATTGCTTTTCTGGTAAAAGCAAAATGTCTGTTGTATGTAAGGTTGTTGGGCATGACTGGTTAAGTCTAGATCAGCGTGTTTAATTGACAAGTGGGTACCTTCTCATGCTAAAATATAGCAATAGAATATTTTTTATGGTGTTCTGAATCTATTATGCATGAGGACTTATACTCTGACAATCTGTATCGGACTCCAATCCAATAATAGCGTTTTTTATCCCATTCACTATTTCTCTGGCAATTTCCCTAAATGGGGAATGACTATATTAATATTGTGGATTCAAGTTACAACCTTATAAAGTAATAAGCGTTAGTAAATTATAATATAAATGATGAACTGTTTTAAACTCATAAGAAGTATAAAATACTAAATAGTAAAAAATAAATACATTTTATATTGGCTGAATAGAAATCATGATTCAACGAGATTGTAATGATTATCAATTATCTTCCAGTATTTCTGATAACAACGGCTATTTCTTTGGATTGCCAGCTTGGCACGATCCGTAGCCTTATATATGAAACCCATCATGGGTTTCTCTGCCCCATCAACCAATTTTAGCACTTTCACAAATGGCTCCAGTACCTTGATAATATCAGCAGCCTTCCCAAAATTTCATTCCAAAATTATCGTACTCATCACATATGGAGGACCACGTTTAGCCTCTCCTTACTTAAATTTTCATCAGGCATAAGCATATTTCTTGATGCCTGCTTATACCTGATAATGCGTTGAAGGGCTATAAAGTGGCGAACCTCATAATCGCGGGATGAAGCAATTCTCTACCCTCTGCAAACTCTTCATGAAGTGCAACACCTAAGTTGAATTATGAAAAAAGGAAGTAATTTGCCTTGCTTTGCGTTTCATGTAGTATGAGGTTAATTAATGAGCTGCACAAGCTGTCCAAATAAGTGCCTCGTCTTTTCCATTAAAACTTTCCTTGCAGCTTTAAATGCACTTCATTATCTTTCACCATTTGGGCCACAAACTCTTTTGCATTCTCCTCAACAATTCTTTTCTTCCATTTTTCTCGTGTCTCAAACTGTCTCGACAAGTCATTGCATCTGCAGTTCAGATCTCAAATCATCTTCCAGATTAACTATATCTTCCTGCCAAGACGTTTCTTATCAGAATCTGAATCATCTGTCAAATGGGCCCCTATTTCTTTTCTTGTTTTTTTTATTCATCTCCCCTTCTTCTTACTATCTACAAGATGTTTCATCATCTATTCCCTAACTCACCAGTCACCACTGACAAGTTCACACAGTGCCAACATTATGCCTTTGGTGTGTCAAATGATCTTTCAACTGTATTATACCAACCCTAAATGTTGTCCCACAAAATTTACAATATGTTCAGGGCTGCAAATGAACTGAGCCGAGCCGAGCCGAGCTTGGGGCTGTTCAGGCTTGGCTTGCCAAACTCAAAGGCTTGTTTGGGCAAGCTTAGCTAGGCTATGTTCAAGCTCGGCTCGTCATTGTTCAGTTGAGCTCGGGCTAGGCTCGGTTTGGCTTAAGCTCGTTTATATATAAATATATATATATACAACCACGTATGTATATATACACAGAAAAATATCTTGATCTGTTTATATTTTATACATTTTCAAATATACACACACACACACACAAACTTAGAAGATGAAACATATGTAGTCCTGTTGTCTGTGTTCTGGCCTGGCGGTGTATGGCACTTGCTGTGGTCTTCAAAGTTGTGGCAAGGGTGAAAGGGAAAGAGTGGTAAAATATGAGAGATATAAATTATAATAGAGATGAGAAAGAACTCCAGAACCGGTGTGAGTGTACTGAGAGAGGATAGAGAGATATTTGAGAGAAACGATAGAGATGGCTAAGTGAGAGTGTCAGCTGTTAGGGTTTCAAGTGAAGTGACCTCTCTGTTTTGGTAGGGTTTGTTTATGATCATTGGATTTAATTGCAATCTAGTGGCTCATATTGTATATTAGTTTTATGGGGTGGCTCATATTGGACATTGGTTTTATGGGCCTTACCAAGGTAGGCTTGAAACATAAGTAACTTTGGGCTAAACTTACTATATACGCACTGGAATCTTCAACACAAGAATAGGAATATAATGGGCTTGTTATATGAGCTAGTTCATGAGCCTAATTAGCCGAGCTCAGCATTGTTCAAGCTCGGCTCGTTTATTAAACGAGCCTAAAAAATATGTTCAAGCTCGGCTCGTTTACTTAACGAACAAGCCCTAACTGAGCTTTTAATGAGCCGAGCCCGAGCTGTTTGTGCACTCATTTGCAGCCCTATGTATGTTCCCTTAAACGGACGATAATACATTGCAGTCTGTTATGATCATCTATATTATGTACAGGCTTACAGAGCTCTGGAATTGGTTTAATTCTGGGAAATAGATTCTGATAAATGGTGTTTTTGGTCTTATTCTTGTTGTGTTTCTATATACATATAGTTATGTAGATGATATATAAACTCTAGATTTTGACTTAAATGCAGATTTCTGTACTGCTTCTTCTCTAACATGCCCATGTAGTGTAAAGCTACCTTGCATTCTGTACTGCTTCTTCTCTAACATGCCCATGTAGTGTAAAGCTTACCTTGCATTGGTGTGGGTGTCATAGGTATTGGGTTGGCTACACTTTGAATATCTTGATTCATTGACCTTGTATAATAATGTAATGTAGTCGAAAGGATTCTTCTTTATATCGTTTAAGCATTGTTCATATCGTCTAAGCTGAGATGAAGCATTGCACGAGAATCTCTGAAATCTTGAAATTTGGTGTGTAGAGAATTATACCAGTTAGGGTTTGTAGAGGATGGGGTGTGATGTTTGAAGTCACTTCTAACTTCTAATTGTTGCTTCATTTGCACGAGTCAAAATGGAAAAAAATCTCCTACCGCAAGCCTCTTTGTTTTTCAGCCACGAAATCTGATTTTCTGTTGATTTTTTGGATATTTTTTATCACAAGCATAATTATAGTATTTCCCTGATTTTCAATCCTGCAGAGGTTAGTGAGTTATCAAGCCGTTTGACCTCTGAATCTCGCGTCTATGCTGAGAAGGCAAAAGATCTAAATCGACAGGTTAGCCTTTGTTTTACTTTACATTTTATTTATCAGTTTTGCCCATTAATTTATTACGTAAAACTAGTGTTACAATGGCCCGATGTATGGAAGGAAAAATTTTAAATATATAAAAATTTATTCGATAGAACAATCAGCAAATGTCACTGGAAAAGATTACAATAACTATAGATTGTGAAAACAACTTGCAAAGACTATCATTGAAATTTAAGACAAATGGTAGCGTAGAAGTAAAAAATACATTCTGGTATCCTTCATTTTGAAGAAGAAAAGAGGAAAAATTGAAAATATAAAAATGTATACAAACAAAGAAAATTGGATACAAAGTTTAAAATTGTATTGGATATTCCGTGTGGAATCCTTGAACTCTTCAATATTCTAACTATGCATGCTTATTTAAATCTTAAATTGAAATTAGTTATAATTTTAATCAAATAATGGGATGGGAACAATGAACTTAACGAGTCTGAGCTTTCATGAACACAACTTTGTTAATTTGCAGTCCTAGATGATTGGTCCAGTCTCAAGTGAGAAAAGAAAATAGACATTGAGAGAAGAAGAGGATGGTGATGTTGGTTGTGAGTGTAAATGGAGGTGCTGGTCAGGGGCGGACCTAGGAGTATGAATTTTTTTTTTGAGGGGCCAAATGTAAATTTCTTTATATGTATTTTTAAAACTAATTTTTTACATACATATATATAAGGTGTAAAAAAAACAATTGGGGGGGGGGGGGGGGGGGGGTTGTGGTGGCCCTCACAGTGGTCTGCCACTGGTGATGGTAGTATGTCAGGGACAATGGATGTAAGTGGTGGAGGTGATGGTGTGATGAGAGAGAATGGAGATGGTGGTAGGTTGGATGGCAGAGGGGGTGAGATTTCTGGTGTTGGTTGTTCAAATAGAAAAAGTATGCTGGAATGAGAAAGAGATAGGTGTGGTGTTAGAGTATTCAATAACACCAATACAAATTTTTATTGATAAAGATACCGACATGAATTTGATTTGGATAAAAGGGAGAATAAAGAAACAAGATTGCAAAATTTCGTCTCTTTGGTTACACATTACTATTTAGGAAGTTACTATTTTTACAGCCCAAAGGGCTTATGCTGAGGGCTGTGGATGCAGCTTCTAGGTTTGTGGAAACAACTCCTCCATACTATCTAGGGTAAATAACCCTCTGACGCCCGAGGTTTATCGAAATTACCATAAAACTTTTGGAAGAATCACTCTCCTGTTAGAATTAGGGCTGTTAGCACCGTTAACGTTCATTGCAGAAGTACAAAAATGCCCTCACTTTTAGTTATTATATATGATTACCTCACTGCTGATGCAAGCAAAGAAAATATTAAAAACTAAATATAGACTTAATAACATATACTACATATTACTATATATATATATATATATATATACACAAATATGAAGGTCATATATATATATACTCCACCACCTCCCACCGCCACACTATCCACCACCCCTCTCTCTCTCTCTCCCCCCAATCTAATCTACTGTGATTCCCTCCAATGTACGCATTCTCTTCTTCGATTTTCTTGGATTTACTTCAAAAACCTTAAGCTATTTTTAGTGTTTTTGTTTATTCACTCCAAATTCAAGAGCTAGGGTCTCAAATGAAACACAACAATCGCCGGAATGGACCACCAATTTGCCACAGCTACCGCTGCTGTCTTCTTTGTACAGATTCTTTATTCACCAAGCTGCGTTCTTCTCAACTCATTCTATAAATTCCTTGTCCGGGCTCTTCATATTTTGTATACATATATATTCTCAAACTTGCGAAAAATTGAAGGAATTGTCTCTGAATTTGCCGATCATAAATATATACATATATATTCATTCTTCCCAACCTATTCTACATATATCTATATTACATTTGTTTGAATCTCCCTCCAAAAAAAAAATCACGATCTAACGGTAAAAAATGTTTAAAAAACCAATCTTACGGTTTAAAATATCTATGCCTATCTACGGTCTAAAATAACTCTCTATTTATGATCAAACGGTCACGATTCACCCATTACATTGATACCTAAATTCACATACACATCCACCTACCCTCACACACCTAAAATGACATTCACACCTAAATTCACATACACATCCATAATTTTTTTTATAGTGCCATAGGCATGGGCAATACACTAGTATATATACACAGAGAGAGATATGTCCATCCCATTATACATGCTATTTAATTCACCAATCTTTTCCTTGTCGCCAATAACACCTTCCTCTCTCCATCTAGTTCTGAACCTAGATGTAGGCTGAGATAAGGTTGAATGGTTGGATCAGAGGCCAATTGATGGGTTTTAGGTCTGAGTGTTGGTGTGGAGGGGGAGGGGGGCGGTGGGTAGTTGGGGGGCTGGAGTGGTAGTGGTAGTGGATATATATATATATATATATATATATATATATATTTGTGTGTCTATATATATATATATAATTTGGTTAAAATGGCCATTTATGTCATTTTTGCTTCATATAAGGGTATTTTTAAAATTAAGAATTACCCCTTTGACTGATGACAGGGGTGGTTAGGGTGATTTTGTAAAACCTCAAGGGAGGTTGACCACAATTTTTCAACAAGTTTCATTTGAGGGTAATTTCGAAAAACCTCAGGGAGTCTTAGGGTAACTTACCATACCATCTATTATCACTCTCTGAGTGCTTATTGTATGAATAATTTTGATAGATTCATAAAGCACATTTAACTATATCAAACCATAGATCATACACATCCGTAAACCACGAAATGTCTTCCCATATTAAAAAAAACAAATCAGCCAAGAAATGGAGAGAATGTAATAAAAGATTGTCTTTTTTCCTTCCACACTTTTTTTTGTTTATTGTATGAATTGTTGATCTGGAATCTGCATAAAGTAGTATCCTGTAGGCGTTCTCTTCTCATCCAGTTGTATATTTGTAATTGTAGGCTTTGATTCGGAAGTGGGCTCCGGCTGCCATTGTGATTGGGGTGGTTCTTCTGCTCTTTTGGGTGAAAAAGAAGATATGGTGATTACATCTGCTGGTGCAATATGGTTGGTCTCTTGTCACTTAATTGGTGGATTTTGGGGGCTTATCCTCTGCAGAAGCTTTAGAGGAATATATCAATGTGCTGAGGACCAATAGACGTTGGTAGGATAGCGAATATTTATCTTCAATAGTTATAAGCATTGAAAGCAACTGGAAGAGATAATCCAGTAAATTTTTTGTTCTGCATCGGTATGAGGTTCAATCCAGCCTTCTTGAATTAACTCATTAGATTTAGATATATTATTTTCAAATTGAGAGTTTTCATTCAATTATATACTTGTGTGCTTGTACGGTCGATGTTCTTACTCATCAATTTAGAAATACTTCTCTTGAGCCATTGGTTGGGCAAGTCATGAAGGTCGTGTATGAAATTTGGGTCCAATTTGATATAGAGATTTCTTATTTGTCAAAGTGGTTCATATAATCGGGCAAGTATCAAGTGACTGATCAATTGGTGATTGGTGTGGATAAAAGTTGGAAGTTGGAACCCCTGAGACCATTAGTAGACTGTGTTAGAGCACTTGGAGATTTTTTAGAGTTTTGGTAGTGCTTGATGCTGGAAGGTCAAACAGTGTTGGAAGATGCAATGTTAAAACACTTCCATAAATAAACTACTCTCGTTAACATATTTTTCCCTCAAAAGTTCATCTCTACAGTCAAAAGTGCTTCTAGCTTGCTGACCTAAGACGACGCATTTAGTTAAAATGGGTCTAATTGGGTTATAAATGAGTTGGTTGATCAAACAAGAACAAGACATGTTTAATTACTTTATCAATCAATTCAAGTTGACACGATTGCAACTCAAACTCAAATCCATTTTTTAATGCTGTGCCCGAGTCGTATTAGGGGGTATTAGCCTGTGGTGTCAAGTATTGTCACCCTTAACTTATCTGTGGCACCACACAGGCAGGAAAATAAAATAAAATGCTAAAAGGTTGAAACTGGTCCTAGCTGATGGTTACTAGCTTAATTTACATTTCTAAGGTAGCATTAGGCATTGAATTTTGGCTGATTGATGAGGGTGAACCTGAACTAAACAAGCCTATTATAATCACAATGTCATCAACCTTGAATGAAAATGTTTGCTTGCTTGTTAATATTTCAAGTCCTCCATAGTACACTGATGAATCCAATCTTTAAAGGTACTATACAGCAGAAGCCCCAAAACCCACCATTCACTTAGAAAAGAGTGTTTGTGGATTGAACCAAATATCTTCTTTTGGAATCAAAATCCTCTCGAGCAACTTTTCCCCGCAGTAAAGGTGAAATATCACCTATTTGAATTTTACCATTTTCATAGGAGAGTAAAAATAGGTGAAATTTCATCATTATAGTGGTGAAATCCACCATTGAAAGTGGTGAAGTTTCACACCGCAAAGAACTGCGGGAAAAATTTACTTAAGAGGATTCGGGTCCCTTCTCTTGACCTAGAAGAGGGATTACAATAATCCATCTTCTGGTGACTATCTGAAACTCCCTGTTGAGCTTCCCCAAGTACTAAGTGGTTGATTTCTCATGAAAAGAACAATTGCACATAAATTACTGAGGCTGACTAGGAAAGAATTATTGGCTATAGCACATTCAGAAACTCATTACATTAGAAATAATACTCCTCACTTTACAAAAAATAATAGAGACAAAGGGAAAATCCTAGAAGAACTATTCTTAACACAAAAAAAGAAAAAAAAGAAAGGGACTATGCAAGTCATGTATTTATCACACACAAAAAGTAGGGAAAAAAATACCTTTTGTTTACCTGTAAAAACAAAAGGAAAGATAAGAATTAATCTGGCAAAGAAGAAATGCCTCTGCTGAAATTAGAATTCTAATGATGTGATTTAATTTCCTCTAAGTAGGTATTTTGTCTAGCTCAGTATACTGATGCCTCAAACTGCTTGTGATGACTGAAATAAGCTCACTGGCTGTCCATGTCACTTGGGAGAGCTCCCCGAGACGTCTCAACAGCTCTTTATCTGATTTTGAGATTTTGTATACATAATCTGTGGAAAATGTAACAGAACAAAGTTGTGAATATCAACTTAATCTTACTACATTATTATAAATTACAAAAAAACTTTGAAAAAGAATTACATGAGGCCATTAAAAGTTATTCTAGTTTTTCTCTTGTTGAGCTTTTCCAAACCAACACATAAAACTCTTGCAGTACCTGAACTCTTGATGAGACTGAGTAATGAAAATGAAGCAAGCACTCTTTCCTCTAGAGCTTTGTCATAATTCAAGGATTCTATCAACTGTGGAACAAAGATTGAGCACGCCATGGACTGAAGATTTTCATCTCCGATTGAATGGAGAAAGCTGCTTATCCATGAAACAGTGACCAGGCTTGCTCGTGCTAGACACGGGATGCCATTGGATATTGAATCCGAGAGAGCAGCTAGGAATCTCTTGCTGCCGCTAGTGAGCAAGACTATCGCTGCTTTCCTTTGCCAATTTTCAGTGGCATCATCCTCTTCATTCTGGAGATTGTCATAGAAATAAAATGTTCTTGTAAGTTGATAGAAAAAGATTCAGATGAAGAGTGTGATACCACAACAATAGTATGTCTACAAAGTTGTCTTGAAGAACAATGCCAATTATGAAAGTTAAAAAATGACCACCAAACAGTACCTAATTCTTCAAGATATCAAGAATCATTTAAATTTTAAAAGAAACTTTAGTACTGTCTAATATGTACATTTAGTATTTCTTTTTTCTGCCCTAAGAAGCAGAAAAATTTAATCCCTTTTAGATGTTAGGTGAATGGTTCAAGACTTGTTTGTATTATATCTTGATAGTTTGAAAATATTCTGGTTTACATTTAAGTTAAACTTACCGAGTGCATGATTTCATCAACGAAAATTTTCTTTCCATGAAATGAATCCCCTGAGCTATCATCGAAGAAACCTGCTTCTTTCAAAAGCCATTTTTCTGCTGCTGCCTCTCCCGTGTAAGAGAAACGACCTCCCAATATCATTAGAGCTTTGGCTGATTGTTCTTGAACATTTTCGTTACATACTTGACAATCCAAACCTGTGATTATCGCCTCTACTACCTCTTCTCTGTACACACTACACTTCAAAGGATCTGCCTGCAACATAACTGCTACTACATGAAGATCTCCCACATAAAAACCATTTTTTTTAACTTCTTAAATGGTGCATAACTGCATATGTATAAATGAAAAAAGGGGAAAAATTGAAAATAGAATTACCAGAAGATCAAGTTGTAACAGTATGGCTGCAACTATGGGGCGTTCTTCTAGTCGCGCCCTCTGGAGATAGACTAACAAGATGTGCATAGTGTTGAAGTTGCCCCATCCACATATTAGTCCATTTAAGAAATTTGTTGCCTGGGTTCTGGTGAAATTCCACTAGGCTATCAGATCATGAATTGGTTTTTGAGAATGCACGAGAATTTGTATGAGTACGAAAAAAAAGAAAAGAAGCATACCTATTAAGGCATAGTAACTCTGTTAGCAAAGTGAAAGCATACCAATGAGAATTCCTATGTTTTCCAAGAACAAGGAGTTCAAGAATAGAACTCTTGTTCAAATTGTTGGCTAAGTAGTGTCGACAGCTTCCATCAGCTCGGATACAACAGGAAATAACTAAAGCTGCATTGCCCTTCTCGCAGATATCCCCTATCTCCATCCTTTTCTCCAACAAGCTCAAACCGCCAATTGAGACAACTTGTCTAGCATTCTCCAGATTTCTGCCTTCATCGAAACCAGTAAGAAGCTGGTCGAGAAAGTAATATGCTGCCACTTGAGGACTGCACTGAACCACGAATAAAGTCTGCAATTGATCCCCAAACTCCAACACCCGAAGGACTAGAGGAATCCAATCAATTGATATCATCTGCTTCGCCTTTGGCTTCACCAGGTAAAGTAGAACAGCAGCTTTTAGAAATAGACTACTGCTTCTTAATAATTTCATGAAGACATCTAGCTGTGGATCTGAATTAAGTATTATATGCCTATTTGCCTCATTCCTTGATACAAATTCTGCTAACATTGAGACTGCTAATTCTAGAATTTCGTTGTCATTGGAAGCCAACAAAACCTCTAGCATTCCCTCAATCACCGGTGCCTTTGTTAATGTTTTTTCAATTGTGGGATCTCCACGTGAATCCAGCCATGCTTTGGTAATCACACGGGTTGCTATTTCACAGTCACCCAGGTTATCCGAGGAGCTTATAGTGGCAATAGCTCTACTAAGATCAGTAGAAGAAAGATGGGAGTGCACTGTATTTCTTAATGAGACAAAAGTGGTCATGTTATGGTCTCTATGCACCAAGCTTTCTGTTGGTTCACTCTGGCAGGTAAGAAATCGAAGATAATCTGGTTTCTGCATCTCAGGCCTTAATTCATCTTTCGATTTTCTATGACCTAGGCTTGATGATCTTCGACGAGCCCTGGTTTTATTCTGTCACAGTTCAGAAAATAGAATAAATTTGGGACACTTCCTATGCAATTCATTTTTTAAATTTCAAACAAAAAATGTAAAAAAAATGGGGTTTTTTTTGTGAGGAGAGACAAGTTACCCACTTCAACAGAATTGTGTCCCTTGATGTCATCTTCATCCAGACACTCTTCTTCTTCCTCTAGGCCCCATGTATTGATCAAAGCGCCATTTCTATCATCAACGTCCATTGACCTCCGCTCAAGAGTTTGGCCAAAAACAGTTCGATATCTTTCACAATTGAAGCAATCATGAAGCACAAAGAACATATACACAAAAGAATTAGTGTAGTTATAAGAATTTGTATATTTCTCAGGAATGAATTAAAATACATTGATTTTAGACTTACAGAGATTTATTGATGGAGGAATGTGAAGTGTAAGAATCTGAAGATCTCCTTGAAGGTCTAGAGAAGGGTCTTGAAGGCAAAGGCAAAGAAGGAAGAGGAGGGGATTGACCTCCAACTTTAAGCCACTCCTTATAGTAGAGAGCAAACCGAATGGTACCCATGTCCATTTGGTCATCATAAACCTTGCTCAAAGCTTTCATCTTCTTCTCTCTGTCACCATAGTCCGAGTTTGAGAGGAATTCAAGTTCTTGAATGTACCAAATTTTGAGATGGAGAAGGTGGGGAAGGAAAAAATGCTCCCAAAGTTCAGGAAGCAAGTGAGTCCGCGCAAGGAATGGCGAATCACAGAAAACTTGCAGGAGATGCCTCGCGGAAATCCTATCATTTTTCTCAATCTTGTAAACAATCGAGAGGTAAAGCTGTGCACACGCTGAGAGATGCGAATTGGGTGTCCCACAGGTTGAGCCATTCTTGGAATTCTTGGAATTCAAGGATGCAACTATGCTCAAAAGCCTAATAGCATTTCGCAGTGACTTCATCTTCAGTTCTTTCTTTGTCCCTTGACTTCCCACCAACCTCTCAATACTTTCAATACCCAATTCCATGTTAGCAAAAATCCCATTATCAGAATCCCTTTTCTTTCTCTCCAAACAAGAATAACACTTCCCTTTTATGGTCTCCCTGAAATCCTCATCTTTCAAGTACCTACCAACATAGCCACTTAGAATAGAAATCACTGCTCTGATAGCAACTTCATCAATTGCAGGTTCATTTCTGCTTGGACCACTCTCTGCTGTTGACATAGTTTTCGACATCCTTGAACTTGAACCCCCTCTTTTCGATGAATACACCGATGACCCACTTCGTGCAAGAGCCTTATCGGCCTTGTGCTTGGAGAAATTGAAGGTTTTCCGGTCATGGCAGATGTAGATAGGCAGAGCAATGGACTCATTTTCTGGTGCAACTCTGTCTCTGAACCTCACTTGTTTCTTCTGACTTTTGAGGAATTTTCGGTGCTCGAATCCTTCCTCAGCTAGCAAGTCCTGCAGAGAAAACATTTTTAGTTGATCTGAATATGGATTAGAGGCACAGAAGAGAGTGTGAAAAGCTTCACTGACATTCTTCCAAAGCCAAAAGATAACAAAAAAACACAGCTAGAGAAGTGCAAGAGATGATAGGAGGACACTGAAATAAGGACAAGAATTGTATTGGTGATTTCCTAAGTTTTTTAACCGTTAAATTTAATAGTACCTTTTTCAGTTTCAATTTTGTGGGGGAAAAAAATAGTAGAAAAAAAAAACTGGTTCAGACTGTTGTGAGTCATTACTAGGGAGCGTTAGATTCCAGCCCTGCTTTGGGGGGAACTAACTGTCTTCTAGTGCAGTACTTTCTTTTTTTTTTCATTCTAGTGCAGTACTTGCTGTGTCCTATTCTTACCAAAATTGAGTTATTTACAATATTTTCTGTTTCAATATTTGTCCATTTTATTAATGCAGTATATGTTAAGGTTTTAAAATAGTGTACCAAATCGAATCCTAGGGCTACTCAAGGGAATTTTCTTGAAAATTGTTTAGTGCATGTGAGACTGGTTTGAAATTTGTGTTGGTTATTGTAAAAGTGGTCTCATCCTAATCATTTATTTTTAAAATAGTGTACCAAATCAAATCCTTGGGTGGAAATTTTCTCTGAAATTGTCTCGTGAACGTGAGACGGTGATTTGAAATTTGTGTTGGTTCTTACAAAAGTGGCCTCATTCTAATCATTTATCAAACTAATTTTAAAAAAATAGGTCGCACACTACTTTGATTGATAAATTAATGGAGTTTTTTTTTTTTGAAAGTTCAAGCAAACACGGGCATACAATATATAGTATACCTAACATGACTCGAATACCGAGAATTTTCTTTGAAGGAGAGAGATCATAGCATTGCTGTCATTAGTTTTTCATGCAGACTTCTAGTGGTTTGAAAATTCTGCAAGCATTTTAGTGATTGCTATTTCAGGAAAACCGGTTCAGTTTCAGCCTAGGTTTGGGTGATACTTACTGCACAGTGATGATGTTTCACTAAATTTTAAAAAGAATTGTTTTGGGTCAAAGTATCAAACAAAAGAGCAACATGTTTTGTAACGGATAGCATGTGATATGCTTAGATGAGCGGGACCCAATTCAGCTCGTCAAGGTTTCAAAATTCTTTCTGAATAAAATAATATAACACAAAGCTGACATCTTGTGATTAATATATTATATACAAGGAAAAATAATATAGTATATGTTTTGGTACGTTAGAATGAAATTAAATGAAATGTTTTTTTTAATTTTTTTTCTTTCCTTTTTTCATGTTTGATAAGCTACAACCAATTAAGAATGATTATTTCACAAAATATTGAAAGAAATGGACATTTCATTCCATCGTACAATCAAAATAAAATATATTAAGACAAAAATACCCTCACAAAATATGTGTATAAATATATATAATATTTAATGTTTATATATTCCATTCCTCTTCAATCCACTTTTCCATACAAATGTATCATGACATCTTTTATATAAGCTATGGCATGGTTTGATCATCAAACTAAATATATATGCAATGAAACTGATCTTATGGATATTGTTGCAATATTTTCTTTTATATATATATATATATATACAAAAGAATATATATATAGACACATAAATGATCTTTTACTCATTTGTGAGTAAGAAATATGTATAGTATTCATTAGACATGATTGATATATATTTTTGATAATTATCTTTTTTACACTTAGATCATATTCAACGGCTGGTGATCAAGAAATAATCTTTTACACATAGTGAGCAAGAAATATTCTCCACACCAACGGTAATTACCAAAAATAATAGCAATCACATCCAATATGAAATAGATTGTATTAAATTATGGCGTTCTTCTGAAAATGTTACGACTCTCATTTATATATATATATATATATATATATAAAAAAAGAGTGGCGGTGGTGGTGTTCTTGTAGGACAAGTAATTTTTATCTTTTCTAACAGGTAATTACCTCTTTTGGTTTACCTTCCCAAGCAGAAGTAACTCGAGTGACCATTGGATTTATCTTCTCAAACAGAAGCAACTTGGGTGACCATTGGATGTGATAAAATAATAACTTTGATATTATATGCATGCCAACCAAAGTTTTTGATCGAAACATTTTATATATTTTGAATAAATTTTAAATAAAAAGTTTTATAAATCATTTCCGGGTTATCCTCTATTTTTTATCTTAAAAATTCTCACATATTTTTAATAGAACTCGAACCGTCAGCCGTTCCGTGACAGGCTAGGGTAGGCCTTTGATGAAATTATGGTGGTAATTTCACGGAGTTATCCTCTGTTGAATTGTCATACACGCAGTGGAGAGGTTTTGTTTGGTCTCACATATAGTTAGTTACATGGGGTCCTCTAAAATAAAATGCAGTGGTTTTCTTACTTTAATTAGGGTTGATGATTGCAATAAATATACAAATGAAATGGAGATTCGTGTACTTCTGATTTAGTACTATTGTTGTGTGACTATGATCGTCTAACGTGTGAGATGGTTGGCAAGTAAGAAAGGGAGAAAATATTGGCCGTTTGATGGTGACAGATCAACCTTTTTTTTTTTTTATGAAGATTGAAACAATGGAGGAGATGGATATTTTCTAGGTTGTTGGGTCCCAATTTTATCACCTAGTTCTATGATTAGGATGTTCCACATGGTGACTTTGTTTATTGTATGAAATTATATATTTTAATTAATGTTGATATATAAAAATAAATAAATAAAGCAAACCCCATTGTCTTATACACTGTGTATACAAATAATACAATATGTATATGCGTGTGTGAGAATCAAGTGGCTCAAGGGGTTATGTGTTTTAAAAATAGGACAAAGAAAATTGAGCTGTATAGATAATTTTCAAGTAGCTCTCTTAACTTTTTGTGGTCTATATTGTTGTCTCTTTTAATCTCCTCCTCTCATTTCTCTATGTGCTCTCTCGTCTTATTTGGTGTCATTTTGCTTTTGCTCCTCTCTCATTTATTATTCTCCAATTTCAAACCAGCCTAGCTAAGTTATGCATTTGGGATTCAGGTTATGTTAGGCTCATCCTATCCTATTTCTTGGTTATGTGGCCCAATCCATTCTTCTAGGACAAACATTTGGGTGATGCTGCTTGGGCTGATTCGGTCCAAGCAACTTTATTCCATAATTTTATATCGTATTGTATTGTAGCATACGATTACAATCACTCATATGTGTGAAGTGTGTGAGCGATCGTACATGAAATTGATCACAGTCGTCTGTTGTGATATAACATGATTCCATACATTTTTTTTATGACAATTTATTTTAAAGTAAGATATGTTTAGACCGGTTTCACAAATCGACTAATATCGCAATTAATAGGTAAATATATTTCATCAACTTTAGCACATTGTCGAACGTAGATCTTGTTGTGTCTATTTTACATGTTTTTTCGATTAATCATGTTCTTCTATGACAAATATTTGAATGATGTTGCGTAGGCGAATAGATTCAAGCATCTTTATTCCAAGATTTCAGATCTTATGGAGTACAAAATATCGTGGCGTATCACAGCGGATGACTACGATCGCTCACATGTGTGGAGCATGTGAGCAATCACACATGTGACTAATCACACGTGTGAGCGACCACACATCCGACTAATCATAGTTTGCTTATAGTACAACATCGTGTATGTATCGCAAGACGGTCCTTGCTCTTATCCCACACATTTTTGTCATGGCAACATATATTTTAAAGTAAGATTTAACTCAGTTAAAGTCTTTATGTTGTGAATATATATTGCATAATCTTTGGATAAAGCAAGAAAAAAAGAAAGAAACGACAATCTTCTATGACCCTAAAGTCTTTAAAAAAACAAAATTGTAGGCAATGAAGAAATGTTGAAGAGAAACATTATTCACAAGTACATCCTATATAGACATATAATCATGAAAATGTTCCATAAAGATGATTGACATGGTTGACCAAAAATGCAGAACTGGCCACCTAATTTTCCACTCTTGTCTTGCAAGCTCAATCCAATAATTAAGAATTGCTTGGGCTTGGGCTTGGGCTTGGGCTAAAATAATTGGACTTGACACTATGCTTGGGTTGGAGAACCACAAAATAAGCTGTGCAATTAAGCCAGTCCAAAAAGTATTCCAGGCCTGAACCCTCATATAGATTGACATATATGTGTGTGCTTTTATGATCTGAATGTCAGTTTATTTTTTGTGCCAAGTATTCCAATTTTAACGTGCTTAAACGCACATAGCTTAATGAGCATAGAATCAATGGATCATATTTTGATCCGAAGTATATGGATTGGACATTCAATTCAATAATTGATTAGCGATTTGAATTTAATAATTTATTAACTAAACAAATTGGATATAAATTAAAGTATCCGATCTAATATAATATAATATATAGTTTATTATAAATATATTATCTAATGTTATATATATAATATTTACATACTATTAAAATATATTTTTTATCATTATTTTCTTCTTATTCTTCTCTCTCTCTATATTTTAACTCTCTTAATTATTTTTTTATTTAAAAAAAATCAAATACTTAATTTTCTATTACTTTTTTCTTTATATTTTATTTTTCTTCTCAAGTTTTTTTTGCTATTCATTATTTTCTAATCTCTTTTGAGATTATTTTTTTTTAAATAAAATTATTTTTTTTTTAAATTGAGTTATTAAATCATCCAATTAATAATAAATTAGATATAAATTTAATTATATATAATTCGAATCAAATTATTTATAAGTCTAATCCGATATGAATTATTATGTTATACCATGATGATAGGTGAGTGATGAGTCTGGGGACCACTGGAAGGCCAAATGGGACTTATTAATTTTACTTAAATGAAGTAATGCAAATGTGTCAAATCATAGGGGGGGTGCTGTGGGACCCAAAGGAGCTCTAAACAACTTTAAAGTGAAAGAATTTTACTGTTTCAGTATAATATATCAAGTCAATTGAGAGAAGGCCAAAGACTCAATAAAATACTTAAAACAAGAAGGGACCTGGAAAGTTAGACTCAATAAAATACTTAAAACAAGAAGGGACCTGGAAAGTTCCTCCCCCTCTCTCTCTCTCTCTCTCTCTCTATATATATATATAGGTGTTATCCGACCTCATCCCTGATTTGACGCTGTGTTGTAATGACAAAGCATAAAAAGTTACGAGTTTAATTTATATCAGATATCTGGTCCTGTGTATTCATAAGATTCACCTGCTTGTACAATATTTTAACAACTATACTTTTATATATTTTTTTAAGTAAGAAACAAAATTACATGATTATAAGAGGTATATTTCACGTAAAAATTTCAGAAAAATATAATTATATAAAAATTCTAAGAATATTTTTTAAAATTTTTAAGTAATTTTTGTACATTAATAATTGACAATGGAAGTTAGTGTTACAAAAATATGTGAATAGAGAAGGTCAGTATTATTTTTAAAAATACAGAAAAAGTTTATGTTATTTAACTTATTTACAGAAAAGATGAGTGTAATTTACTCTTTAATTTTTTACTAGCCCAATAATTGATAGGTGTGAATTGAATTTGTGTCTTATCAAAACAAAAAAAGAAAAGCAACAAGAAAAGGAATTATTGGTGTATTTTGGTTTCAAAATCTTTTATTGCAAATAAATTAATACGTACTTTAACAATAATATAAAATATTTCACCAAAATTCTAAAAAATGAGTGTTTGTTGTAATAGTAAATGATGTACTACTATATTGTAGAAGAAGGAGAGAAGATAGATGATGATATATAGATAACAGTAGTAAAATTATGATAGTGAGATATAGAGAGAGAAATATAAGAATTGCTGTTGTTTTTATTCTCAAAAAGGAACATCTTATTACATACAGCTAGTGTTGTATTTATAGGCAATGTTTTAAGAGATAAGACAATTGGAGATCCTTAGTTTCTTTGGATATAAGATAGATATATTGCAAGTGGGTAACCCACGTGGGAGTGAATCCCAATCTATTTGCAACACTCTCCCTTGAAGTTCACGACTCTATAAAGAATACAAGATTCTTGTGCACCTAAAAATGATATTGCATATAGAAAAACTGCCTCATTAAAACCTTGTCAAGAAAATCCAGTGGGATAAAACTTGATCGAAGGAAAAAGAGTGCAGTATGCTAATGCCTTTTCAAATAAATTATCCCTTTTATCAGCATAAAACACCTTTGAGTTGCCTCATTCCAATATTGTGAACCAATTTCTTGAATGTTGTGGTAAGCAGAGCTTTAGTGAAAATGTCTGCTAAATTATCATATGAACGAATTTGCTGAAGATCAATATCACCATTTTTCTGAAGCTCATGAGTATAAAAGAATTTTGGTGAGATGTGCTTAGTTCTGTCTCCTTTGATACAACCTCATTTGATTTGTGCAAGACATACAACATTATCTTCATATAATATCGTTGGGATACTATTTATTGAGGAGAGTCCATAATTTTCTCGAATATGTTATATCATAGATCTTAGCCAGACACACTCTCGGCTCGCTTCATGAATTGTGAGTATTTCAGAATGATTTGAAGAGGTTGTTGTCATTGTCTGTTTCATGGATCTTCATGATATAACAGTGTCACTACAAGTAAATACATATCTTGTTTGTGATCGAGCTTTATATGGATCAGAAAGATAACCTGCATCTGTATATCCAACTAACTGGGATTTTGATTTATTTGAATAAAACAATCCATATCAGTGGTCCCACGAAGATATGTTATATGCTTGACGTCATTCCAATGTCTGTGAGTTGGTGCAGAACTGTATCGTGCCAATAAGTTGACTGGAAAAGTTATGTCAGATCGTGTGCAATTTGTAAGGTACATCAGCGCACCAATAGCACTCAGATATGGAATTTCAGGACCAAATAATTTTTCATTATCTTCTCGAGGACGAAATGGATCTTTCTTCATATCAAGCGATTGGACAACCATTGGAGAGCTTAATGGATGAGCTTTATCCATATAGAATCGCTTTTGAATTTTTTCTGTATATGTTGACTGATAGATAAGAATTCCGCTTGGTAAATGCTCAATTTGTAATCTGAGGTAAAATTTTATTTTTCCAAGCTCTTTCATTTCGAATTCTTTCTTTAAATAATCAGCAGTCGTGGTGAGCTCATCAGGAGTTCCCACGAGATTTAAATTATCAACATATATGGCTATAATTGCAAATCCAGATCTTGATTTTTTGATGAAAAAGCATGGACAAATTGGATTATTTACATATCCTTCTTTTAGTAAGTACTCGCTAAGGTGATTGTACCACATGCGTTCAGACTACTTGAATCCGTACAACGATCGTTATAACTTGATTGAGTACATCGACCGTGGTTTTAAAGTTATTGCTTCAGGCATTTGAAATCCTTAAAGGATTTTCATATAAATATCAATATCAAGTGATCTATATAAATATGTTGTAACCACGTCCATTAGATGCATATTCAGTCTTTCTGTGACCGCCAAATTAATCAGAAATCGGAATGTAATTGCATCAATTACTGGAGAGTATGTCTCCTCATAGTCAATACCAGGCCTCTATGAGAAACCTTGTGCCATTAAGCAGGCTTTGTATCTCATAATTTCATTTTTGTCATTTTTTTTCATACAAATATCCATTTGTACCCTACAGGCTTGACACCTTTAGGTGTCTGAATTATTGGTCCAAATACTTCACGTTTTGCCAGTGAAGTTAATTTTACCTATATTGCCTCTTTTTATTTTGGCCAATAATTTCTGCATCGACATTCGTCGATGTATTGAGGTTCTGGATCTTCATTATCTCTTTCAAAATCAAGAGCAATTGCAAAAGAGAATATGTTGTCGACAAGAATTTCATTTCTATTACATCTCTTTGTATAATTTATTGATAAATTAATAACTACCTTAACAATAATATAAAATATTCCACCAAAATTCTAAAAAATGAGTGTTATTTTTCTTTTCTTATTTCTCTTTTATCAAGCTCTAAATATTGACATGCAAGTAAAGACTCAAAGTCACCTGAATAAAGATTTATCGATAAAGAGTGTTATTTTCCTAACTATAACTCTACGAGTCTTTAATTATCTTAATCGGCACAGACAACCAGTGGGAAGAAATCTCCTTAGATGAGATGTAAACTCGAATGTGTTAGAAGTTAATTCCTCTTCGTTCGACATAGCAGAAGCATATTATCACATCTGACATAGCAAAAGCATATCATCATATCGCAATCATACAAGCATATATGAAAATAATAATCAAACACATCTTTGCTAGGGATGACAATTTTGTTCGTCCCGCCTCGTTTCCACCCCGTCCCGCCTCATATAAGATAGTTATGGGTGCCATTTTTTTTCCGTAGGGACAGCTTTGGGAAAGAAAATTAGAACCCATTGAGGGTACGGGGATGGTTCGGGACTCTATAATAACCTGCCCCGCCCAGCCTAAATATTTTATTATTATAAATAAATAAATATATATATATATATATATATATATATATATATATACAAATTATAATTTTACTTTTGGTTGTATTAAGACTTCTTTAATTGTTGGATCAAACTTGTTACTAAATTATTTAGTTGTAAAATGTATTTTCTGTGATAAGTTATTTAATTGTGGAATCTTGCCATTTACTTCTTAAATAGGGGTTATACTTTTTTGAATTTAATAGTATCAAACTTGGTACTACCTATTAGGCTCGTATCTTTTGAAAAAATTAATTTTTGTTGATATTTGATGTTGTTACAATTTTGTGGGGAGGGGCCCCGCGTTGCCCCGTCTTGTCCCACCCCTTTTGAAATTTTAAACTGAGCGGGCAGGGCGGGGCGGGAACGGGGTGGGATTTCTCCCAACGGGGCGGAAATGAGTTTTGAAATTCTATCCCGTTCCAAATCAGCCGCGAGTTTGGGAATAGTGTTGAAGGTAGTGGGGCGGGGACGGGTTTAGGCAAACTCGGGTCGTACCCGTCCCGTTGGCATCCCTAATCCCCTGCACAACACAATATTTTACATGATTCACTCAACTTTAGGGCTACGTGTATGGAAAGAGATTTTACTATATTGAGAAGAAAATACACAGCACGCGAAAAACATACTTACCACACACACTCTTTTACTCTTTCTTGACATCTTTCCCCTAAAATTACATATACCCTCTTCTCTTCTCATAACACTCACCAACTGATTACATCTTTACTTTCTCTCTCTTTTCCTTCAACCATGCCTCTATTTATAAAGTCTCCAAACTCATTTTCTCTTATACAAGAATTATAATTTACTTGAAATCAAAACGCGTCTGAAGAGAAATTACTAAATAAATTATAACTTTAAAATAAAAATACAATTATAATAAGAATATAAACCTCAGTTTCTAGCAGAACGTTGTAAGTTCGAGTATAGAAGACGCAAAAAGAACTGAATTTAAATAATATATCATATTATATATGATAAGGAGTTCATCATATCCATGTCCTTTGACAACCTAGAATAAAATATGAGAAGATGTGTGGAAATAGCTCTTTCAGCTGCAATAATGGGTATTTTTTAGATGCTGGCTGAAGGATTAGAAAATGATTCTTTGGGAACAAATTCTTGACATTACAACTATTTTATTATTAACGCCTCAAGTGTGTATTTAAAATATAATACTTTTCACAATGTTTTATGAGATGTATAATTTGTTAAACTTGTAAGTTATAATTTATGAGGATAGTTACTGGACCAGATTATATAGGGTATGAAATATGTGGTATGATATCACAATAAATTTTACTCAACCATATATTTGTAATAAATAAAGAAAAGAAACAATGTAATTGTCTTTTAAGCATATATTTGTAATAAATAAATAACATAACATAATTCTCGCGCTTCAGTCATTTAAAAGTGCTTTTAGCTTCATTTTTTAGGACTAATTTTGTAGTTTATTTTATTTTATAAAGATTAATCAAACGGTGTGAGATAAATTTCATGTCTCAAAAATTTTAGTGCCTCAGCAATATTAGAATAACTGAATCACTTGCGACTAAACTGCAGTTTAGTAATATTTCTTTATCTTGCACAAAAAAATAATAAAAAGAAAAGAAATAAATAAATAAAATTGCCTAATTAGTCTCAAGCAACACAAATGAATGAGAAGACAAGGTTTGATGACGAGTCTCTTTGAGTTGGCCAAGCAGTCTCGATATATATATATATATATATATATAGTATTAATTGACCATATATGATGGTTTTCATGCTGAAAAATTCCAGCCATATGGCCTTCTGAGTGTCCGTAATTGATGGTGATATGCTTAAATATTCACATGTATCCATTCTATATATCAACAAAGCGAAATGGTGGATCGATTAGAGTGGATTGGATTTGTGTGGTGGAAAATATGCCTTCACCATAAGCTGAAGTGGGGGTTACGTACATGCATCTATATATATATAAATATATATATATATATATATAGGCTATATATGCATTTAATGGATGTTAGTGTTACATGCATTTCAAGGAAGATATATGGTAAGATGCAGCATATATAGTTACAGGCTCACAAGCCAGCACAATACATTAAATACATATGCACTGCACTCTGGTTGGCATTTAAATATTGATGGTCAATAAGGCAGTTGTACAGTCGTATAACAAGTTGCTCGTATATTACATGTCACATTGTTCGTGTCAAAATCGTTTTGTCATAAATAAATATATATATATATAGAGAGAGTTTGATTGAAGTATGTGATCCTAAATAAATTTTGATATAAAATTTTGATTCCATGATTGTTATATTATTCTATTTCAAAATGACAAATTCATGTCTCGAAATTTGGCATAATAAAAAATAAAAAACAAAAATTTCTTTAGTGTTATAATAAAACAATAAAAATTTCTGAGAAAGAAAATAGTTGTTTTTGGTGTTTAAGGGTAAGAATTCGTTATTTTTTCATATCTGTCTCCTTGAAGAAGGTGAAAATCCACATATACATGGCCTCAAATTAGATCCTTCTTCATCTACTATATTAACAATAATCGAAAGTAATTACTAATTTTTTTTTCTAGTTAATGCAATTCTCTGTTCTCTCTCTTGCACATGTTAATGAAGGTGTTTTCATAGCCATCAAACACCAATTTAACAAGTAAAATCCTCATTCATAGGATAGGATACCACTCTGGCTCTCTCTTGGAACTTGCAAGTAGCCAAACTAGCTTTGCTCTTCTTTGGCCCTACCATTTTCAATAAATTGTCACCAACCTCTATAAATAGATTTATAAACACACACACTGTCACACATACCTCACAGCCTTACACTTTCCTTTGGTATAAAGTCTCTCTCTCTCTCTCTCTCTCTTTCTCTCTCTCTCTAGAAACAGTTAAAAGAGCTTTCGCAATACATTTCATTTGTTTAGTAATTCATTGCCAACCACCATCGTCACACAGAGAGGCCCTCTATTAAAAGAAAAATGATTCATACAATTAAATTATCATTGAACGAGTTCTCAATTATTTCGACAGTAAAACTGAAATTAATATTTGGGTTCTATTTGTACTATTTCATGAATAAAAGCAATGATGAAAAGTGTGGAGTTTGATTATATTATACACTTTGATCAAATTTTGTAGAATTAGCTTTTTTGAAAGTATTTTAGTATTTTTATACTTGTTATATATATAGTGTTAGGAGGTGCCTGTATATACCATTTAAATTCTATGTAATTGTTTTTCGTTTTTCTCGTCATAGTAAAACTGTGCAATACAGGTAACTTTAAATTTTGAATAAACCTAATAAAAAAACAATTGTTGTGAACCGATGTTGATGGTTAAGATTTGAGATATACTAAGTGGAAGGTCGTTTAAAATTATATCTTATAAGAAAATTTAATTAGTACAAATTTTCAAACAATAATTATTACAAAGTTGGAAAAATTGCTTGACTACCGAGTGTTACCAAAAAGCTAAACATTGCATCCAATAACTACAAAATATACTCACTTTCAAAACGAATTACTCCATATTATTATTATTATTATTATTTTATTTTTTTTACCTTGACAAAATACTCACACTCATTTTTATTTTTTAGAAACTTGAACTCTCCACTTTTAAGTGAAAAAGTATAGCTAGACTATGACTGAAAAAATAAATTATCAATACACCAAAAATCACTGTAATTTCATTTTTTCAAGAACCAAAACATGTTCCATCTAACTTCATATATATCTCTCCCTATATAAAAAATGTATAAGAGACACATTTACTATTTGGTATGTGCATATAAATTCAGATGATTGCAAACATTTTTGAAAATTCAAAAGTACCATTTTGTCATTTCACGTTTTGGCTTTTTATTATTATTATAATTATTTAGTTATAAAATAAGAGTCCTTTAGTTATTTTATTGTTTAAATTACATATTTGTTCTTATTTGTCTAAATTGAAAAATATAGGAGATTTTGCGAACAAGATTTTCTATATGACGGGAAATTTTATGCACTTTATCCTTTATATATATATATATATATATATATACGGCAAGTTGGGTATCAAGTTCTCCTAAATATCTGGGTTTTCATTGTTGTTAACAAAACTCTTGGTATCTATTACAAATTAAAAAAGAAAAAGGAAAGCAATAGAATTCATCTTCCTTGTCATATACACCATACATATACATATATATGTATATGTGTGTGTAAATTCTCATCCTCTGAATCTGGGTGTTCCAAGAAGGATTTGGTATATAATTTTTCCTTCTTGTACCTGCCACAGATCTTGAGAGTGTACAAGGCCAAATGTACAAGCACATTGAACTGCAAACGGATAAAAATTGCATGGATAACGCTTTGAGCACACATTATATGGTTGCGCCACTTTTAGTACATTGATTAATTGTATCAGTACATTTTAGTTTTGGATAATGATTTTTGCATAAGAGTTATTCATTAATGAAGAGTTTCTCATAGTAAAAGTATAATAAATGAGAGTGATTTAGTTTTTAATTCGGTAATAATTTTTATTATATATTTGATTTTATTTTTTTCATAAATAATTGCATATGTTGCTTCGATGTGGATGAAAATATAAGAAAATGATTTGAGACTTTTATTAGAAAAGTTGAACTTTGTTCTTCGCTTTGGTTAAATAGGGATGCAAGTTTTAAGTTGGAGGCTTAACTCGGGATTAACTCGACGTATAAAATATTCAACCCTAACCCGACTCAACTTATATTAATCAACTCAACTTCAACTCATTCTTAATATTTTAAGTATGACTTGAATTGAAACTTTGTAATTCAGACGAAAAAATATCTGATTGAATTTGGATTTCCAAATCTAATTAAAATTCGAATTGTTGTAATAACGGTGCAGCATATATGTTACAACTAAATAAACCTACTAAATAACCAATTACATGCAATCAACACAAATATATTATATATATTAGATTCATTATTCGTTTATCGGATTTTATAATTCGAATGAATTTGAGTTAGACTCCAGATTGTTCGACACAAGAATCTGAGTATGATCCAAAATGAATTCGGAATTTTACTTTTCAATCCAAGTCGGTTGGAATTAACTCACCCGACTTGCAGTAAAAACCAAGCTTAGATTCACCTGAGGGGAGTTCTTAGGAAAGGAAAGTATTAGTGACTTGCAAAAAGGGAATATGGATCCTCTCTCCAGTGCCCAAATGGTGGAGTCCACTGTGTGGATCCAAATTCCGAAAATGAATTTAGTTTAGCATCCCCAAGTCAACCCAAGATGATAAGCCTACCCATGTGTGTGTGTGTGTGGGGGGGCTTGTTCTTGGCTTGTGGGTGGCTTCCAAAAGCATCTCTATATATGCGTGACTCGATAAATCGATTTTTGAATGGGAGAGACACATTCTAATTTTGGTGAATGGGATGAGGGTATGAAGAGGAAATATGAAGTTAAATGGAGGGTATCTCTTGAAAAAGGTGTTCACCCATTTATGGTGTATTGGTAATTTAGACCATCTCCTACTAATATTTCAATTTCACATTTCAAACGTGGTAAATTGATATATAATATTTTAATATATTTCATTCAATATGAAAATATTTGTTTTAGCGTATCACTTTTTGATACGATAAATTTGACATATTTGATAGTATATCAAATGTTAAGTATCTAGGAAATACAAACATTGACACGAACACGAACATAGGTATAATATAATACGGACATGACGACACATTTTTTTTTTATAAAAACAGGGCACGGACACAACGAAGATATAACTATAAAATAATAATATAATATATTAATATATATTCATTATTCAACAAAAAAAAAAAACTACATTACATAAATACTTCAATTCATCATCAAGCAATTAAATTAAGAATCAAACAAACTTATAAACAAAAATAGATAAATAGATTAAAGAATCATATTTATTCAGTTATGATGCTTCAATTTTTTGTTCATTTTTTAGTTATCTATATATATTTAGTTCAAATTGTTCATTACAACTCAATCGCATATAAATTTATTTCAAAATATTTGAATACATTACTGTTAAAAAGTATTCGACATATGTTCGAAGAGTGTCAAATGAATGTCTAAGTAGTGTTAAAAAAAATAAAATAAAAAATCAAAACACTTCTTAAAAAAAATATGACATGAATTCGACACTCTTAATAAAATATTATTACTTTTTAACAAATATGCATTTGAGGTATGGATTACCAAATATGCATATGCATTTGCGGAGTGGAAAATGCTCTTGGTTTTGGAAGTGGAATATATTTTTGTAGTTATCAGATGATTGTCGGGTTATATTGGTCCAACACTTTGTAGTCAAGCAATTTTCCCTTTGAAGTACTTTTTCTCTCTCAAGAATCTTGTGCTTTTCTCTCTCTAAAAACTTTCCATTTCTATTTTATTTGTCATGTAAGGGGGTGATGGCATGGAATGCGTAAGCAAAAGCCAACAATGAAGCGTGACAACATCGCAAGCGTCACCTAAACGACTTCAGCTGCTAACGAACGAACGGGGTAACCCACTTCCTCCTTAACAAACCGACAGCTTATCATCTCCTTCTTCTTCCTCTCTCTAAAATTATCTGAAAAAATTCGGAAAAACTTCCCTCGACACATGGGTGGCGTGTATGTCCAGTTTCTATACTTTGGGTGTTCATTCATTGAATTGAGCCGCTGATCTTTGATTGATGATTTGGGATCTATGGAAAAAGTATTGAAGCTTGTGTTTTCTGTGTTTGATGTGAAATTGTTCTGGTTTTGATTGGTTTCTGGCTGAAATTCAACTGGGTTTTTGTGTGCTGAGCTGTCTTTGTCTTTGGAGTCAATTCAAGTGAGATCTGATTGTTTTGGGAGATAAGATGAGTTCATTGTGATCTGTATTTGGTGGGTTGATTTTCAGGAATTTCAGGTCTTGTTAAGTATTTGATTTTTTACTTTTCTGGCCTACTAGATGGGGTTTGAGTATGTTAGAAAGGGGGTTTATGGTCTTGATTCATTGTTCTGTTTATGTAATAGGAATTGAAAGAAGTTCACTTTGGAGCTGTGAAAGAATAGTTCTGATTCCTGAAGAGTCTTCACTTGTTACTTCAATTCCTTCCTCTATCTTAGTCTGATTAGGCCAATTCCATATTTCCATTTAGAGTTCAGAAGCCTAATCCTCCATACGAAAATTATCTTGAGTTCTGATTTTGTTCATGGGTCTTTGCCATAATCAATTGCTTGAACCATAACTGCTTCGTTCATGGCATTACTCATCTTTTGTTTATTGCATACTTGAACTTATTTTCAACTCTAATTTGTCTTTGTAGTTTTGATTGACTTGTAATCTATATTGGGCTTCAAGAGTAGAAACTCAAGTTCTAAGATTGACTAATGGCGAATTCGGCCGAACCATCTTCATCTATAAGCTTTACTTCATCTTCCCATATATCAAATGGCTCCATTACCTACACTCTATCAACCTCCTCTGGTTCTGAGACAGGGTCTAATCTTGAAATCATCAGTTTAAGCAAGCTCAGCTGTAACTTAGAAAAGCTCTTGGTTGATTCTGGCTGTGATTATAGTGATGCAAATATTGAAGTTGAGGGCACCTTGGTAGGTGTTCACCGATGTATATTGGCGGCTAGGAGTAAATTTTTCCATGATCTTTTCAAGAAAGAAAAGGGGTCATTAGAGAAGGAAGGTAAACCAAAGTATTGCATGAGTGGTTTGTTGCCTTATGGTAAGGTTGGACATGAGGCATTCCTTATCTTCTTGAGCTATTTGTATACGGGAAAGCTCAAGTCTTCACCCCACGAGGTGTCAACGTGTGTGGATAATGTATGCATCCATGATTCTTGCAGACCCGCTATTAATTTCGCCGTGGAATTGATGTATGCATCATCCATTTTTCAGGTTCCAGAGCTGGTTTCACTTTTTCAGGTCAGTATGTTATTTATAGTGACTAATGTTTACCACTTCAGATTGATGTTCTAATCTCTATGACCCCCTTTTCAGGTCAGTATGTTATTTATACTGACTAATGTTTACAACTTCAGATTGATGTTCTGATCTCTATGACCCAATTTGTTAAGCAGATGATTTTGTATATGGATTTTATCTGATTGTGTCGATTTTAATTCATGCAACCTTTATTTAGAATCTGGGAAGTGTTTTATAGTTTCCGAAAACAAAGCTGGCATTGATTGCTCAATCTATATGATTGTAATCTTGATTAGTGCAAGCATCCTCTGTTTAGAATTTCGGAAGTGTTTTATTGTTTTTGAAGAAAGCTTGCATTAATTTGCTAAAAGAAGTAAGTACTTCCAAAATGCTAACCAAAAAAAATCTATATTTTTTTTACTGTGCTACTATATAGAACTTTGAACGGAGGCAGTATACATGCTTATTGGTCATAAACTGTTCATCCATGCTAAAGTTACTCTGCAACAGCAGATTTCCTTTTAGAAATTATAGTAAGGAATTAAAGCATGCACTGAAATTAGATCTGTAACTTACAATCTCTGATATTTGTAATTGGAATGAAGAGGTTTTTCAAATGAATTCACACTGAAACTTGGAGCGGCAACCATTTAGCTGGACAAGCTACTCAAATTGGAAAATAAAAAATGTTAGAATTAGCTTAGTTGAATCAATTGTGTAGTTTTGAAGTGGTTTTCTTATGAGTCCTTTAAAATCGTTCATTGGTACTCACCATGCAATTAGAAAAGTACTAGAAAGAACTTCCATTAACTTTTTAAAGATCTATTTCCTACCGAGAATTGTGACACAAAGAATTACATGTGCAACTTACATTTAAGGTTAAATTGCTTTTGGCAGCCATATATACTAAATAAAATGTCCAGAAATAGTTTTAGGGGCCACTGCTTAGTGCAATGGTAACACTCAGGCTGCCAAGCATAAGTACACGGGCTTGAGTCCCTGATCAGCCACTTTTTGCAAATAATCTCAAAGCTTAGGTCTGTATCACGTCTACCTCTCACATCACCTCATATAGGCAGGACCAACACTCTGTCTAGGAATGTTTCTGCCTTTTGCTTGTGATGCTGATTATGTAGATGGTAAAACAGTATTTGTGTTTGATCAAGTAACTTATCTTGAAATTTGATCTCAATACTGTATATCATATAAAAAATAATAGACTGAATTTCATTTCCATCACCTGTTGGAAAAAACTGAAAGATCGGGTGTAATCCTGTATTGATTAAAAAGTATAAGCATTCATTTTCAGCACTATTTGTTTTATTCAACTCTTGTCCCCCAAGTTCTGCTATGTTCATTGTAGCATCTATGTTGCAGCGGCGTCTTCTTAACTTTGTTGACAAGGCTCTTGTGGAAGATGTCATTCCAATCCTTTTGGTTGCCTTCCATTGTCAATCAAGCCAGCTTCTCACTCAGTGTATCAATAGAGTTGCACGATCAGATCTTGACAGCATCTGCCTTGACAAAGAGATCCCCTGTGAAGTTGCTGAGAACATTAAATTGCTCCGCCGAAAGTCTCAAGCAGATGATGAAAATGAGACCGTGGCTGTGGATACACCACGTGAAAAGAGAATTAGGAGAATACACAAAGCATTGGACTCGGACGATGTTGAACTCGTGAATCTTCTCTTAACTGAATCTGATATTACTTTGGATGAAGCCTATGCTCTCCATTATGCCGTTGCCTACTGTGACCCAAAGGTTGTGTCTGAGGTGCTTGGTCTGGGTCTGGCTGATGTCAACCTTCGTAATGCTCGGGATTATACTGTGCTCCACATTGCTGCAATGCGTAAGGAGCCTTCAATAATAGTATCTCTTCTGACTAAAGGAGCTTGTGCATCGGAGATTACATCAGATGGTCAGAGTGCTGTTATTATTTGCCGGAGACTAACAAGGCCAAAGGATTATCATGCGAAAACGCAACAGGGGCAGGAAGCAAACAAAGACCGAATATGCATTGATGTTTTGGAGAGAGAGATGCGGAGGAATCCAATGGTCAGAGATGCATCAATCTCTTCCCCAACAATTGCCGATGATCTGCACATGAAGCTGCTGCACCTAGAAAATAGAGGTAATTTATGCCGATGGTATTCTTGGATTCTCGTTTTCTTCCTTATTAAAGAAGTCTATTATCACATACTCATAGGCCATATTTGGTAGTTATGTTATTAGATACCTTTAGAATGATTCACTTGGGAGGCTTCTATAATTCTTTCTCGGGATTCTGCTCTGGAATTCTTATGGAATTTAAAGTTTCCAGATCTTCAGTTATTTTCTTTACTGCTGTGAATCTCATGATGCTTTCTTCTAAGATTGAAAGCTGGGAGCAATTGTTACAGAACCAAGGGATTTGTTTGTCTGTTCTTTTTTTTTGTCTTTTTCTTCCTGATGCTTTCAATGAATGGTCATATTATATTATTTTCTTTATTCTTAATTTCCTTTTTCATTCATTCCCCTCTCCTTTTCTTTTTCCTTCCCTTTATTCTCTTTTCTTCTACTTTTTTCTTTTTTTCTTTTGGTAATTTCCCTCTTTCCATTTCAAGTAGTGTAAAATCTTTTACTTCCTGGAGACACAAAATTTATTACTTATATTATTACACTCTACTAATTTATACTTCTATTAGTAAAAAATTGTCTTGTAACATTCCTAGTAGATGAAAATCCACAAGCGATCCCTTTGGATGAGCCTGATTGCACTAAGAAGTACCTGAGTATTTCTCTCCAAGTCCTTATAACTGAGGCACTAGGGCCCCCGATGAAGGTGGTTGTTCTTGAAATGAGAGAGAGAGAGAGAGATAGATGATAATGTGAAATAATAACACCTATTCAGGTTGATTGTGTTTTTTTATTGCTAAGAATATTGTTTTAATATAACTAGCTAAATCTGTCTATACAGTTATGTTTTATATTGAATGGATAAATCATAGATCTAACCAAATAAATGATATTCTGGATACATGTTTTTTTCCCCTTCTTTTTGACTTTCCCTGGTCAATATGTGACACGTGAACAAGAAAACATGATGGTGAGTTAGCATGCTACTCTGAACACATTTTCGGGATATATATCCATGGTTTCCACTTGGGATCTCATGATGGCATCCCACTTGACACAATCTCCTTGTTTTATATGGACTTTGGACCAGTAATGAAAGACCAATGGCAGAGGTAGGCTAGTATATTATATATATTATGCACAAGCTGAAATTCGACTAGTGATGCGCATGCAGCATAGCAGCTTATTTTGAGAATCTGAGCTATTGAATGCTTTCCCTTTCTGGGGCCTAATATATAAAAAAATGATTAACCTTATTGATGTTTGGCCTTTGCACATGCAATAATTGCATTTGTCAAGTTTGCTTGGGCAAAATTTCAATTCCACTTTCTATAATGTTCTTTATTTGATGTGATTTGTTTATATCATGAATTACTATGCTCCCATATTATTGTTGTTTTGTATTTGTGTCGCAGTTGCTTTTGCACACCTATTCTTCCCTGCTGAAGCCAAAGTAGCCATGGATATTGCACATGCCGAAAAAACATCTGTATATGCCGGTTTTTTAGCATCGAAAGGTTCAAGTGGGAACTTGAGGGAGGTTGATTTGAATGAGACACCTATAATGCAGAACATAAGACTCCATTCAAGGCTGGAAGCCCTTTCCAGAACTGGTACTTTCATCTTTCCTTTTTTGGCCTTTTCAATGTCCGGTTACTTGTTGTATCACTGATTGAGTTGCATGATGCTGGCATATCCATATTCCATTTGTTGAATGTAGTCAGAGCTATCAATTCTTCCTGCAAGGAGAGCTGTGGCCTGGAACCTAGGTGATAAGTTGGTGCTTTCCATGTCTTTGCTATCCAACCTGGTTCATTCTACATCTAGCAATGACCTAGCACTTACCAAGTGATTTGAATAATAGTTAAAAAAATAAATTACCCACTAATTATCTATTTTGAATTTTTTAACTAAACACTTGGTACAAAAACCGAGATAAACAAGCAAACAGACAGAGAGACGGAGTTAAATCGACAAAAGAAAAAGAAAAGAAAAGAAAAGAAAAATACACAAAAACCTATCCTCAGAAGTTCTACTTCAAAGTAGTCTTTTGGTTAAAACTAAGAGGTATCAAGTTCAAGTTCTCTAGGGCTTACCAGATACATATGGCTTTGGGGTGGTTGTATGTATCTGAGTGGAATAGTCCTGCTCCCAAATGGAGTGGGAACACCCTCCATTATACACAAAAAAAAATTAAAAACAACAGTATTCAAGGTAGATTGTAGAAATCTCTCTCTCGTGCTTTTCTCTTTTTTATTCCTATTGAATCTTTTCTAGTTGGGGAAACTTATATTGGTAATTTAGTGTTTTTTTTTTTTTTTTTCTGGTGAGGTTGGCAGTTCAGAATTTTGATTCTCTTTTTATTATATACTCCAAAATAGCTTGGAAATGTATTCTTATTAACAAAATTTAGCAATCATGATGCAACACATTATATATAATATGTGTTGTGACAGCACCAAGAAAACCCGTAAGCCTTCCCATGTTCAAGATCTGCAAAACAAGAAATTTTTACTACTACTAGAATTCCTTTAACAGTTTTTGAGACTGGCAACCTTTAACATACTAGAATTCCTTAATTTTCATAGAATATTGGCTACTGATCTGTCAGGTCACATTAAATATTAAATTTGATAGGAGCCAATTCTACTCGCAGTACTGAATGGTCACAGGAGAACTCTTAATAACATATCACTTGCGTTTATCTTCCTTAACCTTTGTGGTTATTGTTGGCAGTGGAGTTGGGTCGACGATATTTTCCTCATTGCTCACAAGTGCTGGATAAGTTCATGGAGGACGACCTACCTGATTTGTTCTACCTTGAGACGGGCACTCAGGAGGAGCAGAATTTCAAGAGGACACGCTTCATGGAGCTTAGAGAGGATGTTCAAAAAGCATTTACCAAAGACAAGGCTGAGCTCCACCGATCTGGTTTGTCTTCCTCATCTTCTCTTAGAGATGGTGTAAATCACAAAATTAGGAAATTGTGAGAATATGTTAAATATTACTTAATGAGTTTGACTAGATATACGCAGTTTTGAAGAAAAGTTGATTGTTGGAGCTTCAGTAACGGTTATGCTTGTGTAAAATCTTTGTAAGGAGCAAAACTTTGCTTCATAAACTCTGCCTTGTGCAATCATCTTCCAAAGCCTTTCAATTCCCCAAATTACAGGAAAAGAAGTGCTTGACAGCAAGATTGGAGAAACTTAGATTAATGAAATAAGAAATTATAGTTCTTTACCAATTTTTTTGTGTTGCATTAAGTAATGTATAGAAGTAATTTACTAAAAATATCCATGAAATCGAGCATTTTTCATGGCAATACATGTATATATATACATATATATATGTGGAATTGAAAGCAACTCTCAGTAGTGGATAAAATTGGTTTTCACTTTATCCTGTAGGATTTCATTTCCAGTGTATAGAAGAAGAATATGTGCTATACTCATTAGAACTCCTCAGTCATAACCAGGTGGCAAGAAAAATAAGACTATATTTAATTTGTTTATTTATTTTCACGAAAATGGAGAATAATTAGTTTTTTTTGGTTATATTTATTTTTGGGGTAAAGGAGGATGTCTGTAAGGCATGATTTGGTGGATTTTTCAAACAGAATTTACCGAGAGGTCATCATTAGTATTGCAAATGGTGCTTTATCCTCACATCTGGTTGTTTGTTTGCTGCCCTAATATGTGATGTTTAAACAAAGGCCAGCCTCTTGATAAGAACATCAAAGCTGTAAAAGCTCCCGATACACCTACATTTGTGTGTGGAGCCTGATAATATTGTACGCCTTATCACACATGTTCGGATCCAAGTTTGGAGAGGGGGGAGGGGTGTTTTAGTATGTTCACACACTTGTTATGTAGTCATAATTATATAGAAGCAAGTCTTTCGGTTTGCTCTTCATCATAGCGAAATTTTCAACTCTGTGGACGTAACCGTAATTTTGGGTGAAAGAGGAATGGACAATTGGGAATCACATTTCAGCTTGTTGGCAACAGCCTATGGGCTATTTCTGCTTTATTCTCTAATCTTTTTGACTTGGAAAAAGTTTAGTGGAAGCTCCAATATGAGGATGTGATACGTTTGTTTGAAATTCCTATGATTAAGTTTTCTCCGGACCAAAAGTGGTTGTGGCAAAGCATAATGCTCAATAGTTACAAACAGTTTTAGATAAAGATTCCTTAACACGATTATGGAATTCACACACTTTTTTCTTCACTTAGAAATGGTTCACATAGTGGAAGAGACCTCAAACACTTTTTGGCAGATTCTCCATTTAAATTATCAATTTAGTAAAAAAATTCTTCAACTATCTAAAAAGTTTACAATCACCCTCCTCCTCGCCATTATTTGATGTGAAAAAAATTGTAACGAGTCATATCACATGTACACGAGATTCCATCATTACAGAGTTTGAAAAGCATCAGATATACACAACCTTATTTCTTATGAAGATGAGTTTAAAAAGTGTCAAACATACACAACCTTACCACTTATGGAGATGTTTTCGGATTCGAACCCATAAGCTTCTTTAAAGGCATATAAATTAGAGTTAGTTATTCCATGTATTTCTTCTTTAAAGGCATTTTAGTACTTTTATTAAATTATTAATGGAAACATTTTCTTTTAACGCTCACTCTCTCCTACACAAGGAGGGATGTGAGGGGTTCGAGCCCAAGTGAAGCAAAACAAAACAAAACAAAACAAACGTGCCAGTAAAGCAACCACTTTATGCAAACTATCATATTCTAGTTTTGCTGGATCTTTGCAGTTGCACTCTATGCTAATCCAAACTTAATAGCTCTTGATTCAAATGTACGCTTACTCATTGCCATCATATTGGGTTACAATGAACAATCAGTTTTCATGCTTTGCAAAGCAATTCTTTTGATGCCTCATTCTTTCAATTATAATTCAATCGGTTTGGAAAGCAAGAAATGAAGCAACTTCCAATAGTTACTTTACATCCATCCAATCTCTTTCATTCCAAATTTGTTAAACAGCAAGGAATGTTGGAATCAATCAAATCTTGGGTGCACACTGAGGAATTTGTATGAGTACATCTTATCAAGTTGAATCCCCTTCCTTGCCAATATCGAACTCAGTTTTTCAATTTTGATGGGGCTGCAGAAGGAAATCCAGGCTTCCACCAGAATGGAAAATGTGTTCTGACATTATCATCTCAGTGCATTTGCTTACACACACCGACCCTCAAACACACACAAAAGCAGCTCAGCATGCGCAGTGAACAAATAGTAACACCTCCCTGTGATTGGCACTTATGATCAACAACACTCCAGGAGGCTGACACCCTTGCTCAGCAAATGT
Source organism: Cornus controversa (assembly GCA_026545225.1). Taxonomy (NCBI): domain Eukaryota; kingdom Viridiplantae; phylum Streptophyta; class Magnoliopsida; order Cornales; family Cornaceae; genus Cornus; species Cornus controversa. The sequence continues at coordinate 47,998,907 of CM048849.1, forward strand.
ATCAAACACACTGTACTCTGCCCCCGGATTTGCCATGGCCACCAAACCGATCTTTACAACTCGATTCTGGGAGTCTCAAATGCACAAAAGATGATCAACCAAATCCCGGCATCGACAGCTGCTCCTCCAAGACGATAGAAACCAATCCAGTTAAGCTCGAAACCAGTCAAAGACAAAGCTACCCTCAGTCACGAATCCGTTCACACTACCATTCCCGGTAAATATTCAATCTAGCCACTATACACTAGCAAGAAAGCCAGTAGCCTATGTCTCACAAGTCCTGCTCAGAGAGATACTGAGATAAGCATTAATCAGACCAGAAATCGTCCCTAGACAACTGAACACCAACAACACCACAATTTCTCAGCATGAAGCTCAAGACTCGATGGAAAGAAACCAATAAAAACCCAATTGAGCTGCATTTTACAATCCTGTACTCCAATCAAACCTCAACCCATCCAGGGGAAGACCTGACTTGAATGAGTCTCCATATAACCGTGTCGTGTAAAGGATCTCATCTACATTTATATAACTTTTATGTTACTTATCCAATATATATATATATATATATATATAGAACTTTTAGTCTATAAATGGTATTTTCCTTTCAGTCCAAAACAGATTTGGAGATGATTCTTTCTACTGATAAAAGGGAAGGCATATATAATGAGATATTGACAAATAGCATATGGAATAAAAGTTATACTGATTGGATCAAATAAGTTTAATGTTTCCCCATGCAACAAAGGGAAATTCTCATCGAATATAGCTTTGTTGGTATCGAATTTAATTGCTTGCATGTAATTATGCTTGCACCTCGACCTTGTAGCCAATAGTACCTGGGAGGAAGAAGGGGAACATAGAAAAGAAATAAAGAAAGAAGCACATTAAAATGGAATGGAAAGTTGGTCCAATGCCTTAATCTACAAGAAGCTAACCAGCAGAAACAGACTGACGTCATAATACTCCGAGTTCTAAACAACTCCACCTTGATCACATAGTGGATTTAGTTCATTTCATTAAGAGAGCAACTCCGTTAAGATAACAAAAAAAAAATGGGAACTGAACGGAGATCAATTATTTCATTGCATTAAGAAAAAACTGCCTGCAGAAAACATGAGCCCAATCTACAAAAAAAAAAAGAAGGAATTCATCGAGTCATTTAAAAGATTAGATCTTAACTTGACGGTGGTGAACTTTTTAAACTTTCCCACACGGCTGGACCTTCCGGATGCATATCTACAAAATATTTTACAAATCGTGCATCTGAACATGCAAGGATTGTGCTCAGAGTCAATGTGGGCTTTGCTGCGCCTCTCTTCCTTAGCCATACATACATAGAAAATCTACGATTGATTCTCTCCATATCGTAACACAAGTATGAAGGAAATGCCGCAACAGATTCCAGTGGATAACCTAAACAGTTTCTCAAACAATCAATCTTCTTCTCAAGCACGTCCTTGGACAGGTTCAGCACTGATGGAGCTTGTTTGATCATATTTGATACAACATTGCAATCCAAACCAGCCTGTACCAAGCAATCAAACCTCTCCTGTAACTGATCCCCTCTGCCTCGGAACTGTTTCAAAGCTTTTGTCATCTCTTCTGAGTTTTCAACATAACCCAATCTCAACAAGAATGCTGTTTTCTCCAGAAACTTAATTGGAATTTGGGACACTGCCTGTTCAATGCCATTAATACTTGATTTAGAAGCCAAGCTGAGCAACTTCATAGGGTCTTTCTTAATAATTTGACATAAACTCCCTCTATCCACACCTAAATTTTTCAAAATTGTTTTGGGTCTTTTCAGAGAGTGTGAACCCAAAAGTTGCATGTGTGTAGATACAAATTTTCCAATATCTTCTGTCTCCATTCCTATATCAAACAGGAAACATACTGCCTGACAAAGATTATTTGTGCACTTTCCTGATAGAATTTGAGGATTTTGTAAGAATAAAGAATAAACCACATTCATCTTAATACCCAATTTGAGTAATTGACCAACTAATACATATATCCTTTTCCCGGAACCTTCAAACAGTAATGTGGGGTATGATTTAAACAAATTCCCCATCTGTGTCTCGCTATAACCCATTTCACCAAGAAAACCCATTGTGCCCAGCATTCTGTTCCAGTTGTATGTGCTTTTGGTGGATAAATATCCTCCAATCCAATCCCTTCCGAATCCTAACCCTTTCAACTTTTCAAGAAGCCCAACAAATTCATTGCTAACACCACCAACCAAAAGTGAAGGGCAGATAGTTACCAGCTTAATAACTGTGGATTTACTCAGACCAAATTCTTCATAAGCCCTTACTTTCAAAGCCAATACCCCTTCGTTATATCTGAATATCTCATTTGCTTCCTTATACATCTTACCAATCTTACTACGAGGAATCCCATAATCGCAAAGAACATGAAAGTTATCGAGCATGACATGATCATCGCTCAAATACATCAAGTTCCTAGGAAGGAGTGGTGCAAATTCAGGTGGGGTCAAACCCAAACTCTCCAAGAATGGTTCAAATTCATTAATGGGGTGGTACCGAAGGAACTTTGACAAAGCCCTCGAAACATCTTGCTGGTTTTCAACCCTAGAGAGCAAGCTTTGAAGAAAATGAGGCGAGTTCTTGCTAACGTGATCTGCGTCTGTGAACTGGAAGTTTCTAGTAGAATGCAAATAATCAAAGAGTGCATCTTGCCCCTCCGTCCTTGCAATCCGAGAAATTCGAGAACTGGGAGAACTAGAAAATTTACTAACAGAAACTTCAGGATTTCGGGCAGGTCTAGAACTGCGAAAGTATCGAATTTGCAATGACATAATAAAAGATGGACTCTGGAAATTATAGGGTCTTGCAGAAACAGCAGGAGAGAGAAACAAGTGATTGAGTTGGAATATCATTTCAGAGATACAAAAAACCCTTTTACTGATTCTGCGAATTGACATGGCAAGTTGTGGAACTCTCTAGCTCAAGACATTCATATTATTCTAGAGAGAGAGTTGAATTTTTTGGGTGGCAGCAACAATAGAACGTATAGCCTATGTGGTTTATTGATTTCAAGCTCAATATTGTTTCTCGGTCATTCATACATCTTTCTATATGGAAGCAAAAATTCTGAAACCTGAAGAGTAGTAGAATTATCAGCGTGAGTTTTCGGTTTTCATACCTTTTTGATTCGTGGGTTTCAATCCCTTCTGCACTTTTTCTCTTCGACAGCATTTGCCGACCGAGTTCGTCAAGGAGTGACAATATATATAGAGAGAGAGAGAGAGTAGGAGGAGCTTGCTGTCTCGGGCTTCGGCCAATAAAACCCTAGTGAGGGTTTTTTCACTTTTTGGGGGTGGCAGTGGGATCTCAGTGTTGGAGAGTAACGCAAGAAGGTTTTATTCAACAATTTGTAAATAGACAAAATATAATACTCCAGTAATTAACATGTCAAAATATAATTACTCCTAAAGTGGTTAATCAAATTTGAAATTAAATTTCAAATATATTTTGATATTGTTTTTTATCACCAACTCAACGTGACAAAGTCTTTTCCAACCACCATTAAAGATAGTTTTTTTTTTTTCTTTCTTTCTAAACTTTTTTTTGGCAAGTCACGCAAGAAAATACATAGCATAAATCATTTTTCAACTTGACAGTCTTATAATTGAATTAGTCCCTTATAATTGAATTAGGTCCTGTTTGGATTGGCTTTTGAAAAACGACTTTTGGCTTTTCAAGTTCAAAAGTTATTTTAGAGAGTGTTTGAATTGGTAAGGCGGAAGAGTTTTGGAGTCAAAAAAGATCGTTTAAAGGAAACTGGGAGCACCAGCTTCCTGATTTAGCTTCTGCTTTTTTTTTTTTCTTATGCGTAAAAGTCGAAGCAAAAATTCTGCCAAACAGAGCCTTAGTCCGACTCAATTTATATGAGTAAAAAATGACACCATCATAGAGAATGACATCTTCCTCCACTCACATTAAAATTTTTCATCATTTCACTATTATATCAAAGAATTGTGATAAATAATTTTATAGTCAAATTAAGTTGACCCAATTTATGTGAATAAAAAATGACATCATCGTAATAGATGAAAATTGAAACCATCTTCCAACAATCAAATTAGTCCTACTGTCAAGGTAGGTATCATTTTCCCAAGTCAAATAGTGTAGCACCATTTAGACCATATGTTAATATATTTTCTTTATTATATTAATTCCTAGCATTTTCCCGCGATGAGAATCATAGTATCACTTTTCTTTATACATGGTCAAAACAACTGGTTAGTTATCTCATTTTAATTATAATTCCAATGGACATTACTTCAACAAATGTGTTCATTTTTTATTTTATTTTATTTTATTTTATCTTTTTGGCTAAATATCTACCATCTTAATATTCGTAGTGATAATTCCTCAACTCGAGTAATCTTCAAGTCTGGACCTGTCAAATGCATATAAAATTAAAAATGCATTGCATCACAATGTACGTGTAGCCAACAAGGTTTATTTCCTCACACCTGATCCACAGCACAATCAAAGCATATCAAACCATTTCATTACATGAGAAGCTGATGATATCAAACACCATCCACTGCTTGGAAATTAAGAATCTAGATGAACACTCTGTACAGTTCCGAGGGAATGGATACAAAAACTAGGGAACCTCGCGATAATTCCTTGTGTTCATAGCAAGCAAGAGCTAGCAAGAAGATACAGGTAGGAAGTGGTTAGAAATACCGAATAACTTCAAGAGCAACATGATGAACTACTTGCTGCCCTCTCCGGTGGTCTATTATTATCCATAAGAACCATTCCTGATGGGTTCGGTGCTAGCTGCACTAGGGGTAGTCTCTTTGCTGTATCAAACATAAAACAGATAATTATAATTTTTTCATAAAGAGAGAGTTTTAGGCATCTATATAAAAGTAAAGCAGCAATCCATGACAAAAAGGAACATGATGTTTCTGCCTTGTATGGCTGGATGTTATTAGCTTGAGGTCCATACCAATATATTTCCTTTCCTTTCGCTCAGGATTATTTTCACTGAAATAATTGAATCAAGATCGCCATTCTTACCTATTTCGTAGAAAATGTCATTGACATTGCTTGCAGTTTTTGCAGAGGTTTCCATGAAGAAAAGGCCATTCTCCTGTGCATATACTTGTGCATCCTGCAGCAAAAATGGCAATCATCATATGAACAATGCCCTTGGGATTAAAAAAACCAGCAAACTTCCAAAAACATATATCAATGAAATACCACCGCCTTAAGCTGCAAACACTATTGTAACAAGGATTCTCTTTCTAGATATAATTTACAAAAAATAATAGGGACCTAAATTATTTGTTTGCCGTAATATTCTCCTATAAGAAGACAGTCATGTTATATTACTAGTGCACTCCATTGTTCACTCTCTGTGCTAGTGATTACAAGGACAAAGACTTCAGTATCTTATTAATGGAAATTTATTATTATTATTATTATTATTATCATCAGAAGACAATCGCATTATATTAAAGTAAATCATTCACCTTTTAACAACAATCAAAAAAAGAGATCTATGATGAAAAGTAAAAACTTAGATGTGTAAAGTTCAATAACGAGTTTGAGCACAAAAACAATATGCATACATAAACAAAAGTGACGACAGAAGCAGTCCAATAATTTCACACCCTAGACTTCTATTAACTCACAAACTTCTGGACAATTATCATTGATTCTGATCTCATTAAATAACACACAATAATTCTGGGCCAAGTTTACTCAACAGAAGTGGTGGAAAAATGAAGCACCTTGTGAATAAAAGACACAGCAAATACATGAATAAGTATCAGATTGCTAATTAGAAAAGATAAAAGAAGTTCTACATCAAATACTCAAAAGAGGTCAATCCCCTATATGAATATTGGATTTTTCTTCCCATCAATGCAGAAGATCATGGTAAATCCAATACAAATCTGCCTAGTTTCACAATAACATATATGGAATATTCATTCAGCCCATTTTTTCAATGTGAAGTACATGGGAATAAATTCACTTCAGTAAAACTTAGCTTTGGAGGAGTAAGGTATGCAAAATATGACATCACTACAAATCTGCATAGTTACACAATAACATATATGGAGAATATTCATTCAGCCCATTTTTTCAATATGAAGTGCATGGGAATGAATTCACTTTCAGTAAAACTTATAGCTTTGGAGGAGTGAGGTATGAAATATGACATCACTTTCTCTTCACTTTGGGAAAAGGCCTTCCTTCATAGAAAGGTGCCACAAACTTTTCTAGGAATTTTTGTCCAACAGAACCAAAGCGTGTAGTTGAGTTACCAACATCGCTGTCGTTGCCTCAGTCATTTATATGATTTTTTCTACCAGACAAGAGAGGCTTAAGTTCTTTGTATCTCTAGATACTCCAATCCCATTTCATTTAATCCAATTGCAGAAGGTTATAAGTAATTACTTTTCACTAACTTTCTACAATTCTTTTAAACACAACATGATGCTTAATTTTTAAATCAGTTGCCGATTTTCTTGCAAGTAATTCAAAGCAAATATGTAACAATACAATCAGAATGTAGTATAAAAGCAAAAAATACATATACTTGCCTCTGTTGCCACCTTTCTTGCATCTAGCAAATCAGCTTTATTGCCAGCAAGTGCCATAACCATGTTTGAATTACCTTATACCAGAGAAATGAGCAAAGATAACTTAGAAATTTGGAAGCCACAAAATCACTTGATACCACAATAACAAGTACAAACAATGAAATGAATGTGCAGTATTAAACAAAATAAATGTTTAAAGTATAATGAGGAGCCTAAATGATGATCACACCTAAAATCCTAAACGCATGACCAAATCTTTCCCATACAAGGAATAAAAACATAACAAATAGGTCAGGCAAATGTCAACATGAATAGACTTTATATAAGAGCAAAAAGAAAAAATATCTTACAAAAAAAAAAAAAAAGGCAATAAAAGAAAGGGAAAAGAAAATATCTAGAACGAAGTTGAGATGCAGAATGCTACCTTGTGATTGAAGCTCATGAACCCACTTTTTTGCCCGATCAAACGAGGCCTGCCCAACAAAATAAAATTCCAATATTACATTTTTGTCTAAATTGTATAATCACAATATATAATTTAGATTAGCAAAATATAATGTTTTCACTTCACTTAAGCACCCAAAAAGATTATAAATTGACAAGTGAATACCCAAACCAAGCTTAGAACATATAATAAAAAGGAAAATAACCAACAGCACTGAAAAGATGTCCAGATGCATAATAAAAAGATTTATACTCTCATAAAAGATCTATTATAGTAATATAAATTTCTAGCAACAAAGAGCCCCTGGTCGTTTTTGGCCACAGGCCAAGTCATGTTGTTCCAAGGCTGCCTACCAAACTTATTTGACAAAAGTACAACACTCTAACCCTGTAAGAAAACATTTCAAAACTTTGAACAAATATTATGACAGAGGGATCCACATTATGATATTTGAATAGCAACACCCTGGCCATGTGATTTCAAAATACACCACCGTGTGGCCTCCACCAGAACCACCAAGTGACACCCTCTCTCCTTCAGCCTCATTGCACAATCTCCTCCTACTGCATGTTGCCGCTCACCGGCCACCTTCTCGAGGTGCATGACATCAGTCCCTTGAGAGAAGTCATCGAACACAATGTTTTGGAAATGAACCTCCACACTGAGGGCATGATAGAGGTGCATCACCCCAACCCACTACTGTAGCGGACACACAAAGGTGTGTTGATGCCTGCCTGTGTCATAAGCAGGTCCAAGGGAGCTTTTAGTGCTTGCATGCCTCAGCATTAATAACCCATAATGGCATTATGAACCTATTGAATCCTTCCGAGACATGGCAGTTAAGAGTTGGGGGACGGGCAGAGGTGAAAGATCTGACCATACCCTCAAGGGATACAGATTGACTCTTGGCTAGACTTGGAAAGAGAAATCCCATCTATCCTTAAGCAAGAAAAGACATGAGTCAAGCTTGATGCACTTAGCACTATAATATCTCGAGCATGCCTACGTGATTTGTATTTGCCCAGTAGCAACTAGGCTTAAACTTGCTTGTTGGCAAGACCAAGTGGCTTTTTCACTCTGAAACATGTTGGCAAGTCCAGGTTGCCATTTCACTCTGCCACATATCCATCCAGGCCTTGCAAGTTGGCTACCAGACCCTAGAACTGTATAAAACAGGCCAGTCTGCATCATTGGGTAAGGAATTCAGCGGTGACTGCATTACACTTGAAGTCTTTGTGTCCCTAGACTAGAAAGGACACCCTTGGGGCATATCATTGCAAACCTCTCTCTCTCTCTCCAGACCACCTCAACTCTCACCGAATCCCAAACTCCTCAAAACCATGCACCATCCCCAAGTGTATTAGACCGCATTGGCAAGAACCCATAACTCACTTCTTGCAAGCAAAACATCATTTTTTATCGTTAATCACTTCCAAAATACTGTGCATGTTATTTACTGATTTAAAGAACTTCCATTCTAACAATTTGTGAAGAGACACTTTCCACTATTTCTTTTGGCAAGAAGAGATACATGTATCTAACATGAAGATAACTTATTGTACCTCCCATCCCCAACCAAACTATTATTTTACTGACTACCACAAATGATTTTGACAGAACTAAATGAATACTAGATGGTAAGAATCAGGTGTTATCAAGTAAGTTCGTATAAGAGTTCCAATTCAGAAGGCCACAAAAACATTTTTAAATCTGAAAAACCAAAAGCTAAAAACTTATATCTAGAAAATCCAACCTTTAAGAAGACACTCTCTGTCAGCAAGGCTTTTGGACAAAAGACAGCCCTTCTATCTGTTTGTCTATCTGTCTATTTATCAATCTATCTCAAGCCTTTGGAAGCCCAACCACTATGCTAATCTCCATATTAGGTCACACCTCCTTTGTTCTGCTCAGCTCTTTCCCAAGCTGCAGTCATCAATAACATCAGGATCTCAAAAACCATAACCACCACCATCTTCACATACTCAAAATGTCTTGCCACCACCTGCAATTACTACTTAACTCCCATTCCCACCGACTCCAACATCAATTTTCATTGCTGTCACTCACGTCTCCACCATCTGCTATCACTCTTTCAGCCACACACAACTTTACATCCAAATGCTAGTTTCAATCTCAAACTCAACCAAACTCGTCACAATCTTCACGACGCTGACTTCCCAGTACTTGCACCAACCAAAGATGAGAGAGAAGAAGTGCATTTTGACTTTCTGATCTTCCCCAGTGACAATCCCAGACCTCATCTCCAATGGCTAACCTCAATAACCCAGTTCCACTGTCCAGTGGCTTTGACTACAGCCCCCAGCGCGCGCACCCCCCCCCCCCCCTCCTCCTTTTTTACTGTTGACCTTTTTAAAAATAAAATTTTGCCTTTTCAATTTTTTTTATAGACGGAAGAATATTATGTGGAAATTTTAGATTAAAAATATTATTTGGGGATTTTTTTGTAGTTTCCCAACATGTATTTTATTCCAAAGTAACAATTCTACAACTTAAATACAAATATGGTAAACTAATTATGGAAAAATAATTATAACTTAGCAACTGCACAGCATGAAATTCAAGATAGATTTCTTTTGATGACACCAAAAATACCAGATCTTCAAACCCAGAAAGATGACAAGTAGGAACCCCAAGTAGCAGAAGTAAATAATTGCTAATAAATCTCTCGTATATCCCTTGAGGCGTCACCAGGTAAAATTTGAGGAAAAACAGTATTAAACAGCTTCAAAGGAAATGCATCGACACAAGCATGACATGGATCCCATGTTGCATAAATATAAACACAGCAAGTATAAGACACTATATATGCGTGTCTATATTCATCTAACACAACCAATTGACAGATTGTTTCCACCCGCCTCCCTCTCCTTCACTTGCTTGTTAAATTCAAAGTTAAAATACCTCATTTTTCTGGTTTTCAAATGATAGGTTATATTAGTCAAAACTATGGATTTCATCATCTTATCAAGATCTGAAAAATACAAACTTATAAGGCATAAAACTCTCTCTGATTGATAATTAGAGATCAAATTTTCGAAGGAAATGAAATAGTTATAAATATGAGTAAAATAAATAAAAGTTTTGTGTAACCTTTTTGAGGCTTCATCTTAATATATGTAAGGAATTTCATTATCTGACTGAGATTTAAAAAATCAAATTTCAAAGGTATTAAATTAGTCTTATTAATATGTTCATTTGGTTCCATGGAGTTCTTTTGAGGCTTTGCCTCTCATATTATTTCCAGAAAGACGTAATAGTAAAATATTTATTCAATTTCTACTTTCAGTTTCTTTCCAATAATTTATAGTAATTAAAATAAAGTAAATAAATGATGAAGAAGAAATTTCCTTCACAATATAGATAAACATTAAGTCTAAGTTAATTTTAACACTTCTCCAGTCTCCTGCCTCAACGTATTCACTTTCTCATGCATAGTAATGGATGGCAACTCAGCGGGTATGGGCTGGACACCCCTTCCCCGTCCTCGCTCCTGTTTTGAGAAAGATGCCCTCGCCAGATAAGTAGAATTCGATAACTGTAAAAAGAACCCTCTAGTTCATAGAAAATGCTATGCCCCGTCTCCACCCTGCCCCATCATTCCTTCACCCACCCCTGCCGCTGCTCCCGCCCCGTCTGGTCTCCATTTTTTTTAGGCTGATTTTTTTATATTGTTATTTGATAAGCCATTATAGTATATAACACTTTTGATGGATAATTATTGAAAAACAATAGAGATTTAAAATTGCCTGCATGTATTTGATATATTCTAATAAACAAAATTAAAAATAAAGCATACTGTTATTCATTTAATACACAAACAGGGCTATGTGATTGCATGAATTGTGGAATTCTGATTAGACTCCCAATTCTACAGATCTTATCATACAACCATTAAATGTTACAAATTTTTTCCTTTTCGATAAGTTAAGACCCGAAATCCAAAAAAATTATAGATGAAGGTCAAGATATAATTTTTTTTTTTTAACTAATATGTATTCAACATCATTTGCTTTGATTTTTCTTAATCTTTTTTCTTTTGGTTGGTTATTTTCGATTGGTTATTTCTTGGTTGGTTATGTTGCTATGACATTTAACAAAGAAGATGAACAAAATTTTGCTTTAAAAGCAATACTTCAAGCCATTGAGGTTGATTTCCATCTTCATTTCCAAAGCTCAATAAGTTTTCCTCAAAGAAATCATTTTTCTATCTACACAAATCTTTAATGCTTAATTTATGTACACAAGTCTTTAATGCTTATAATATCCTTGGACACGTAGCCCAAGTGTTTTAAATTAGAATTTTTTCCATATGTAAGTTAAGATTTTTTTTTCTTTTTTATTTTGGAAAGTAAGAATTTATTGCAAGAGAAAGAAGATTTTCATATCATTTATGACAACAAAATGATGATCCATGTATTTTTTTTTTTGTACTTAAAATCTAGTTTGACATCATAGTTAGTCCAATATAAATTGAACATTTTTTATACTAATAATTTTTCTATTTGTGTGAGGGATAATGTGCTCGAAATATTTGCCTCAATTCTTTTGCATTTTCTCATGAGTTTTAGGTTTTTTCTCATGTATTTTTGAGTATTATTTGTCCACAAATATTATTAGGTATTTTTTTTCGTTTTGTAGACTTATGATCCTCAATCCGATCTAAAGGATGTTGGATCCTGATTTAATAACCTCGCATATGAGGACCAAGCACCTGCAATTGGTGGTACGGAAATACAAGAGGGAGGGGGGGTGAAATACTGGAATATTTTGATGATAATTGTTAAAGTCCAGTAGTGAAATTGTAAATGATAACGGAATCAGTGATCGGTTTATATTTTATAAATATATATGATCTGCCTATGTGGCCTTCACTTGACACCAATAGAATAATTGTCCACAAAATTTAAGAGACAGTAGTAATTGTGTCATAACTCACAAGACACTTCTATAAGCAGAACCTAGTTCCACAAGCCATGCAGAAAAATAGAGGATTTAATAGAGACAGCTGCTGATACTAAGCTTCCCTTACAAAAAAAATCTGACTGAAATATCAAATACTCAAGTAAGACATCTATGAAAATACTGGTAAATAATCAGTTATTCAGTTGAGAACAAAAGCTTTGACAAAGTTACCATTATACGTATATTCATGAATAGATTTGCAGAAGCATGCAAGCAAACACACAAACGTTTATATGTTCCAAATGCTAGTGAGACTTGCACACAGGCTCACTTGTGGCTCTAAAACTTCCACTATCACATAAATTGAGGCCTACATTGAATATGATTAAGGTCCATCGATCTCGAACAATTCAGTCATAAATAACATAATATATTCTCTTTTTAACTGGTACTTGTTTACTAGTACCAGTCATAAAGACATTGGAGGACTTCTGATAAAATGTTGTTTATGACATATTTGCAAGTTTTTTCTACTATCATAAGCTATAATATAATTAATAATAATTCATAAATATTCATTCAATTGAATTAAATCCAGATTTTTTTTTTTTTTTTGTAATTATGTAGGATTACAATGATTGTACATCGACTTTATCATTTACGGGAACATACATATAATAATTCTTCATGTCTCACATTTTGAAAATGGGACAGCAAGAGGCTTAAACCTCATGCTACTAAAGGTTCTAATGCCTTTTTTTATATAGAAAAAAAAGAAACAACACTTGGTGCTTGTGAGCATGTACTAACCTCATGTGTTATATCATAGACAATTATTGCAGCTGCAGCTCCTCTATAGTACATAGGAGCTAAGCTATGGTATCTCTCTTGACCAGCTGTATCCCATATTTCAAATTTTATGGTTGCATCATTTACAGCCAATATTTGTGAGAAAAAGGCAGCACCTATAGTTGATTCCTACAACATCATTAAGCAAAAGTCAAGCCCTAGAATCAGAAAGGAAGATCTGAAGTGATAAGATTTATTACACTCGAGATCCATATAAGACCAACCTGAAATTCAATGAACTGCCCTTTGACAAAACGCAACACCAGACTAGATTTTCCAGCTCCAACATCCCCAAGAAGCACCTGAAACATAAATGAAATATCAAATTTGACAAATTAGAAAATACATGAATCTAAATGAGAAAGTAACTAGAGGTGAAGTTTGAGGACAAATGTAAGAAGAGGGGAGCATTGGGAAAATAATTATAACTACAATTGAGAACAACTAGTTGATCGAACCAAAATTGAAGCAGAGCCACACTAAAAATCTTATCTAAAGAAGTGAGGATCTGTTTTTAGTTAGCCAAAAAAAAAAGCCACCCATGATATGTTTTAAAATGGCTTATAAGCTAATAATATACTAAAATCATAACAAAACAAATAATATATAAGAGTGATTTAAAGGGATTGAAAAAGGCACTAAAAAAAGACAGTTGCCAAACTCATTAAGCAGAGCTAGTAAGAATCAGTTCGAGTCCAAAACCATTGAAAAGCTCTAAGTTTAGTAACAGAATTGAATTGAGAAGCTAAAAATCCAGTAGAAATTCATAGAAATGAATCTATCTATGAAAAACTTAAGATGGGCCATGCAAGGGTGCAACCATAATAAGTTGAAAAGGCAACATCTTAAGAACAAAGCAAAACCCGGGTCAAGATTGGGAAGAGCAAAAAAACCTGATCATTTTGTCCCGAAGGTAATATGATGCTCTTAATCAACACAGTCACATATTAAAGGTTAATATTTTACTCAATATTAAAAAATTAAATATGATCCTACTATCAAAAATTAAAATGTCAGAATTCTTAAAGAAGAACATATATAGTGAAACTAATAACTCCATACCCAAATAAGAAGAAAAAATCCTTTTGATTAAATTCTGTGGACAAAACAATAAACAAAAAATAATCTTTTAACAGAACCGGTATATTTCAAACCCTGCAAAAGCACATCTAGATTGCCACAACTAAATAACTTGTGATATAATCAAAGCAAAACAGAATCCTAAATAAGTTGCCAAAATTGGAAGGAATAGTCTTATGGGAAGAACAAAATAATACCGCTGCCATAATTTCATGACAGAATATCAAAAATTCAACAAAAAATCTACAATTGGCAACTAACAAAGCAAAAAATAGCATAAAGGAAATTTGCAGCTCGAAATATCAAAATCCACCGGATTAAAACAGACCCACAACAGAATTTGCATGAACAATATATATAAACCACAAATTTAAACAAAATTGAACATGAAAACAATCAAAACCAAAGGGGAAAAAAGGGAACAAAAAATACCCACCAATTTGGCATTGATGTTTTTGTTTCCACTGCTGGCCATGGCAGTAATCGGTTCAATTCAAATACAGATCAGAAAATACAAATTATACGGACAGATCAAAAGGTTTTAATAAGGTTTCGGATGACAAGAGATGAGAGAGGTTTATCACTTGTGCAAGACCAAGGCAGACCAAGGCAAAAGGGATATGCGACCAACCCCCCTTCTCTCTCTCTCTCTACCTCTCTCCCCTTCCTCCCTAAGAAAGAACGCCCAGAAGACACGAAAGCGATTGAATATTCCTGTTGAATTTATTATAGAGGCCATAAAAAGCTTCGTCCTTTGTTTTTGGTTGACTTAGTAGCTGTCATCAACGGTGGATGGTTCAAGTCAGTTGATTAATATAGTGTTGATTTTCTCCAAATAAAATGTTATTAATCAAAGATCAGGGTAGGGGTGCAAAAAAAATTCGTGAATCCGCGAATCCTATCCGATCCAAATCTGATCCGTTAGCTAATGGATTGATAACGGATTAAAAAATTAGAATCCATTAGCCACAGATCGAATTACGGATTGGAAGGTCAGAAATTCGATCCGATCCGTGACTATATATATATATATATATATAATTAGTAATTATATGTATAATAATATAATATGCTACATACTTACATGGGTAAACCTAAAAATTCAATATAAATTATATTTGTTTATTTAACAATTGTGTTTATTTGAGATGTGAATTAAAAAGTGTTATGAATTTTTTCTTGAAAATTTTGAAGTAAACAAAAAAAAATTCAAATAAGAGTACAGGCCCAATCCGCCAATCCGATTTGATTCGATCCGTTCAATCACGGATCGGATTGGCAGATTGCCACGGAACAGATCGGATCGAATTAAATTTTATCCGATCCGTAATCCGCAGATCGGATTAGGATTATGCATAATTCGATCCGATCCGATCCGTGGTCACCCCTGGATCAGGGTGTTTTTGTTGAGAAATTTATTAGCTAAAAGAATCCAAAAATGGTTTTAAAAATTTGAAATAAACCTTCATATCTTATATTTTGAATCATATCATATCCTCACATTTGTAAAAGATAACAAACTACTTATCATTTTTTATGACCATTTTATCATTTCTATTATTATTAAAAATAAAAATAAAATAGAGAAAAGAGGAGTTTTTTTATATTATGTTTTTTATTTTTACCTTAATAAAAAAAGAGGAGTTTTTTTCTATAAAAAAAAAACTAAAAATTCACAATTACATAATAAAAAATTTCGGATTTTTTTGTTTTCCGAAAAAAATTTCATTAGAAAGAGAGGGGTTTTTTTATATTAAGTTTTTTTTACCTTAATAAAAAAAATAGGAGTTTTTTTTCGAAAATAATTTCCTGGAAAAAAAACTAAATATGCACAATAATAAAAATTTCTGAATTTTTTTCTCTTTTTTCAAAAATTATTTTATTTTCATAAATTATCTCTTTCTAATGTAGAAAGTTCCGGAAAACAAAAAAAAAATCAAAAATTTTTATTAAGTAATTGTGCATATTTAGTTTTTTCCCTTAAAATTATTTTTGGTTATTATGTAATTGTGCAATTTTAGTTTTTTTTTCCCAAAAATTTTTTTTTGGAAAAAACTCCTCTTTTTTTTATTAAGGTAAAAAAAATTTAATATAAAAAAACCTCTCTTCTCTCTATTGTTCTTTATTTTTTATAATAATGGAAATGGTAATATGGTAATAGAAAAGAAGAATATGTGCAAAATGGTGTATTTTGCTCACTCTTACAAATGTGAGGGTGTGATATATATTGTCCAAAATATAGTATGGGAGGGTTTATTGTATCTTTTAAAAACCGCATGGATGTTTTGGGCCCTTTTGTCAAATTATTATAGATGGTATTAGGAGTGCAGAAAGAACAAGTGGAATCGGAGCTGTAAAGAATCATAACTTAATCGAATCAAATCATTCACTACGGTTCCAGTTCCGATTCTAAAATTTAAAAGAAACTATTTACTACGGTTCCGATTCCATTCCTTAGAACCGAGACCGAAATCGTTGAAATATATATATATATATATATATATATATATATATATATATATATATACATAATGAGCTCATAATAAATGCTTCTTTCACTTTATGTACAACTTCAATTTTAACAATATGTAATGCTTTTCTAATACAAGTGTTATTCTAATTTTTGTTGTATACCTATAATTTTTATAAATTCAGTGTTAATATATTACAACTTCATGTACAAGTGTTAATTTTTGTAACTCATGGACAACTTCAGTGGAAATATATTAATATAAGAAATTACCTATAATTTTTATTCTAATTATTCTTGTGAAACATTTGAATGGAGAGGAGTGTTTATGAGAATAAGAGAAAAAATAATGACAAGAAAATTTACAATAGGCGTACACACAATAAGAAAGAAGCATTTAATGATTTTCTTTATTCTTTTTAATGCATAACAAACACATCAAAATAATTTTTAAATCAAACTAAAAGATGGAATCGGAATTGTAGAGAATCAAACCAAACTCAATGGTTCCGGTTCCAAAATTAAAGAATCATTGGAATCGAATATGGTTCCGGTTCCGCCAAGAACTATAAGGAACAGAATTGTGTGCACCCCTATATGATATAATACAAAGGGGAGGTTAAGTATTCGAGTCCCCGTGAACACAATATATAAAGTGTGTGTTTGCTTTACCATTAAAAAATAATTATTATTATTGTTACATGATCTGAGACTACATGATTTCAGCTCATCACAAAAAGACACAAAATTGAATGTCTCAGCTTTTTTTTAACTTAGGTGTCTTTTTTGTGATTGGTTAGGACCATTTTTTTCAATTTTTTGGTTGTGTCTTTTTTGATTGGGCAAAACCACATAATAATTTATGTGTTTCAAATTATCTAATCTTGTATGCCAAAATAAAAAGAAAAAAAAATGGTAATGAAGAGCCAACTCCATGAATTACAAGAAATCCCTAGACCTTTTCAACACGAGAGGATATGTACTTTTTAAACGGTTCAAATCAAACCACACAATCCTATGATTCAATTTAAACGGTTCAAGGTTGTGTGATCCGAATTTGAACTGATTTGAAAGTACTTTCTAAAGGTTGAGTTGGGACTATTGAGGATATGTACTTTTAGAAGGGTTCAAATCGGACTACACACCTCTCCTACTAGTGGTTCAATTTGAACCCAAGGTATTGGACCTTCTCCGATACTTGATAGGATTTGATTCTTAATAAGAGGAATGACAAATTTAATTTGAAATTCTTATAAAATTTAATTTGTAATAAAAATCTTGAAAACATAATAAAGAATTTTTTTTTAAAATAACAATACATTTAGTTGTGGGACTTTTAAAAAATGCATAAGCTACTTAGGTAGTATTGCATAGTCACCCTTATATGCCTAAGTATTTTTTCCAAACTTCTAACAACTAACACCTTGCATTTATTCCATTTGTTACCCGGAGAGAGAGTACGTAGTGTTCGTTGGTATAGATCTATAACATTGTTGGTTGAACATTTCTTTCCATTTGCTACCAGTGGAGAGAGTACGTAGTATTCGTTTGTACAAGTCTATAACATTGTTGGTACAACATGTCTTTGGATTACCGTCAGAATTGTCAATCTGGAAAAGCATGGACACTTTACTGAGGGTGCTATATTCGTGTCGGACACTCCTCGGACACAGTGACATTTTTTTTGATACTTCGTAGCAATAATGTATATTCAAGTATTTTAAAAGAAATTTATATGCGATTGAGTTATGATTAACAATATAAGTTAAATATATGTAGATGACAAAATAAGTTGGTTCTTTAATCTATTTGTCTATTTTAGTTTATAAGTTTGTTTAGTTATTAATTAGTTGATGATGAATTGAAGTATTTATGTAATGTAATTTTTTTTTTTGAATAATGAATATATATTAATATATTATATTATTATTTTATAGTAGTATCCTTACTGTGTTCATGTCCTATTTTTAAAAAAAATTTGTATCGTCGTACCCATGTGCCTCAATCTAACCGCCCAACCCAATAGACCCGTTCACAGTGGAAAATAAATTTGTTTTCTTTATTATTATTTTTATGTTGAATAAAGGTTACAATAGATTCATTTGAAAAAATATATATTTTTCATAAATCAAACCAAGCCGAAGTTGAAACTAAGCCATGGGCGGGCAGCCTGGTAAAAGCTAACTTTTATATAAGACTGGTCCGATGCATCCAGTTGACTCATCAAATTCCTTGACCAATGGGCTTATGTTTGGGCTGCTTGTTTGAAATGTTTATAAGAGTACGGACACATCATATTTCTGGTTGGGCTTTTCGGACTACAACAATAGTGGTTGTTAAAGGGAAGATTGAGATACGATTCACCTCTCAATTATACGAGAAAGTTCCATCCTTGAGGAGCAAATGTGAGTAGAAGAAGTTGTTGGAACGCCTGCTATCTATTTCTGTTAGCTGGTTTGTGGGTCTATATAATTTAATTTACAGTATCAACATATATCTTACATATTGATTTGATGATTACAAATGAAACATCCATAATTACGATGTATTACAATACTTTCAAATGGACGATTAATGACTAAGATATAAAAAATTTCCATTTAATTATCAAAATATTTACCTCTCTACAAAAATTCTCCTCTTCTAGAATATTCTCTAATCTACACATTCCTACAAACTCTTTAATATTCTAAAATCTTCCATTTTCCTATAATATACTACCATTCTCTACACAAATGTGTAAGATTCTAGAAACAACTCTCCACATGTGTATTCATTCTTTTAGCGCTCGCGTGTCGCTTGCGTGGTGCATCCTCCTTAATTGGAGAGCAGTTGTTCTTCTAAACTCTTTTCTTATTATATGTTGGAGCTATCTTGGAAATCTACTGGAAACTAAAAAAAATCTTTTTTTCACCACACATATATTAGTCTTCAAATAAATGTGCAACATATCTCTAACGTAAATTTGTTAAATTATTTCAAAATTTACAAATGTTATATTTGAAAGATGTCACATTAGCATCTTAGACAAAATGTTTTTCAAAGACATCTTTTTGAATGCATAGTCCATCTATGTCATTACCAAATGATGAAACAAGCCCTCTATTGCATAACTTTCGTTCTCTCTATCTTGCAATTCTCTCTATCTCCCTTTTTCTGTCATTCTCCCTCTAGGCTTCTCTCTATGCGTCAGTAATTTATTTTGAATAATTTAATTTTCTAATTATGTTTGTATAACTTACAGATTCATCTGATTCCAAATTCCGTGATACATTTTTGTCTAGATACATAGCTTCCTCTCATCTACGTGTAATTGTAAGCAAATAATACCTATTTAGCAAAATCTTAGTGAAACAAGGGCTTATTGGTATATAATGAGATTTATTGTTAGTGGGATCCTATAAATATATAATTGTTACTTGTCACATCATTCATGATAGAAATTCATGAAATAATTTCATGATGTGTAGCATTGCTCTTAATTTAATTAAATCACATCTGAAACATATACTAAGAGAAAGATGGGTTATTCACAAATTCAAATTGGTATCTAAGAGCAAGAATTCACAAATTCAAATTGAAGCAACAAAACAACAACAAAACTTTGAGAGTCTCAGTATATTTTTAGAGAGAACAAAAATGATATAAGTTTAAAAATTGAATTAAGCAACGACATTACAACTCAAAGTATTTGTTTCCAACTTTCAAGTAATTGCTTTGTTATTTCTTTGGCGATAAGTTCTGTTAGGAATAAAGGCAAAAAAAAGAAGGAAAATAAACAACCAAAAACAGAAACATAAACGACCAAAAACAAAACTCACTAGTTTCACTATTTCCAGGAGATGAAAGAGATACAACGATGACCTAGCCTATGGTGAAATAAAATAATTTGGTACTGGCATTTATATCAAAATCACGGTAATACCCTTAGTATCCAAAATAATTTTGGGACAACTCTTTTGAAATAACAGAGAAGAATTATCACCTCCCTCCAACACAAGAAACTAGTGTGAGGCTTCCCCGTATTCTAGGCTTTAAGACCAACAGGAATTGAACACGTCTTTAGCTTCTCAATAGTAACCACATTTGTCAACATATCTGCAGGATTGTCCCTCGTGTGAATTTGCTCCAACGTGAATAGTATCCTTCAAGAGTAAGTGAATAAAATGATACTTAATATCTATATGTTTAATTGTTGAGTGAAAGACTGAGTTCTTACAAGATGGATTGCATGAAAATTTTCAACCATACCATTTCCTTGTATGCCTATGTGGCTGCTGTACACACAAATTTCGTGTCTAAAATCTAGGAACGAAAATCAGTAACAAATAATCAATTTTATTAATTTTAGAAAAATGGGTACAATTCTCTGTGAATCTTTACAAAAGAAAGATAAATTCCTTTAATTCGATCTCCTTGATGATCCAGCTTTAAGGGCTGCTAGAGCTTGATCTTGAATTGGATTGTCGAGAGTTCTTTTCAAGTGTTTGTTGTTGAAGAAAATCGGTGAGAATTTCTGATCGAGAGCTGAAGAAGCTTGATCTCGAACAGTATTGTTGATGATTCTTTGAATTTGTTGAATCGTTAAGGAAGAACGACACGACTTTGAATGTGCTTGTTGTTATTCTTCTTCAAAACTTTGAAGGTTGGATGAACTTATGTCTTTAGAACTTCAAGTGTTAATTAAAGGCAGAGTCTGGCAAAACTTCAGTATTCTATCAGAGTCTCTCCCCTCATTCTCTCCACCCTCTACCTCTATTTATAAACTTCTTGGAGGGGTAGATTTGTAACTTTTTTTTCTTCTGATAATTATCCTTTATGATAATTGCGATAATTATCCAATATATACATAATAATTATCTTTGATGATAATTATATATATATATATATGTGTGTGTATATTTAATTATCCATTTGACCCATTTTCAAGTAGGTTTGGACGTTTTTTTAGACAATTTGGATCAGCCCATGACCTATTTATTTGTGATGGGTCTGGGCTTCAAATTATCTAACTCATTGGACCACATTCCAAACTGGGTTAAACTGAAAATAAGCCCAATTTATATTTGGGTCCATTATGTAACTTTTTAATGTCTATAGCTGCTACATACTCTGCGGCTGTCATGGAAACTGTCACAATTTTCTGCAACTAAAAGACCTAATTGACTATTGCACCACTCAAAGTAAACACGTATCCTGTAGTGCTGTTCTTGCTATCAATTTCCTTTGTCAAGTATGAATCCATATAACCTTACAGGCCTTTCTGAGCTACCATAAAGGTCATATTTGTAGTACCTCTAAGATACCTCAAAATTCACATGACAACTTTCCAATGCTCCTCGCCTGAATTGCTAATAAATCTGTTGATAACTCTGACTGTATGAGCAATGTCGGGCATTGTACAAACCATAATATACATCAAGCTGTCTACAACTGATACAGAAGGAACCCTAGCCATGTATTTACATTCTTTATCTGTGGTTGCAAATTGTTCTTTTGAAGACCTAAAGTGACTTGCTAAAGGTGTGGTAATTGGCTTAGCACATTCTATGTTGAACATCTTTAAGACTTTTTCTACATATTTATCCTGTGATAACTTCATCTTTTTGTTCACTATGTCCTTGTTGATCTGCATACCCAAGATTCGTTTTGTAACACCCAAATGCAAATTCCTTATATAGCTGCGCCTTAAGATTCAAAATCTCATCCATGCTTGAACTTGCAAAAAACATAGTCATCTACATACGTATGATATAATGTATTAACTTTCTTAAAACAAACAACAACAGTGATCAACATGACACCTATGAAAATCTGCATTTGACATAAACTTGACTCCTCCCACGATGCGACGAGAACTATTTCTTTGTATCTTGAATGATGTTAAAGCTTATAATGATTTCTTCGTCCAAAAAAAGGGATGCGACTGGTTGTTTGGGTTTGTCTTCTATACAAAAGATTACAACATCACTTAAGTAATTTTCCCTCCGTTGTTCACTAGTAATATTCTCTGCCAACATATACAACTCATTGTTAGAAGACAGTGTGATACTTTAAATTCAGAGGTTCACGAGGTAACCATCAAAGTGTGTCATAAGTCATATAGATGTAGAAGTGTTACATTGTGTAGGGTAGTGAGCCCAAAGTAAAAGCTAAAGTAACAATTTCTCCAGTAAACCCACGTTGCATCCCACTAGGCACAAAATTAGCAACCGAAACCCTGAAACAAGGATAACCTGATTCATGCAATAATATCACTGTGATTAGGAAGAAAATCATGTATCCCCCCGATCAAAGAATATATATAAGTTGATTACATGTAAAAAACACAATATAAAGAAAGAAGCAAATGCACCAAAAGATAAGTCTAGTCAAGGTTGAATTTCATTTACCCAAACATGTCCCTATTATGTTTTGTAGCTTTATATGTTTTTCTAATTAGGGATAAAAGGGCCGGGCATCAACTGATCATTGTACGTACCCTAAGAGTTTATATCTTAATTGACTTAGAATAAAGATTGTCTGAGTCATTTTTGGCCGAAGGCTATATTGTACATGATATAATGTGTTATCTGATTATAACTCAAATGAGAAAGAGCTCTACAAAATCCTTGACCATAAGCTTCTTTTTTTTCTCATGTTTTCTCCCCCATCCTTTCTTAGGGTGGGAGGGATGTGTTCAATATATTGAGTTATTATTATTATTATTATTATTATTATTATTATTTGTGTGTGTTTTTAGTTGGGTAAACCATTTATACACACATTATTTCGTTTCATTTGGACTTTATACCACCTATTAGGAGTGTTCATTTGATCTGTGAATGCAATTTGATCTATATGGATCAGATCGATTTTTTAGCTCTTCAATTTGGTGGCGGGTTCATAAAATAGAAATTCGTAGAGATTGGAACGGTTCATGGATTATGGTCTCAAAAATTCAATTCGATATGTAAATCCGATTTGATCCGTTATATATATATATATATGGAAGGGGTGGGCCGTGGGCTAAGGGTTAGAGTTAAACTATAATAAGTTTTTTAACTCATATTCACATTTATTTTAAATTGGTTATAATGATGTGAGACTGCTGTTTTGGTTAGTGCATGCATGCAGTTGAATGTATTAATGATCATTTGGTGTATATTTCTTTTTATTATTACTTTCAAATATATAAACTCTTGTGAGATAAATTGATAATTCATCTATTGGGTCACAGTTAAGGAAAAAAAATATTGGACCTTTTAGAAAAGTCCAATATGAAGAATCAATATGATATTTTATGAATCAAATTAAGACTTTCATGAATAGGATTGAATTTAATTTTCATTAATACGTAGAGATCAAATTAGTATCAAATGAATGTCTAAATCGAACTGATCAGATTCGTGGTCGGCCAGGTGCCACCTGTGATAATAACCCAATTGGTCAAGAGTATAGAGCTTTGTCATAGTTTGATAACAAAAATATAAATTCATCCACTAGCTATAAATAAAAGGGAATAAAAAGCTGAAATACCCACTACATGGAGGCTCTTTTCTTCTACCCATAAAGAAAAAGGGAGAATTTTTTGGTGCATTATTTTTGTCAGAAAAGTTCAAGCAAGGCTGACCAATTAGCCCATAATAACTCTTAGTGCTCCCAGCAGAGAGAAAGGAAACATCAATCCTTTTTTCATTACCAAAGACTTCACAGGGAAGACTGTCACCAGTAGCAACACAAAATGTCAGTTTTGTAATTGTAGTCATCCTCAGAGGTCATTGACGGGTCGCCATCCACCTGTCTTTTTAGATGCCATACATGCTATTCAGAAGCTCTGGTATGTGCCTCAGTACCTGTATTTCTCACATGTCTACCACATACTACATAAATAGTATCTACTACACTGTTCCACATATATGTATTGATTATATATTGACTTGGCCTACCAACACATATGAGGTTGGAGAAGTATTGCCCTTAATGCGGTTTTTTCACCGACGAAAATATTTTTTTATTTTTGTATTTGATAAAAATAAAAATATACTCTTATTTTTTATGAATAGAAATATAAATAAAAAATAACGTTTATTAAATTTGTTGTTTCTACATTTTTAAAAATTAAAAACAAAAATTAGTGTTTAGTAATATATTTGTTACACTTTTTTTTTTTATATATATATTTGAAGTACATGTAACTATTAGAGAATACAAAAGAACTTTTTGTACAACTAAGTATGATATCATATATATGTGAAAATTGAATTAAATTAAAATTGATATCATATATATGTGAAAATTGAATTAAATTAAAAAAAATGATACAAGTTAAAAGATAATAATATACGTAACATATATATCATAATGAATTATTATTTATAAGTGAATTTTTTTTAAAAAGAAGATGAAAGTAAGAGCATTTTTAAAGTATTTTTTTATTTTAATATAGATAATTTATGCACATTATATATTATTTAGCTAAGTAGACAAGAAAAATATTATAATATGTAAATAAGAAAACAATTGTGCAAAAAATCATGGATAGTGAAAGTTATGTTTAATATTATATATTATTTAACTAATTGGGTCTCACTACAGCGAAGAGAATATTTTCCTGCTACAGTGAAGAAACAAAAGAAATATATATTTTTTTGTTTCTTCCTCCTTTCAAAAATAAGAAACATTTTTCATTACAGAGAATAGAAATATTTTACTAAACATATTTTTTGTTTTTGTTTTTACTTTTTTAGGGTATAGAAACAGAAAAACAAAAAATGTTTCCATTAGTGAGTCTGAAGCTGAAGCTTTGGGTTAAATAGTAAATATCCGACCCTCCAACCTATTACAAGTAGTATAAGAGCAAAATTAATCCCTTATCGGTGTTTGATATCAGATTTGATTGGGAAGGTATTAGAGTTATAAGAGTGGATAGGCAACACTTGACAGTTTAAGCTTGTCGAATGACTAGCCCCAATCGATCAACCTAAATGTTGTAAGTCTTTATGTGTGTGTATGCTTTACAATGTCTAACAACCTAAAAAACATAGATACTTCTACAAGCGTAACATACTCGTATTGGATATTGATACTTCTCGGATATTTGCAGATACGTGTCCAATACGTCCTAAATATATCCATAATTTTAAAATATATATTTTTTATTTCTAGCACGTATCCGATACTTCTAAGATACTTCGACCATATATTCAATACTTCTCAAATACTTCATAACACATTTCTAACAAGTTTTGAACATTAAAATGCCCTTTTTCCAACAATAATATCATAGTATAATTGTTAAGAAAAGTTTAAATTTATTTTTTAAAGAAAGTGTTGAAATATATATTATAATTTAATACAAAATTTATCCATGCAAATTATGCAATATAATTCTTAACTCTTATTTTGTTTGTTAATCATAATATTTTATAAAGAAAGGTTAATAATTCTATTTTTTGTATATATAAAAATATAATTTGTTATTTTTATATTGTTGTTTTTTTTTTTAGATTTATCTGTACTCGTATTGTATCGTACTCGTATCTAATATTCATATTCATTGCTTCCTAACTGACAACACATGCCATACAAGTGTCATGCACGATAAACTCAAGCAAAATATTTTTTAAAATGAAAATTAAGTTGAATTTATGTAAAATTAGTGTCTTGGCTTAATCTAAGCTTCTATGGGATACAGAAAAGGGAAAATTACATATAGATCTACTATTTTTATATTTTGTACAAAGATGACAATAAGCCTCAGGATTGAATGGCTTAGATTAAGTGATCCAGTAGAGTTGGTCCCATCAATCGAACGGTCTCAATTGTGGGTCCAAGAATTCCATGATTGGACCAACATAGACCCATTGCTTACCTTTTTGTTCCTTGTTCATACAAGACATGATCAATCCAAAAATTTATACCCAACCCAACAAACAGAGTAAACTGCTCTCTTGAATAATATTAACTATGTCTGATTAGTATATGAGAGAATGAATAAAAAATAAATTAAAAAAAGGGATCATTAATTGATCATCTATGTACAAGCCACAAGGCAAATGACACCAATCTCTCTCTCTCTCTCTATCTCTCTCTCTCTCTATATATATATATATACTGATCGAGAGTTAGATGTATAAGTGAATTACAATACTTATTAACTCAATAAATGGGATCATTTTGGATCATGAGTTGGTTGATTTTTGGGGTCAGCCAAGGCAAAGATTGAATTGGCAAGCTTGTTAATGGCCTCAACCAAGCCATTAATGCCTTGTCTATTGATCTCAGTCTTAGACTCCTCAAGCTGTAGTCTTCTCTCATGCAAACTTAACAGGTCTCTGTGCCTTCTTTCTTCTCTCTCATCACATGCTTGAATGGCTTCTGCAATGATGGAAGCACTTTTAGAGATGGCAGTGCCCAAGTCATTTTTTGAGGTGCTGCCACTTGCAGTGCCACTGGTTCCCTCTCCTCCTCCTCCTCTTCTCCTTCTCTTTGCTGGTGAGTCTGAATACTCACTTGTATCAGAATCTGAGCTATCACACATCTCCAAAACATGAACATATATGGAATTAAACCAATCAATATATATTAACTGAATATATGTGTATATATATATATTAACGGAATATGCTATCACACATCTCCAAAACATAAACATATATGGAATTAAACCAATCAATATATATATATATATATATATATATATATATATATATATATTGGGAATAAACCAACAGAGTAGTGATGAATTCAGGTAACTGTCAACTTTTCCTTAAGAGAGGGAGGGTGGGAAAATAAATGCAAATGAAGACTAATTAGCACCTCCATCCAAACCAAAAACAAAAAATAAAAATAAAAATAAAGAGTGTAATAGTATATTACTATTTTCAATGAAACTTGAAAGTGTGTATATATATATATATATATATATATCCATTGCAGAAATAGCAAAATCCTATAAACTAATATATCCATTAATTTTTCATATCTAAAAAATTTAGAAGATACTCATATCTGAATATGAAGAAATATGAAGCAAGAAGCCTTGCCATCAATATAAAATTGATAAAAAAATGTTGTGAAGAAGATGAAAAATGCACTAAGCAAATAGCTAGAGACAGGATTAATGTTAATCAAATATATATATATAACAATTTTGCTAATTTGAAAAGAATGGCACCAATAAGCACAATAATAAATTTAGTGCAAAAAGATTGAAAATGAAAATGCCATAAAATTGAAAGCTATTGTTTCCTTTTAAGAGAACAAGAAGCAAATAATCATACGTTACAATGAAGAAAACAATGAGATCAAGGTATATATATTCATCCCCAATATAGTGCAAAAAGTTCAAAAATGCGTCAGAGAGAGAGAGTGAGAGAGTACCTACTGCACGGAATGGTTGAGAATATGGGAGAGAGAGTTGTTGTGCTGGAGGAGGAGGAGGAGGTGGTGGTGGTGGTGGGGGAGGGGGAGGTAATGCTGCTATTGGAGGAGCTGAGATTGGATTCTGCATTAATAAAGGAGGCAATGAAGGCTGAACATCACTAGATCCACCAGGACCACCACCACCATCCACCACCCTCTGACCTCCTTTCCTCTCCACCACTCCTACCAAAGCCTCATATATCTGAGGCAACATATTGGAAGGCAAGTTCCTCTCTTTCCTCTCATTCTTTTCAATCTTCCAATAAGACCCTCCTCCTCCTTTCTCATGATCTGATGATCCCTCTTCTCCTCCTTTCTCAACTAATCTCCTCTCATAATCTCTCACTTTCTTGAAATCTCTCATTAGATTATCCCACTTGTCATTGCACTGGTTTTGGCTTCTCAAACACCCTTTTCTCCAACAATAATCTTCCACCCATTTCCATCTTAGCTCTGCAGGTTTGCCCCTCCCTTCACTACTCTCCCCAACTCTCTTCATTCTTCTCTCATCATCCATCTTCTTTGCCTCAATCAGAACCATTGTCTCCTGTAATGTCCAGTTCCCTTTCCTGTAGTCCCTCAACACAATACTATTACCACCTTGATTAGCCATCACCAAATGCATGCAAGAGCATAACAAGAGAGAGAGAGTTAGAGAAGAGAGAGAGAGAGGGGAATGGTAGAGAAATTTGGTTCAAAGTGTCTTTTATCTCTATGTAATTTTTCTTTTCTTTTATTTATTTATTTATTTATTTTTTGTAGGTAAGGAACACAAATTGATATACTTAAATATTGATGAGTGGTATCTATAAAAACATCACATGCCAAGGCTAAGAGAGAGACTAGACTTGATTTTTTGTTGCGCCTGGTTTCATCATCTCTCTTCACATTTGTACTTTGTTCCTTTAAAACTTTGCTATCTTTTTGAGCCTTACTATGATATGGAATCCCCTTAAAATCTTCAAAAATCTTCTCAGTTCAAAGTTGAAATCTTAACCTACTTATTCAAACCACTACTCTTACAAACAAAGACTGAGAGAGAAAGAGAGAGAATAATATGCAATAGAAAGCATACCATTGTATGAAAAAGCCAATCAAATCCATTCAGACTGACAGATCAACATCACCCAAAAACTTTCACACACAAAACAGAGAGAGAGAGAGAGAGAGAGAGAGGGGTTTTGCACAGTGAGGCTGACTATCAGTAACCACACACGTGCCCAAGACAGCAATGATCATAAGAATTCAAATTAGGGCCATTTTAACAGTTAATTAAGCAGTGTATGTAAAGTACTACAAACCTTTTGGGAGACTCCATAAATTCTTCCATCCCATGCAAAATGAAATCATTCAAAATAAATAAATAAATAATAATTAGATTACCACAATCTAATCATGCTGCTACTTAAACATGCAGTCTAATCATTAGTTGGTACATGTACATTTAAGATTCTGTGAAATGATATCATTTCGCTTTCCTAGCTAGCTCCAGCTACCATCATGTGCACTCGTGTGTCTCCATTGTATTTTTGTTCATAACATAATTAAACTATCACATTTCTGTTATAAAAATTCAGGGTGTTAATCCACTAATCCCCCCCTTTTATGAAATATTTTCATCGTATCACACTCTTTATACTAATTAAATCTTATTAAACTTTTATAACGTGTTTAAAATATCATAATGTATTCTCAATTTCTTAATTTGCTATCAAATACTAACAAAAAATACCCACGTGAGTAGTATGTGAAAAAATATAACTTCTATACCCCTTAAAATAACACTAGGGGTAAAATCACCAAACTCCTATATATTATGCATATTTATTATCTACCCTTGAACTAACAACAAATCCTTGGAACTAATAAAATTAATCACATAAGTTCTTTCCGTTACAGAACTATTACAGATTTTGTGAATTGACTAATTTTTCTCGTCATTTAATATAAATTTAAAAGGTTAACAATTAAATTTTTTAAGATGATTAATATTATTTTATTATAATTTTTCATAATTTTTTGATATTTTTAAATATTTATTTTATAATTTTCTTAATTTTTCAGTTATGTAAAATTGTATAATAATTATTCAATGACATTAGGTGGGCCCATCCCGTAGGGCTTGGCGAGTGAGGTATGGTGAATTGACCCTCGTTTTAGGACGACCCTTAGAAAAGCCACACTCGCCTCCAGCACGCATGGGCTTGTACCAGCCTGTTCACTCATCTTCTACTTTCACACCATCCATTTTATGAAGTAGTCATATTCCGTATCTACACGATCAATCTGTCAATTCATGTCCACCTTATACAATTACATGCATGTTTATCCAAGTTATATATTACTCGTATATATCGTGTGTGTATATATACTATTCCAGCAAATAAATTATATTAAATTGAGATCAACAAGTGCTGGAGGTTGTTTCTGTCATTCTAGCTAAGGGACATTGTGGTCATATAAAGGTTATAATTTCGCACATGCCACTCACATGGATTTTTTCCGTTAGCATTTGACGGCAAATTAAGAAATTGGGGGTACATTGATGACGTTTTGAAAATGTCATGGGGGTAGGCTGTTTAGTGAATCAACTAAATGGCAAGGGCAAGTTAGTCAATTCACAAAATCTTTAGCAGTTCCCTAACGAAACGAACTTATATGATCAATTTTGTTACTTCGGGAGGTTATTTGTTAGTTCAATATGGTATATGATGCATTGTGGTGAAATTCACTTTTGAATTCCATTCTATGGATGCAAAACTATCTGTTCAAGAATTCTGCCAAAATAGCTGTAAAAAAATGAAATTGGGATAACACAAATCATGTGTAACATGATTTCCAACTTGACGAGGATCAATTGAGTTCTTTTTATTAATAATAATAATAATAAACTTGATGGAGTGGGGATGGGGGTTGAGTTAGACTTGTATTAAAGTGAAGTGATATATTGAATTAAACATTGGTTGTCTTAGACTTGTGCAATTTGAATTAGGTTAAAAAAATTCTACTGAAAACAACTTAAGGTTAGTATAAGAAGAAAAAGAAAAAAAAAAAAAGTTTTTACTGACACAGTCAATAGGCAAATCACTGTAGATGTGAAACATTGGCAGAGATATGCCATGTGTTTGGTGGATGCATGAGATGATGCAGAATTGTGTATGGTGGTCTGTCCAACATCACGGATGATGTACCTCCTCGAACAATATCAAGGAAACCATATCTACATTAAAAGACTAATATGACATGACTAAGTACCCTAATCATCTGATTTAGCATAATTATATTATTCTCCTATATATTTTCAATAATTACACTTGACTTTTCATATAATAGACGTTGGTCAAACCATTACAATACAATACATATTCAAAACCCCCCATCTAGGCATCTACATTTATAAATAACTATACACACATTGTAAATAAATAAATGTATCTACATAGATAATTGATGAAGACGAATTGATTCCAACAAAAGATATGGACCCAAAAACACACATATACATGTGGAAAAGAAGATTTTCCATTAAAATTGAAATGAAAATTACCTTAAAAAAAAAAGGTGCAATTGGAAATAACCATCATTGTGCATAAGTATGTCATTTTACATGTGTCAAATGGAAGTATTCTAAGTCATTCCTGTCTAATAAGTAAGGATAGTAATGCCATTGAATTAGGAGCTCCATTGTAGAATTCAAACCTAACTATTAATCGAGAAGCAATGAAAATGACGGAACTCGTGAATGCAAAAGTTTTTATTGAATACGAATCCAATGATTCAGTGTTTTCACTAATTTCAATGATATATTAAAAGCGACGTCTTTTAACATAAGCAACAAAAAAAAGAAAAATTTAAATAAACATATAGTTGATCTACATTTTGTTATCAAAGTGAGAACCTGAGTTTTTTTTCTTTGTAAAAAAATATTCACACCCATTTGTTCATAAAAAATTGATATAAATGCCGATCGATTTTTGTAAATCCTTCTTGAATTCTATTCATTGGAAACGCACCAAAAAAAAAAAACCATCTGACTTTTTGTGTCATTACTCTTTGTTCATACATTTATTTATTTAAGGAATTGAAAAAATACCAAAAAAAACTACCCTTCTTGACTGTGAATCTAAATTATTGGTAATGTACAAGAGAGAATGTTGTAATTTTGACAAAGTTAAGTGATATAATGGTTCACCCATCCAAAACCCTAGATTAGCGCGAATTACAAGGTTGCCCATGAACTTTGAACTTGTTAGGAAGAGGACAGTTTTGTCCTTTAGGAAAATACATCTGTGGGTTTCCAGTTTTGAGGCCAAACATTCAAAGCCTATGCGCCACGTGGACCTTTATCTTCGCTTTACTATCCTGCAGCGTGGGGTCCACTGGCAGAGTCGCTTTGACTAATGGTTTGACCAGAGAGGACATCTCATGGGGTCATCAAACCCTGACTCGTCGTTCTTAGTTTTTGGACTCTAGCCTGTTCGTTTTTAAGGGTACAAAGACCAAGGATAGGATTGTCTTTTTAAAGCATTACCTATTTCTACTCTTGATTGGCCATTAATTCACTTTTGGGCCCCCCTTTTGCCAGTTTTTAATTTGCTGTGATTACGGTGGCATGAGTAGGTGTGAAATGTTCATACCAAATTCGACACCCAAATCACGAGAAGGTATAGATTGTACTCAGCGTACCGTGCACCGAATGCATTTTGATCGTCCATGCGTTACGCGTGCAGTAAAATTTATGATATTTGTAATGTATAGACGATCAGAATGCTTTAGATACACATGCACCAAAAACATTGAATATCTATATTCAAATCACAAAAAGTAATGATAACTTGAGGTTGAACCTCGTCACTACTGTCATGAGCTATATCTTTTTTTGTTATTATTATGTACAAATATTGAGTCGCAATCTAACGGTTTTAAAAAAAATTGTATGAAGACTATACTGTCAAAATTTGGTGCCTAAATTCATTTACATATATATTCTTTTTCTTTTATAAAATTAAACCATCATCTTTGACTGTCTTGTATAATTTTGTTTTGTGATATTTTAAAAATGTAATTTGTGCGTTATTTTTACATTCAAAATATGACTTTAAAGGAGAGCTCATGACAACTGCCATGAGATTAACCTCACAATACTATTACTCAATAAAAAATAATACTACATTAGTTGATAACAAAAATTGACTCAATAAAAAAAAACAGTTCTATTGATTAAATAAGATAGGGTGATAAATGCAATTGATTTTTTTTTTTTGGTATAAATGTATTTCATTTTAATGTCAAATGACATTATTAATATTAATTCAATTCATGAAAATAAAGTATTGAGGAACATTTTCCTTATTTAATTTAAGAAATAAAAGAAAAGATAGTGCATTTATAATAAATTGGAGTGAGTTTATCCTTCCCCTTGATTAAAACACGATATTGATTGTATTAAAAGTGGGACCACTTCTGCTAAAGACGTGAAGGGTCCTAGAGATTTTATGGCTTGGACCACCTGTGAGAAGGCAGTCAGCTTGCATCAGACTCATGGGTCATCATACACACACACACACACACATATTTATATAAATTTTAAAAAAAACCTTTTTTCTTATTAAATGTCATTCTGACACCTAATCAGTGTGGTTCTTCAAATTTGATCAACAACTTTGATAAATTCATGGAATTTGTTAGTCCATACACAATAAAAAAGTGAGTGTGATATATACATGTTAACTATAGTTCTCTCTCTCTCTCTCTCTCTCTCTCTCTCTCTCTCTATATATATATATATATATATATATATCACTAATTTGAAGTTTGGAAGAAGATAATTTTTCAAAAGTGAATAAGAAAAAGCTCATCTTTTGATCTAATTGACCAAGTTAAGGAGACAAATATTGTTTGGCCTTAGTTGACATTGTGTTCATCCTTGAACTGGCAATATAATATATAGGGAAGCTTCACATTGGTGGCATGCATAATGTGAAAAAGAAGATTCATTTGACAAGGTGTTTGGAAACAACCAAACCAATTTGAAAAAAGTGCACACTGCACATCCTAACTTTATATCCCTTACTATGCATGTGATATGCATGTGCTTAACTGACACTTCTAGATAAAACTAGTAGTGTCAGGGAGCAAATACAGTCATAAGCAACATACATTTTTAGTTATTAGTATGAAATCAGAAATAGTTGGTAAGCAAGTCCAAATCAAATTAGTAAAAAAGGGTAGAGGTAGGCTAGGAGGTATCAATTGGCTGACGAATAAAAAAAACTAGTCCAGTTTATGAGAATCTTGTCATTCAAAATCTAGGAGAGTTAAATGTACGCAACCTTAGCTCTGCATGCAGAAAACTGTTTTTAGTTTTGAACTAGTGACCTTTAGGTCACAATGAAACAACTTTATCTATCTTTGTGCGAGGAATATATTTACAAAATATATTTTGGATTTTATTTCCTAATTCTTCTCTTTCAATTTTATTTCAGTGTGTCTAAAACTTATCAAGTAGAATCATATCTTGATAACTAACAATTGGAATCAAAGCAAGTGTCTATTGACATCATCAGGAGGGATTTTCCTCAACTCAACTAATTGAAATCTAATTAAATCCATAATCTCACCTATGACTTGTAGGATCCCTATAATCATTAGATAATTGTTCATTATTGCTCACCTTCCAAACATGTTAGATTGATGAGGCATGGGAAAGCTTGGAAATTGTTTCTGTAAGAAGTTGCCCTTGAATGCATTGGTGGCCCAAGCATGACAACTTCCAGCTACTGGTTACACTGAAACCACATTTTGCAGAAATAATGGTCCAGAGTCCAAAGGAGTACTGACACTTAGAAAACAAGTGGTCATAGTCTTTTGCCTATCTTCTACAGAAATAGCAGGTAATGGAAGATATAATGCCAAATCTCAATAATTTGGCATGTGTATTGAGTTGTATCTAATGGCCAACCAAAGACTAAATGTGTGCTTGGCTGTAACTTTAGGGTACATGTTGGGGCAGTGAATACGCGCCAACATCAAAATTTAATGAAAGCTAATAAAGCAATCACATACAAACACTAGATATAATGTGGTTTGGCCAAAACAGGCCTACATCCATGAATGAGAATAGGTTTTACTATAATTCCGTAGAGATATTACAACACCATGTACCACTCTATGAGTCTGTCTCCTTTCTACTAGTGTTACCATTGTTTTTTCTACTTTACCAACCCATAAATTACCTCCTCACATCAACTCCCTCGTGAGACTGCATCTCTCTCCATCTCATAAATCTCAACCCAAAACCTAAGTATCTATTATAGAGTTCCAAACCCAATTCTTTGTTGACAAGGATTAAAATTTCTTGAAACCCAAGACTTGTCTAACAAGAAATTTCCTAACATAATACAACTCTAAAATAGAGAACTGATTAGATTAAGAATTTGAGACAAAATTTCCAACAATTTTCACCTTGGCTCAAATTTCATCAAATCAATCATCGTTTTTCACAACACTGATGAAGACAATTCATTGCAACTTCAATCTTACAAACAAACGAAATCACCACTTTAGAGACTTTCACCCACGGACTATTACTTCGACCTAGTTTGGTTTATGGACTTTCACCTAATGAGTCAATTCCCCATTCTTTTGTTACATGCCAAGGTATCGCGATCCTCCTGTAAAATTGTAATTGACCACACTGGACACTGCTCGATTAGTCAAAACCACCAAGGCTCCATGCCATGTAACCCATCATTATTTTCTGACTATTGTGACCAAACAAGTCGATTGATTGACTCCACCTACAACTGATACATGTTAAACACCTGTTGACATTCCTTGTGTTTTTTTAATCTCCTTCACCTTCGGCTCTAATACCAATTTGTTGAGGCAACGAAAACACGCGAACATCGAAATCCAATGAAAGCGACTAAAGCAATCAAACCCAGTGGTTCGTCCAAACACGGCTTACCTCCATAGATGAGAAGAGATTCCACTATGATTCCGTAGAGATATTACAACGGTAGAACATTAACACCGTATACATGTCTTTTCACCATATACCACTCCACAAATCTATCTCCTTACTACCAGTGCCACCAGTGTTTTTCCTACTCTACCAACCCATAGACTACATCTATCCAACAACTCTCTCATGAGACCACATCTCTCTCAATCTCATAAGTCTCAACTCAAAACCTAAATACCTATTTATAAAGTCCCAAACATAATTCCTTCGAGCCCAAGACTTGCCTAACAAAAAATTTCCTAACATAATACAACTCTAAAATAAAAACCTAATTAGATTAGAGATTTGAGACAAAATTTCCAACGATACAAAATTAGATTCCAAGATACTCTTTGCAACGGGGATATGATGTTTAGCCAAATCAACTGAAATTCCACAAGATTGGAATCCCAAATCAATTCCAATTCCATACAACTGGACATAGAAGATAATTATCACAAGCACTTTAGAACTCTAATTTTATAGGTAATCTCAAACAAGTTCAAAGTAGCATTTACAAAATGGAGTTGTTAGAGAATGTTTTGCGCTAAATATACAATCAACACTGAAACAAGAGACTAGAAAGATACATTCTATGTAGAACTGTAACATACATTGACACCCTTGTTTTCCGAGGGCCTGAATATTCCCCCTACATCAGACTTTTAGGGAAAAAATGAACAAAGCAGATAGGAGGACAGAGTCACAATGATAATACTTTAATAAAATTTATGAACATAGCTTCTGGCGTAATTTAGAGATCGTTAAATCCGCACCACCAAAGCCATCCATTACGGCATTTGCTGAAGGGAACTCAGCTCTCGATGTCAAACTATGAGATTCAACAATAAATAAATAAACAACTCAGACAAGACCTAACTGATTAGAAATACAACAGCAGAAAATAGATGAAAGCACCAAAGAATGATGGTCAAGTTAACAATTCCTTGCAGAATTCTGCTACTTACAGGGAAAATAAATTTAGAATATGGTTTGAAGATCGACCATCTAGAGGTAATAAAAATCATCACTAATATGTGATCCAAAATGAATCAAACATAAAGAGAAAAAATGAACTAGAAGTCCAGAATGTTACTTTTTTTTTTCTCCCCCAAAATATCAGTAATTTTTTTTTATTAGTAAAGTTTCATTAAAGGTGCCTAAGAGGAGAGCGCTCCCAAGAGGATACACAAGAGGCCATACGCAGCCATCTATACTTTTAAACTATCCACAAAATCCATAAATTGATCAAAAAATATCAGTAAATTGCCACATCAATGTAATATTCTCTTTTTCTTTGATAAGGATATACTTTTAAGGATACTCTTGGAGAATATCATTATAGAGTGATTTAAGCCTTGTTAACATGGTTTCAAAGCAGGTTTATCATATCATACTCTAAACTCATCTCGGATCTCCTAATCAATTCGTCTCATATCTCAGAATCAACTCGTCTCAGATCTCTAGATCAACTCGTCTCGAGTTCTCGATAACGTCCTATTTAGTTTCAGGTTGGACACTTGAAGAAATCTCCGTTTACCAACTTGAGGGATGGTGTTGGAGAATATCATTATAGAGTGATTTAAGCCTTGAAAGAATATTTGATTGGAGTGATTCATGAAAGTGATTTTAGGAATCCTCCATCAATATATTTCTAATATTTATCACATGTGTATTCTTTCACCTATAAATAGAGGTGATATTGTAAACAAAACTAAGAGAGAATACAATTAAAAGTGATGAAGTCCTTTGGGCTTTGTGTGCCGTGGATGTAGGTTGGAGTGGCCGAATCACGTATATCCTTGTGTTGTTCATTCTTTATTTTTCTCTTCAATCTTTTATTTTTTCTTTATCAACAGATACATAATACATTATAAACAAAAGCTCCATAGCCCCACAACTAATATACTCGGTGAGTACACAGGAGCTCATAAGCCTAAACCCATTCTGTAAAAGAAAAAGCAGTCGAAAATTCTATAAACAGTAATTAGAGAGAAACAGAAGAATCATCTCAAATTTTAAAATATAATTTTTGAAATTTCACCCATATAAAGATAATCTACGACATACAAACAATCTGGAATTCTCAATACTCAACTCTTCATTGACTAAAAAGCTTAAAAAGATATTTATAGTTGATTGGTCTTTTCGTAATATGTTCCTTGGACTAGGAGTCTAAAATAGGAAGTTTTACACCTTGACTATGAAGTCTATTTTAAGCTCTATTAAAGGATCCATACAATGACTTAATACATAGTTTGATCTAAATAAGTCCCATGGATCACCACAGTCCATCTCCGACAAATTCAGAAATTACCAAAAAAATCCTCGACTCCTAAATGCAAGAAAACACAATAAAATTACACCAGCAACACGATAACCTAAAACTAACATGAAACAAGACTTAGATTAAACCTAAATTTCATTAGACATGGGCCAGATTGAGATCCGTGTGAAGTTTCCAGTTCGCCTTATATTATTATCATGCTTATATCATCTCCCTGCTATGTTATATTAACTCTTCTAGACAAGTGAGGTACCTGCATCCAGCACATCAACACTAGGGGTATGTATACGAGATATGTGTCCCACATGTCTGGCCAGCCATGCACCAAGCAAGAATATCTAAAAATTCAAGCCTATTATATAACTTTATACACTTAGGTTGTGTATGAAATATGTGTCCCACATATCTGGTCAGCCGACTCAGCCATGCACAAAGCAAGCATATTATATAACTGTATATAAAACTCTCTTACAATGTTTTTTTTATTACATTGTTGCTTCAAAACGAGTGAAATTCGCATATTGAACGATATGTTACATAAAAACATCATTTACCTCTTGGAAACATAAAGAAAATATTACACAACATGAATATTTAGTTATGTCTTTGTATCCTTGGGTTTTGGGTTTTGGGCCACACTCACATATACTTGAATCCATGTAACATAGCCTCACTGTGTCTGTGTCCCTTTTTTTTTAGGATTGACCACA
Organism: Cornus controversa; assembly: GCA_026545225.1. Taxonomy (NCBI): domain Eukaryota; kingdom Viridiplantae; phylum Streptophyta; class Magnoliopsida; order Cornales; family Cornaceae; genus Cornus; species Cornus controversa. Next base: position 48,037,677 of record CM048849.1, read on the forward strand.
TTGACATATTTGCATTGTTTTGTGCCCATGTCCGTGCTTACGTAGCTCAGTTCTAATTGATCCATAGTTTCTATTGGATTTCTTTTTTCAGTCTTTTTTGTGTTTATAATATACTTCTTTTCATATCCTATATTACCTCGACGTAGAGGCCCGGTAAAGATGTGTCTTAAGCGATGGGTCCTTCTAATCCCTAAAAGATACAAGGATATTGTAATTATAAGAGGGGAAAAAATTGCAATTCTAAGTCTTTGAAAATACTCTACTGTTCACCATCCTATGTAAAGCTGCAATTCTAGGCTAGTGTGAAACTTAGAAAAAAATAAAGAAAAATACATCAAATCTGAAAAGATGGCATTATGAGACTAGAATATTACTTTACCTGCTCCTAAGAACAACACATGGCATGCCTATTCGCTCAGCTGCAGCAACTCCAGATTGGCTTCCAGTAATAAGCACGCAATTGTAGACAGGTAATTCTGCATATTCCGCCCCTGCTCGTAAAGTGGTTACAATCTTCAGTAACCTGGATAAAAGTAAAACACATATATCAGATAAAAAATGGGGTAACCAAAGTGAATAAGTTAACTTTAAGAGAACGATATTGTTGTAATCAATCTGAATTTCTCAATGGACCATGTTGTGTCCATGGACAAAACATATAAAAAGGGTCATTACGCACCAACTGCATGGGCAGGGTGGGTTGAACCAGAGACAGACTTCAACTTCAACATTATTTTGCACAAAGTGAGTTGTCAATCCGAACTTTTACATTTGAACCTAGTAATTGGCCCGCATACATAGACAAGACATATACAGTACATCCTCTGAAAAGAGAGAAAACGCCACAGGGGCAAGATTTTCAATGAGCAGTTATACATGTTCTCATCTAGTGAAACATTGCAAAACATTTGAGTTGTTCAAGTCAAACAGAATTTTTGTAAGAATAGAATTATTATGCACTAATAACTCAAAATGGCACAAAAAGACAATCATATGCAACAAGAAACGCTTAGCGTAAATTATGGTTCTTATGCAATATATATGATAAAGGACATCAGACTCAGACATGCTCATTTAATTATGATTTTAAATCAGTACTCAACCCAAAGCAAGACCCATGGACTACTACTATGACCCATATACAGTAAATCTAAAAATTACCAAAACCACCCTTGAATCCTCAAACCAGATAAAAAAATTGGTAGATACTATACCATTAGTTTGTTATCCTAAAATTAACATAAAATAACACTTCAGTCAATACAATAATAAACTTATACCATGCTCCTCATGAAATTTTCTATTTGTCCCTTTTCTAGTAATAATGCTTTGCATCATAAGATGAGCACAAATTATGTTAACAATTCATTACCTTAACTGGAACATAACTGAGAAGAACAAGAAAAAAACTGGAACTAAACTAACTATTCAGTCTATTCCTACATATTTCAAAATCGAGAAATACGAAAACAGAAGTCATATTTTAGATCCTTGAAAAACAATTATAAGGAGGTTTAGGTTAATAAAGCAGTTTCTTTCCTCTATCTCCAGTGTGTAGGTTACTGAATCAGTCGAATTTAACTAGTTAAGTTTTCATGAAATTGGAAACTCAAGAGAGGTTCAACTTAATAAGTGAATATTTTACAAATACTTCCAAGAGCTAGTAGAATAGAAAAAGCTAATTATTTTACAATGATAGTCATCTTGCCACCACATAGCATATATATGCACCTTTGAAAGCATCTTTATAAATATTAGGCCAAATTGCACTAAACCCCCGTGTTTTCAAAAAGTGGCAAAATACCCCCTTGTGCTATTTTTGTCACCAAATAACCTCCATGTGCTTTCAAAAGCTGCAAATAACCCCCTTTGCAAAAAATGCCCATTTGCATGACCATTTTACCCTTTTCAATTAATTTTATCAAAATAAACTTTCACACACCCCACCTTCATATGGGTTTATTCTAATGTAGGGACTAACATATATTGGTCTTGATATATATATATAGATGTACATGATATCAGACAAAGAGGCGAAGCATTAAACTTGACATTGAACTTGATTAAAAATATCTTTAGCCCCAACTCAAGCTTGTGTTGTTTAACCAACCTTAGCTAGCTACTCCATAATTATCACTCCTGGACTGATATACTGGGTGCCTCATGTTTGTTACCCAAAAACGCAGATTTGATGTCAACCCAAAGAATTGCTACTAAGGTTGGTTAAACTTAGAAAAGTTAGTAATAGGTGTCTCATGTTTGTTACCCAGTTCATCACTGTCAGTCGCATAGAACATTAGAATAATTAATACCCCATCATGTTCAATTTGAAGGCAAAAGCCTAGACTAAATAGTAATACTCTAGGGTTGGAATGTTATGCAAGTCTCAAAGCCTAGAGTTACTTCAAAGATTAGAAAATACACTAGAAATGGACATTACAGTCTGAGGACATCATCTTTTTATATATGCTAGTCCTTCTGATGGGTTTATGAATCAACTCTCACTATCTCACCAGGCCACTGGTTGCAGAAAGGTTTTGATGTATCATATTCTACAAACACCATACAAATCCAATCTAGCAATTCCCCAAGAAAGTATATAAAAGACAACTAGCTTTTACATTAGCTTCACTTTTATTGACATTTATTAATTTCTTTTTACATCACTTGCCAACTGTTACAAACAAACAGATTTGTAGTTTGGAAATTATATTTTCATACAAGAGAAGATCGATCATTATGACTGTAAACATAGATGCAATTGCTTAGATAACTTCAAATTTACATTAGGGACAACGTTTCAATGATGAGTCACAACTGTAAATACCAATACTAACACATATTTCTTTGACAATTTATCAATTCATCAGGTGGTCCTTTGTCTTTCAAAGGCAAGAAGCTCATGTGTAGTATCCCATCACCCAAAAGATATTTGTCATCCATAAGTACGAATATTAAGACCAATTACTCAGCTCTGGCATGTAAATGGAAGGTGCCCAGAAGGGACCATTAATTCCCATTAGAAGGACTCACATATATAAAAGATGATGTCTGTATACCAATGGGTTTGGTAGTCGATGGTGGAGTGGGGCTTAGATGAAAGGAAGGTGCAGGTGGGTGAAGGGTTATTTTGATCAAATTAATTTGAAAGGGTAAAATGGTCATGCAAATGGGATTTTTTTTGCAAAATGGGGGTTATTTGCAACTTTTGAAAGCACAGGAAGGTTATTTGATGACAAAAATAGCATAGGGGGGTATTTTGCCACTTCTTGAAAGCACCGGGGGGTTAGTGCAATTTGGCCTAAATATTATAATACCAAGCTTTAAAAATGCAGTACCATATGGAATTAAATGCCATCCACAACTTTACAGAAATTTACTGATCAAACACCATGGAAGGAGATAACATTGGGCTGACGAGAATAAAAGTATAAGATTTTCTCGAAGGTGCATAGAAGGAAGTAAGTATAAACAATAGATCCAAAAGGGGTTGATATGAACTAACACAGATATTCTAGATAAACCTCAACTGAGTGATCAAACATTAACAGTGCTACATGAAAGATTCTGCTAGAGCATCAAATCATCAAGAAAAAAATACAACTTGCAAGTCATATGTAAGCTTCTAAAAGACACCAGTTTATGAGTGAGGCACCTCCTTTGGTGCTATTTCTTGAATAGGCTATATAACATAAACCAGATAAGAACATCCAGACACCAAGAATTTGTAGATGCATATGGAAAAAGAGAATAGACTAACCTTTCAGTTGAGTTTGCATCAATCTCAACACTCAACTTCAGCATGGATGCCACTTGCTCTGCAATTCTTTGTTTCTCAGCAGCAGCTGGCCAAGAAAGAAAGAAATAAGTCTCTTGATACTGTAGCATCTGAAAAAATATATCTAGAATTGAACAAGGTATTCAAACCAGCTCAGGAGAGGAAATTTACCCGCTTTTCTTGCTTCCTTAGCTAGTTGCTCATCCAAACTAGAAGAAACTCCTTTACCAAGTACAAGTTGGCCGTAATGACTCTGCTCGACTTCCTCATTCCCAACAATCTTTATCTTTGATATTCTATCATTGCCTAGCTTTTCAATAATGGATCTAATAATAAAAAAAGAAAGAAGGAAATTTTAGCTTGTTCTAAAACTTTACATAAGCCTGCTGCAGTAGTCACATGAGGCTTGAAGCCCAAAGATGTTAGACAGACATCATTCATACAAGAAACCAACTCATCCAAGTGCAAACAACCACTACATTCACTATAGGGAAATATTATGTTCCAATAAGATTCTCAGCGAGACCACCCTACTTTAGTCATCATGAGTTGAGCATGAGACCACATGAATGCCTGGTGATTTGATTACAAGCACATTCTCACTCACTCAACTAAAAGAACCTGACTAAAAGCATAGAAGCACCAAGCAGAAACTAATTATGCACATATTTTATAGAGTATGCTGCATAGGAGCTGCATTTGTAAATTAATCATAATTTAAAAACTAACTTAAGAAGCCAGCTAGCTCAACTGGTAAAACATGCCAATAGTAAAACCACGTGCTTGTTTTTCGAGTCTTCTAGGAGTTTGGAAACCATCTTTGATGGGGTAACGACCGGAACCCTAGATTCTGATATAGAGTTAGCACAAGGTCCATGACCCAGGACCGAGAGAAAGGGGGGAGGGGGAGGAATATGTCTTGCTTGTAGCTTTGGCTAATTTTAAAAACTTTTTAAATTCTTAACTAATTACCAGAATTTTGACTCTGATATAGAGTTAGCACAAGGTCCATAACCTAAGACCTAAAAGAGGGAGGAAGGGAGGGGAGGGGGGTTTGTGTGAATCTGTCTTGCTTGTACCTTTAATCGATTATAACAACTTTATAAATGCTTAACTAATTAGCAGAATTTCGATCAATGCATCATTCTAATCAACATACCAATCAAACAGTAATATATTAAAGCAGTAAAAGGCATGAATAAGAACACCGAGATTTTTACAAGGAAAAACCATAGGACATGGTCCACGTAAAGTCGTAAACTAAATCCACTATGAGAAAGAGACTCACACTAGGTTAATAATTCTCAATTCCTAGAACCCCTAGTTAATCTACCAAACTCTTTACTCAAGTCTCCTGGCACACAGTCTGCTTGTCATCAGATTTGCTCCCCACGGGATTTGTTTCTCCAACTAGTGATTTGATCTCCAGTGACTAGTTGTCCACTCCAATCTCAATCTGATTGAATTATTGTTGGTGTTGAACTCTTCTGAATCAACTCCCCAGCTATAATGGTGTTAATCACTCTCATGTAACACTCACTAATCTAATCAATTGATGAATGCTAAAAGAAAAATATGATTGCACTCAAATTTTTCTAAAAAGCTCTCAAAATATGTCACTCTGTATATTCTCTGCGTGTACAGGATTTGCCCTATGATAGTGTATTTATAGACAAATCAGTGTTGTAGAGAGAATATGATTTTTAGTGTTTAAAGCTGAAAAGAAAACTACTTTCTCGAACAACTTGATTGATAGAGAGACATGCCGATCGATCAACATGACTCCAGTGGTCCTCAATAGACCGAAGTACTCTGCGTTCTACACTTAGAAAATTTTCAAAAAAGGAAGTTTCCAGAACACTCTATACGCAAATCAATTAGGATTTTCTAAATCAAATCATAAAATCTCAAAACCTGAACCATAATTTTGGTGAGTGCATAGAAGTGTTGATTTACGTTCATAACCTCGGTATAGGAGATTATGCTTTTGCCTTTGGTTGAAGCTTGAAATCCATCTTTGACCATGACCAAGAGGAAACTAACTTTTAAATTTATAGGTAAGTTAAAAAGATTACAGACTCTAGTTTTGATCCACGAAATATGTCAACCCAAGTCCTAAACCTAACAATCTCCACCCATATTTTCACTTTCATTTCAACAACAACAATTTTAATAATGATAACAACAATAATATTAACTCCACTTGTATAATTCCTATAATCTTATCTTTAAATAGTTGGTCCCAAGCCTTAGAAAAGGAGGATTTTGTTCACTTCAATAAATTCATAATTGGATTGGTTAAATTGTCAAAATTCAAACATAATGTGCTTTAAGTTGCACTAACCTTCCAATATAACAAATACATTACAGATGCATTTATAGTAATATACTTCAAAACATAGAATCATGAATATTAGTATCATGACATAAATGTTGAAAATTAAAATTTGGGAGTTGTAGAGAAGAGAGACTAGAAGACGAAAAAAGAGAGAAAAAACTAGGATCTTAACACAACTTATTGACCCCTTTACTAATATATAATAAGGTGCAGCTAAAAAAATGGTAGTGGGCTATGTTACATGGGTTCCAGATATGAGTATCGGGTGCAAGTGTAGACCACCCCAAATCCCAAATCTTAGGATACTGGAACAGATACGTAGGCACATATTACACCTTTATATGTAATATAAATAGTGTAATCTATGATGTTGTTGTTCTTTAATAATATAGTTAATTATTATTTAAATTGGGTAAAGTTCAGAAAACACCCCTGTCATATAGATTTTGTGCGATTACCACCCCCCTAGTTCCAATTGTGCATTTAACTCCATAGATTTGGAATAAATTTGCAGGTTGCACCCTTCTGTTAGCCTGCCGTTTGAAATTGATCGTTAAGTTGGTCACGTGACTAGCACGTGAGCTCAACTTTATGTATTAAGACAAAACTACCCTTTGGCCATACCCTTCTCTCTCATCTCCTTTCTCTCTCTAGCACTCTCTCTCTCCTATATTTCTACAATTGACATTCATCTCTTTGATTGCATCTCTTTAATACACACACACACACACACACACATGTATATATACGATCACACTGATGATACGCCCTAAATTAATTGGTGTATTCAACTCTTGAATTTTCGGTAATTTGATTGTAATTCTCCATTTTTCAAACAAACCAGATGAGAAAATCAATTAAACTAACCAAAACAAGTGAGCAAATCAAAACCCTAATGTTGGCACTATCACCATGAAGTAACACATCTGCTCTCTTGTCTCCACCCAAAAGAGGAACGCCCCACATCGATTCAGGACCGTGAGTGGTCATGAGCTTGTCTTTGAGCTCTTGGAGTGCTCTTCTTTATGAGGATTTGAGGTGAGAGACAAAGTATGTGTCTTCTTTAAAGGATGGGGTGCGAAGTGTTGCAGCTTCCATTAGTGAAGTGACGAAGTTTTTCTTGAAAGGTTGGGGCTTTGGAGAGGATTCTGGTTGTGGGTCTTGGAATTGAAGGATTTGGTGGGTTGAAAAGGGTGATGAGGCTTCCATTGATGGATTGAGAGAGACCCAGATGGAAGGAATCTATGAAGATCAAGAACAAATTCAGATTGTAGTGGAAAAAGGAAAGGAAAAAACACAATGGGTTGTTGTGTTTATATGTGTTTGTTCAAAGATAATAGCTCAGACAGATATTGCTCTCGAATCAGTTCTGAATATTGCAGAGATTTCTTCTAGTGTGATTGCAGGTAAAGAGAAAGTGACGGATGAACAGAGGAAGCAGAAACAGGGAGGGAGAGAGAGAAGTTATAGAGAGAGAAAGTAGTGTACTCCAGTAGGGAAGAAAATAGAGAGAGATAGAGACAATGGGTTCTTGAATTGGTACCCAAACCAAAAGCCATCTGATGAAATCAAGAGAACAACTGGGTGGTTGAGTTTGGTCAGAGGACAAGCAAATTGTTCAATTGAGTCTGGTTTGATAGGGGTGAGATTGAGATATTGCAGAAGAGAAGAATAGGAAGGCAAAGGTGATGGCAGCAAAGAGAGCAAAGCTGGTGTGAAGAGGAGTGAAACGACAAGGACGATGGTGGTGGAGGACTTGGGCGGAGGGATTGAGGTGGTGTCTGTGTTGAAGGAGAGAAGAGTTGTGTTTTGGGTTTGGTGTTTGGCCATGGCAGCAGAGAGAGCAAATCACATTGTTGTTTTTTATTTTTTATTTTTATTTACATGGGTATTTAGGTAAATTCGATGCATAGTTAAGGGGAGGTTGACGAAATGGACCTATTCGAACGAAATCTTTAGTGTGGGGGTGTTTTAAGAACGGGAGGGGTGCAATACACACAATATTCATATCATAGGGGTGTTTTCTGAACTTAACCCTATTTAAATTATATGGTATGTGGTAAAAAAGTAGTTTCTATCTATCTCATGAATAATAACTTTTCTCAGCTATTAAATTTGAGTTTTTGTTTCTTCTTCAATCATCACATGTGAAGGTCTGAAGGATCGGGGAATCTGACTTGTATTGAACACATATCTCATCCCCATATCCATGTCGTGTCTTGTCAACATGGGTACATAAAAGGAGATAGCTATGCATCACAGGTAACCCTATAACACTAAGAAAACACAGTAGGTTACTGTCACTCCTTAACTCTATTGCTTAAGGGTTTTCATGATGTTTAGTTTAGAACCAAATTATATTGAACCTAAGTTTTCCAAAATATTCAACAAGATACCAATGGGCTGATATCCTTGTTGTTCTCTATGATACTGAACAGTCCACCTAGAATTGGTCATATTTAGACTTGACAGTAAAAAAGGAACAGGATAGTTCATGTCAAAATCTAGAAGCAACTTGATAGACCTCCTTTTTCACTTATTTCTTGCTGTGCAGGTACTTGAATAAATTACTTACCTCACACTAGGAGTAGTAGTCGGATGCTTACTCATTCAGGTATGGAAGTTCCTAACACATAGCACTCAAAAGCTTGGATAAAAACAGCAGTATGATTTGGTGGTTGATTTAACTTCTTTTTTGTATTACTTGGAAAAAAAAATTACAACACCATAAAGAAGCTTGTATTGGGACGATTATATACAACAGAGCTTCTACAGCTTCAATGGTCAAGAAGTTGTGTTAAGTTTGAAAGTTTGAACTTACTAAGAATTAGAGCCACTTCATTTGACCTCTGTCTTCTTTTCCTTTTTTTTTTGTTTTGTTTTGTTTTGTTTTTCTTTTTCCCCCCGTATTCCAGTTTTGTTTTGTTTTGTTTTGTAAACCTCCATTTAGATTTACTTGTTGAGACAAAAAATTCCGCAATCCAAATATAGGAATTTGTCTGGCTTTATTTCACATGTATCTATCCTTTGGATTGGTGATATATCCTTTCATGAACTATCTCGATAACAATGTAATATTGAGGTTTAAGTGATGACAAATGAATATAGTCATCACTTAAAATTCAATATCACATTATTATTGAAATAGGTCTTATGATGGAGTTGAAGCTCCGATATGGGTGTTAAAACACCATATTCTGAGTTCTCTTTATTTGGGTTTCAGGGAGGGTTTGTAAATCTGTGGATGATTTTCTGGATAGCCTAAGATTGTAGAGATGTAGAGATAGTTTCTTTCCTTTGTACAGTTGTTTTTGGGTTTGCTCCACTCTAAGCGCTTTCTTAATGAAATTTTACATATCGAAAAAAAGAAAAGAAAAAAGTGATGACAAATGAATAGGAGAGAGAAGATTTTTACATCAACAACTAAATCATGTGTGTATACAGGCAGTATTGACATGAAGAATATACAAATGTTGGGCAGTAATGTAATGTTGTTATTAATATTGCTTTGGGATTGTTACAGATGATGCAACTGAGGTACCTTTTTAATGTGTGATGTGATAAGGTTTCAAAAAAATAATATAAAATAAAATAAAATAAAATATAGAAGAAAAAGAAGAAAGAAAGAAAGAAAAAGGAGGGCCAAAACAGGATGAATATTTTCAACAGTTGAATGTTTTTAAGAGATCATAGAAAAGTTCCGCAGCTGTCATAATAAACACACTGCATTTGTGAATTATAACTAAACAACATTTCTGCATTTCAAACACTAAAAAATAAAATATTAATCTCAAAACAGACCTTGCTACTTTATCCCCACTTGAAGCATGGGCTGTCAGTATGACCACAGGTATCCCTTCTTTATGTGCATCATCAATAAAACTGCCAAAAAAGGCTGCAATATATCAAAAAGATGCTAATGCTATAAAAAAAATTGACCAACTAAAACCAATAAAAAATAATAGGACAGCAACAGTAGTAGTAGTAGTAGTAACAACAACAGCAGGAACAACAATAAAATAAATAAAACAATCATGGAAAACACAATGTGGAGTTTCTTAAAGATGATCGTTTAGACTAAGTTAGAATTAACTGCTGAAGTCAAGAATGACCAAAAACTGGTAATTGATCGTAAGTTGTGACCTGCAATAATAAAAGTGAACAGAACAATGGAGAATAAGTAATTCAAAGAGGGAGAGTGAGGAGAAAGAACGGAGGATAGACAAAAGAGACAAAGAAAATAAACTAAGATAGAGATAGTGAGGGGAAAGAGAGCGAAAACTCACCTAGGTAGGACCTATTGTCACTGTGTTGACGACAATTTTCAGGGTAAAAAATTAGTTATAATTGATCAAGTTTGTGATTGATTTTTTAGTCAGTCTAACAAGTCGTGTTGATCTCCTGGCTCATTTGATCAGGTAAAGTTGCGATTGAAGACTAGTTGAACTAGAACTTGAACATCGTGAATACTGGATGGTGATATGGAATCAATGACTGATCAACTTGGATCACATAATTTAGAGTTGGCAAGTTTTACTCCGTGGAACATAGGCTTAGTTGGACTAAAATTGATTTAAAAAACTTTGACCAGCTCAGACAGTGTCCCAAAAGGCTTCTAGTTTCTAAAACAATGCTACTCAGGTGTTGTGAACACCGATTCTCAACTAGACAGTAGGCCGAGCACCGATGTCACCTTAGCAAAGACTTGAGCACCAACTCAAATTGCACAGTACAGATGATTAATTTTCCAGTTTCATAAAACTGTAATTTCCAAATATGAAAACCCGTTCTAGTCAGTTTTATTGGGATTAGGGTCTCTAACCATTACATAAAAGCCATAGATTTTTCTTTTAGAGAGACATGCATTTTAAGCTCTTGAAAACTTTGAGAGAGAAACATTAAGGGCTAGTTTGGTACGCAGGAATGGAGGTGGACTAGAATGGTCATTCCACCTTTGATTCCCTTTCTCTTATTTTTTGTGCTACATTAGAAATGGAATGGTCATTCCTAGTCATTCCCTTAGAATGCTCATTCCAACAAAACCACTCCTCTTCTTGAGCTATGGAATGACCATTCCATTCCCACTTCTTATTAAAATCATTCTCTCTCTCTTCATTAATTTCTCTCCCTCTTTTACAACTCACTCCAGAATATATATATATATATATATATTACCTAATATATATATATGAGAGAGAGAAATGAATTTATATATATATATGAGAGAGAGAAATGAATTTTATATACCTATTAAATATATATATATATATATTTAATAGGTATATAAAATTCATTTCTCTCTCTCATATATATATATTAGGTAATTAGCCTTAATTTCACTCTGTGCAATTTAGTGTGGCAAGTATATAACATTCATATTATATATATAGAGAGAGAAATTAATATATATATATATATAGGTAATTAGCATTAATTTCTCTCTCTATATATATAATATGAATGTTATATACTTGCCACACGCCTATATATATATACATGCCACGGATTATATCTTGAATTAGAAAGTTTTAATTGAATGGGTAATTAATTTTTTTTTACATGATAATTAAATTAAAGTTGGCCAAATGTCCCATTTTTAAAATTGATTATGTTTTATGGAAATGTATAACATGTTGGAAAGTATTACCATTTCATTCCTATATCATTCTCTATCCGCAGCCAAACATTGAAATGAGAATGGTCATTCCATTCTATTCTCATTCTCATTCCATTCCCAGCTTCATTCAATTCGCATTCCATTTCATTCCTGCGTACCAAAGTAGCCCTAAGAGAATGAAGAGAAAATTTTACAGGTACACACTTTGAAAGATTGAGAGATCACTTAGAAACCATGTATTTTTTTCAAAGTAGTTCTTCATATTTGATCAGCAACTTCGGATGAAAAACAAGCAACGGATCTTCCATTGTATCATATACTAGTGTGTGGACTTTTTCTTGTGGAGAACGTAGTTCACGTGGTGGACTGGGTTAACAATCACTGCGTAAGAAGGCAGATCGAGGCGGTACAACAGCACTTCGACTACAAACAACAGGTGGACTTGGTGACAAGTACTCGAAATTCAAGTGGAAGTTCAAGTCAAGATGTGTGGAGCCAACAGGAATGTTGTGAGTTAGAGGTAAATCACTGAGTTGGTGGTTCCAGATACTGAAATCTGTAACAAGCGATAAGCGATAATCATTTTACTCCTTTTGAAAAAATGGATTGGTTAGCTCAGGATGATATCCCCGTGGTTTTTCACCGTTGGAGTTTTCTACTTAAATCTCCATGAATCTTGTTTTCTTGATTTTGGTTCCTCCATTGGTTGAGTGTTTTTGTGTAGAACTGGTTCAAAGTGACCTTCAAATAACCATTGTGAAAGTAGATGTAAATCAACCCCCCGCCCGCAAGCCAAAACACACATGTGCAACCAAATCTGTAATTCCACAACATTTTTCGTAAGCAGTTCTCATGTAGGAGTTCCAAGAAAGCATGTTACAAGTTATTAGCTCTAACTATGGGAATATTGTTAATTAAAAGTTCAAGAAATACAACAAATCCTTCAAATGGAAACATTGATATATAAATTGAATAAAATGCTACTTGAGTTAAAATGAAGGAAACATAGACTGACTAAACTAATAATTGCATCATGTATTGCATGCATAAGATATGAACATAGAAGTAAAAAAATGAAGTTTCAACCTGTGGAATCAAACATATCTGGACAAAAAATTTAACCAATAGTTTTAAAAAAACCAACAGTAATGATCAGAATTCATTCTAATGTTAGACAAAAATAACCACGACAAATGTGCTACAAAAGTTACCCACAGTATTAAGGAAAGGCATCTGCATTTTCATAATGATAATCAATAGAGACCTTGGATTATAAAAGAGATGGCTGATTTTAGGAGAACCCGGATGATGCATCAGATTTGACAAATTAAATTAATCAGGATTGAACTACTCACTCCTCAACACCAGGTCTTAGAGGTAGAGTTTTTGACAGGACAAAATCATCCAATGCATTTTTCTGCCAACAATTAACCAATATTTTAGCAATTGAACATCAGAACTCTGCTCAAATTGATTCTCTAGAGTGGCATAAATAAAAATAAAAATTGTGCTGTCATCCAAGTAAAATGAAATTGAATACAATTCTCCAACGAGCTTAAATAGTCCAAAGAAGAAATTTGAAAAAAAGAAGAAGCAAATAACTGAAATGAGCAAAGCATCTTGAAGATCGAGAAGAACAGCAGCAGCAATAAAACAAATTAAGAAATCATCTATATCATAAGAGAGTATAAATTTTGTAATATTGAACCATCAAATATGAGTTTCTCTCTCATTAACCTTATGGCTCTGCAAGGTTGCTTTATTGGCACTTTTAGTGTAAGTTTGACATCTAGAGTTATTGGGTGAACGTACAACATGTAACCTGTTCCTCGGAGGATGTTATAGCTTGGAACGTTTCCATTTAGCATTATGAACTTCTAAAGAATTTTGATATTTCAAATTCTCAGTTGATTTTGAGCTAGTTCAGAATTTTTATTCAAGAAAATCCTAAAGAATGAGACATCCTTCTGAACAGATCTTCAATATTTTGATGATCAATAAGAAAATGCTGAATGTTATATTTCTTAACAATCACAAGTCATTAAATTAAAATTTTCCATTTTATCTATTAAGGTAATATAAGGACCCAAAAAAGTATACCTCAACAACTCCCCCACAACCCCCCCCCCCCCCCCCCACCCCAATGAGACATCCTTCTGAACTCAATTTAAATAATCATTTCTATAGTCCCTTTTGACCATCAGAATATTATCAATTAAGTCAACTACATATGACACAATATTACACAGACTAAGTTGCAAGATCTACACTTAGATGTACTTATTTGAACTAGCAATTTATTAATTGCTGATTAATAGTATAGGTTATACCTTTTCCTTCAGTAAACTTCTGGTAAATGACGACTTCTCACTTGTGGGCAGTGAAGTAGGCCAACCAATCTGCATGAGGAATAAATGTTAGGAGATAAATTGAGAAAACACAAATAAACAACATGTAAGGGTGTCCGGGAAGATATCTATCAAGTTTTCACTATTCTGGAAAATAAAACAATGTAAAGCTCACCCTGTTAAAATACAAGATCAACATCCTTTCCTCATCGCCAGCACTCTTCCTGGAATGAAATAAACAACAATCACTGGTATAGCCAAAATTAAGAATTAAAATACTGTATTAGTTAAGACGGAAAAGTATAATGAAGAAAAAAAAAAAGTGGGATTGAATTTTAAAGAGAGGAAATTTGAGTCAAAGATGTGACCTAAAACAGTAATGTGCTAATTAAGACCACTTCGTCAGGCTGCAATAAATTTATAAGAAAGATTGACCAACTTGGAAGCACCATTTGAATTTGACTCAGATGTTTCTTTCCTTTTTTTCCTTTTTTCTTTTTCCTGAACTGGAAGTAAATGGTAGTAGCAAATGGATGATAAATGCAACTCAACTGACTTATGCGAGATAAGCAAGTCAAGTCTTTCTGGTCCCAAGAGAGTTTCATCCAAAGTACAGTCGTACCTCAAATCTAAGAAAATGTTCCGATTTACAACTTAAACACAGAAATTTTTTAGTAATCGCACCTTACAAGGTCTAGATATACAGGTTCAGTCCAATTTGCACAGTCCAATCCAAGCTTCTGAAATGCTGACAGTGCCAAATTGGAAAGGAAAAAAAATTTAGTCAGAATCATACACATAAGTTTTCACTTCTCAACTAATTATGATATTTGGATATAAAAAATTCAAACCATTCAGAATAAGAGATAAAATTATTGCATCTGTCGCACCTACATTGAAGGCTTGGCGATTGCCCAAGCGGTAGACATCCATTAAAACCCTGAATAAGAGGAAATGCATCAGGGGAAAATCGCAAGCAATACCAACATATATAATGTTACGCCTCAAGTAGAAAAAATCCATATTATCAGACTATGAAACTAGGAGCAAAAAATATTAATCCAGGTGTAATTACAAGCAATGTCACCCATTTTTTTCATACACATTTTATGTGGAACATATCTTTTGTTTATGACATGTATTATAGTACTAAAAATGTTATAAACCAGAGAATCAAAACAATATGAAGTACATAGAAGAGTGAGAACCAAACATCAACTTGGATTATTGTTTCTTTATTATATCTGGTATTAAGAAATACATAAATGCATTACTGAATTGCATCAAGCAAGACAAAATGAGAGAGTTTTTTTTTTTCTTTTTTCTTTTTTGTCCTGGAAAATAAAACACACACCCACTTTGCCCATACCGGTACTTGACCACTCAACCTTCCGCTTTGGGAGGTAGAGGAGATACCAATGGACAGCAGTCCTCGTAAATGAGAGAAAGCTCACAAAGTCCCATTTAACCCAAAAAGGAAAGAAAAGTAAAATGGTGATCACTCAAGAGAGAGAGTCGATGAAACATGTAGAGAAAAACCAATCTAATTTAGTGCATGAAAAAGGCAAAAAAAAAAAATGGGTCAGAAAATCATGCAAGAAAACAGAACAATTACAGTGTATTTATAAAACATCAAAATTACAGTGACGAGAAAAAAATGTTTTAAGTATCAATATACCAAAGCAACGTAAAACAGGCACTAAAATCAAATCAAATTATGAAGCAAAAATTTAGCATATATACATAGACAAAGATATATATATATATATATATAGTAACAGAGAATCAGAACAAAACCCTTCAACTTCAAGAAGAACAGCAAGTTCTTGAGATGGGTTCTGGTCAGAAGGGCTGGACGGTGAGCTCGAGGCAGTGAAACGATTGAACTGCAAACTTTTGCCGCGAACATTGAAGTTTCTCGGGAAAGTGAGGGAAACTGAAGGGAGAAAATGGAGATGGTTTCCGGGAAATTCATACCACTTGTTATGGTCGTTGATGACGCCGGAGAATCGGAGAGAGTGGAGAATCGGAGACGAAACCGTCCCCATGGATTGGCAACAGAGAGTCCTTTCGAGTGAGTACTGGACATTCGTTACCGCTTGTGTAATAGGAAAAAATTGTACTTGGCCCCACCATGTTTGAACAATTTGTAGAAACCTCCCTTCTTGAATTTTTTTTTATTTTATTTTTTATGAAACGGTGAACCTGGACCGTATCTCGGCCGGATTAGAATAAAACTCAGCTCAATCCAACATCCAACCCTAACTACTAAACTCGAATTTAATTCATCATATTTATCAATATGACCAATCTTTACATTAAAATTTAAAGTGATATTTAGTTAGTTTTATACTTAGATTACAACTAAACACAAAAAAAAGTAAGAACATAATGCAAATTTTAAAAAAATTACAACAATTGTTTAAAAAATTAATTCTCAAAGTGTTAACATACAATAAATTAAGATTTAAATAAAGAAAGTTGAAAAGAAAAAGGTGATCATAATTTAAATATTATATGTAATATATTTAAAATAAAAATATGTATAAAAATAATATTACAATTTGGTTTCAGGTTGTAGGCACATCAACATAAGTCCAACCCTAATTAAATTCGGATTGAGATTTTTCAACCCAAGTTCAACTCTAATTGTAAAAATAATTATCCAAATTCGTAAAAAATAAGAGTGGACTTAGGTTGCCCAGTCCAAATTGCACCCCTTCCTTCCAACTACTGACCTTTTAAAACCTACAAATCTCATGTAGCATTTAAACTTAGGTGTTTGAGAATCGAACCCTTGTGGGTTTTCCTTGATATCTATATCATACTCACTTTCATTTGCTAAAATCATGAAAATACAATTTTGATTTGGGCTTGGAAGTTGTTTTGGGTGATGTTTGGACTAATTTGTTTAAAAGAGCTCTGGTCTTAAAAGAGTGTTTTGAAAAAGCTGGACAGGTGTTTTAATGAAATTTTTAAAATTCAAGCATTCCCCCAAATGACTTGGAACCCACAACCTCCTATTTGGAAAGGTGGAGAAGATACTCTTCTTGATGGTCCCTCTAAAGGCCTTTCATTAACAAAAGTTGCAGTTTAAAAAGGAAAATTAGTCAAACATCACCCAAAACAATTTTCAAGCCCAAAACAAGATTGTATTTTCATGATTTTAGAAGGAAAACCCACAAGGGTTCGATTACCAAAAGTTGCAAATTTGCCCTAGAAGTTTATGTGAATTTTAAGTGAAATATTTATGTGAAAACTAGACTCTTAAATGAAAAGACAATTAGGGCATGTCAATCAGATCCAACTTTTGTCTTCCATAAAGTTGAATTTTGGAAAGCTCATATTTGTACTTGGATAAAGTTTTAAACCCAACTTCAATTCAGTTGCGCTTGTGTAAAAAGCTAACATAGGCCCAATTTGTATCATCGTCGTTTTTGTAAATCTATGGTAAGCATTGTTTGTTTGCTTAAATATTAGTTGTACTTTTAGATTAATGGAATCTTTTAAAAAAAACATAAACAAAACAAAAACAAAATTCAAGAGTAAATCGTTTATAAAAGAGAAGTTAAACTTAAATATTTTTACAAATTATCACCTATCCTAATAATTTTGCAAGAAACTTGCACATACCAATGCGATCATAGCCTTTAAAAAGCATAAATAAATAACCATTATACCTTTTTTTTAAAACTGATATTTCTAAACATTTACGTTACAAAGCCTTTTATGGTAGAATTGGCGGTACATGACATTACACCAAATTTATTTCATTTTTTACTTTTCTACTATTTTTTTTTTTTATGACTACTTTTTTATTATTTTATTTTTCCATTTGGAGATGCCAATTAAGGATATTCCGGCCCATCCTCGTTCTTATTCTTACCAATCAATATTACTACTACCTTTAATCTTGCAAAATCAACAAAATAATTCTAACTAAAGTCTTCTAATTGTTATTTGATGGTCACACCACATCAACCTACACGATATATAGTATGCCTTTTTTATTATTTTTGTTTTAGTTTTTTTTTTTCCAGTAAATACTGTGTCTCTAACGTTTTGCAACTCCTTGATAAACTATATACCTGAATCCTTTCCTGTGCCTCGAGACATCAGGGAGAGGTTGGAAGGAAAAGTTGGAGATCACTGCATATGAGGTGGTGTGCCTCGGAACATCAGAGGAAAGTTAGAGATCACTGCATATGAGGTTGTGCCTCGGAACATCAGGGGAAGGTTGGAGATCACTACACATGAGGTGGGGTTCACGCTGCACATGAGGTGATCCTCATCCTTCACCTGGATAAAGTCCTCCCTAAAAGACCTGGATCCTCTCGTGTCACAAACCATTAAATGACTGAAATCTTCCACTTTCTTTAACAAAGATTTTCTTTTACTGAAATGAAATTTATAATGCACAAAACCAGACCGGCTGAAAGCTAATTTTTCTGCTGAGAAATGATATTAGCAACAAAAGAAACCTGAATAATAATCTTCAACAAAACTGTTTATTTCATCAAAGAAACACCACCTCATTAGGTAAACTCTGCCCTTACAACACAAAATTCAGCAAAAGAACAAGTTCCCTTTGTCTTTATGCTGCGTCGCTAAATTTTGATATTGAAGTAATCAGGGTCGAAATGATGCAATCTTACATAACCATCTTCACCTCCGCTTGAGAAACTACAGACGTAAATATACAAGTAAAAAAGTCAAATATACAAGTGTAATGATGATCTTCATTTAGGATATAAGCAGTATGTATAACATCAGCCATGGGATAGTGTAACCGTATAACACATGTCTTGTACTGTTAATCTCTTCTGACTACTCTCTCTCTCTCTCTCTTTACATTTGTGCAACTGTATCAGTCATCCTTGCCAAATCAGTTATCATGATTCATTTAACTATTCAAACAAAGTAATTGTTTTTCACGATCTCTCAGATTTTTTTAAAAGGCATGAAATCAATGTGTGTATCAAATATATTCCATGATTATGGATAGAAACATTCTAACTCGAACAAGGAGTGTTGGGCTACCATTTGCACAAAATTTATAGCTAATGTGTGTGTTTGTGAACATAAAATGTGTCAAAATTGGCCCAGCAGCACTTGATCTTATTTAAGGGCATCACTTCAGGATTTACTATAAGGAAAATGTGTCCACGTGAATTTATGATATATGTGTGAACAAGCACCATAGAGAGTTTGCACTCAATAATATAGCGGTTAAAACATGATCAACTAATACAACATGATCATCAATGAGTGACAATAGCAAGTAATGAAAAAATTAATAATTAATGACAATTCCCCCAACTAAAGTATAATTTACAATTCAACAGATTTTAACTTATATAATGATGGACTAATGTACACGTATCCATACCGGTGACCAACAAGACTGTCAGGTAGGCAATTTTCTAAAATTGTCAACAAGGATCCTAGAAGAAATATTCATAAAGAAAAAAACACAACAAATATACATGTTGAAATATATGAAGCACTCATGCACCATATTCTGAAACAAAACTACACAAGAAAATCACTTGGAAGTATTTAGAAGACACGTAAACAAACAAACAAACAAAAAGAAAATTTTCAAACTCATTACTTTTAATTCAAATAAAGTATCTAAAGTGAAATTTTCATTCCAAAATATTCCACTAAAGATGGTTGAATTCAATCCGCTTAATCGCACATCGCAGGCAGATATTTAGAAATCACCACCAAAGGATAATAATTCTTATATGAATGTTTTTTTTTTTTTTGGAGGGGGGGGGGGGGGGGGGGGGGTGTGGAAACAAAGAAAAAAAGGTAAATGTTTGGCTCAAAGAAGACATTAATAAGACTATGACACTTCATGCTTTTTCTATGTTAAATACGATAGCCTTTATCTGCAAAACAGTGCAATAACAAAAGAGATACCTTTTCCCATCAGGATTGAATGCCAAAGCATTTATAGGTCCAAAGTGCCCTTTCACGCCTCCAATTTCTTCTTGAAGAATCTAAAGTGACACCAGGTAAAAGTAAAACATGATCAGTTAAAAGATTACACGTCAAAAAAACTTTACATCATCCCTAAACATTAATACATTCTACCTTATCAAAGAATTTGGCCTCAAACTTCCCAGCACGATGATCAGTCATCGTGACATTTACTGCATCCTGACCACCTCCAAGCACCACCTGAAAAGTTCAGGAGGCATCAAAGTCAATATGAAACAATGTAGGCTTTACAAGGATGAAGAGCTGTTACATTGTTACATTGAAAAGTGAAGACCACCTAAACTAGCCGAGGTTGAGATAGCTAGTCACCACTGGTTACTTCCATCTCCAAAGTGGATTAAAGTTTAAGAGGCAAGTGTAAAATCTTGCCTAACTGAAACGTATAATTTGCTTTAAAAGGTCCATATATTATCTCCACTGACATAATTGGCAAAGTTACTCACCAGAAAAATGGTCAACTTAATGAAAGAAAAAAAAAAAAGCATTGAAAAATTTCATAGAATAGACTATAGAAGGCAGGTCAAAATGCAATATCTAAAATGCTTATAATTATTGAACTAGTTTAAACTTTCCTTTACCCAGAAAAACTCTCACTTTGCATTGTAATTCTTTGATGCAAGTTGTTGTGATTGCTGGCAGGCATTTGAGCTGCCAACGTAACAACTTCCTGCAATGCGGTGAAACTATCATTCATGCCCTTTACTCATGCAAACACTAAAGAGTAAAGACATCTGCAACTGCTGCCAAATCAATTGAGTTGGCTCAAATCAAGTTAACCCCAAGGGGTTGGCTCAAGTGGAAAAATAACTTGGCCCTAGTGCCTAGCAAGCATTAGGTCTAAGGATCAAGTCCTCTTGGGTGTAAACAATTCTTTGGGAGTAGGTGTGTGCAACTAGGAAAAAGAAAAAAAAAAGGTCCATCGAGTTTGAAATTGTTAGCCTAGTTTCTATAAGGGAGAATTATTACTGCTCTATTAAATTGATTTCCCGATGACTGATCAAGAGAAGAGGTAATTGATGTTGACTTGCTGAAACAAAAATTTCTACAGAAACTAATAATTATAGATACTAGAACTACCATTCACAAGAGCTATGAGACTCTCTCGCTTTTGGTCCCAATCATGACCAAGTAAATGCCAGGTCATACTAAACATGTTGAGTCTCTCATTATTTATTGAAAAAAACCTAAAATGCCAGAAATAACTGCCGTTGTTGTCATTTTGTCTATTGTCTCTCATATATGAATAAGAATTTCACCTAGGACTAGTCTAGAAGCCATGAATAAAAAATGGAAATAAAAGTATAATTAAGTAAGAAAAGAAAAGGAAACAGATGAAAGTTCACAATAATTCAAGGCCACTAAGATGACATATGCTAGCATTCCAAGAAACACTTATTTATTCTCTAAATAAATTAGTATAGCATATCAACTAGAAAAAATACTTTTTTTCTCAAATGCATGACAAATTCCAAAAAAAATCGTTTTCTTTTTTCTTTTAATGCGATCCTGCTCCTAAAAGTAAAATTGTGGTTACAAACTCCTTATGCCTTATATCAAGTAGGCTTTTCAGTTTGAGTTTGTGCCACCACCTTTTCTGTCTGACTAAAAATTTGATATAAATAAAATAAACAGCCCCTAACTGTGTGTGCCACCACCCTTTAGCAAAAAATGTATCTTGCTATGTGCCCCTAACTGCTAAAGTAGTTCTTGTGGGAATCCGATGGTTAAAGCATCGGAGGAAATGAAGATACTACTTGGATCAAGGCCAAAAACTAGCAAAATCCAATTCCTTATATGATATCCTCAATTTCCAGCAAGGAGGCCACAAAATTTAAGCCCTCAGGCCAAAGACCAATTGGTCCAGTGGCATAAAGGCTCTGACCTCCCAAAGGGAGGTCCAGGGTTCGAGCCTCAGTGAAGGCAGTGTGCGTGTGTGGTTCTACTTGCCTTATCAAAAAAACAAAAACAAAAAAAATTTAAGCCCTCAACAGAAGAGAGGAAGCAGAAAAACACACAACTGTTAAACTTCATTCTCCAAATGCCTTCCCAGAGTTCTATATTACACCACATATAAAATAACAGTTTTCATAAACTTAAATTTCCAAGCAAGTTGCTTGAGAAGGTTATCGCCAAGGACTGTAGCCTAGTGGTACTTCCTCACCTTCCAAAGTAGAAGGTCGAGGGTTCAAGTCCCCATAGAGGCAATGCAGGTGTGTGAGTTTCTTGACCAAAAAATAATAATAATAATTGAGAAGGTTATCAAGAACGCCAATTGTTATGGTACAAGGATCCAAAAAGGGAACACAGCATGTAACATTCACTAAATATTGTATTAAAAAGTACACTTATGAAGAGGACATAAATATGATGAGGTGTTTCTAATTGCAAGAATGATTTTGTCACTAAAATGAATAGTGTGATCTAGTATTATTAAACCGGATAAATCCTCCATATAGTTGAAAAATGCGAAACCACTGTACTAAGTGCACCCTATTTATGCTGAGCTCTTTGATTTGTTATGGACCTTTCCCGTGATTCTTTTCTTAAAAAGAAAACTACAGAAGATTATTATTATTTTTTAAAAAAAAAAAAAAAGAATGGATCACTATATTTAGTGTTATGGAAAAGATGTGTTCCCAATATGAGAATGCAGGTTCCAAAACTAAAATCACCAGGGTATTAGTGTTCTTTGGAACCATGATCGAGCCCAAAGTTGACTTAACTCCAAAATACCATTGATCCTTGACTACTTGGACTTTGGTGTAGAACACTAGAACCCATAAGCAATTGGGTTCAACCAATGAAAAAAAAATAAAACCCATCACAATAGGACCCCTGAACCCGACCCACTTCTTGACTTATCCAAAATTCCTACAATAACCCTAACACACTCAAATTAATACAAGACCAGTTACTGAGAAAAACAGAGAAACTAACAACTTCTGAAGTTAAACAAAAAAAAACACTTTCTAAACTAAAACAAATCAGCCCCTACAATGTTCTTTCTATGAGGTTTGATCAATCATCTTTCGCATCCAAAACAATTATTCTATCTCAATTAAGTCATGCCCATGCAGACACACATATACGCAAACATGAGCACATACATTTGTACAGACAGAGAGAAGGGTCAAGGGAAATCTAATGATACACACATTAATATAGTACAAATAATAATAATAATAATAATGATTTACTGCATCACATATTTTAGATGTAACAATAACAAATAGGATGACACATATTGACAGAAATGACGCCAACAATTGGACAAAAAGTGAACCCATGTGTGGTTTCAATGTTACTCAAACAATATTTATCTTGGAGTTTACTTCATTATAATGGAAAATAAATTTAATGAGCATATCAACCCACAAGGTATATGTTAAACACCATCTACTCTAAAAGTTTAAGCTACTAGAGAAGGTGTAACTTAAATATATAAATCCTTCAACATGCCCTCTCACGTGTGGCTTTCTTTTGGTCCAACACGTGTTTCAATTTTAATTATCAAGGTGACGGTGAGGTTTGAATATAGGACCTTGCCTACTCTGATACCATGTTAACCACCATCTGATACCATGTTAACCACCATCTACTCTAATGCTGCGTTTGGTACGCAGGAATGGAATGGAATGAAATGAAATGCTCATTCCATCCATTTCTTTGTTTGGTATGGATTTTAAGATGGGAATGGTCATTCCCTTGGATTGAATATCAATTCCATAATGAAAATCCATTCCTAGTAAGATTTAAAAAAAAAAAAATCATATTACCGAAAAACCTTAACCTCTACCACCACCACACCGCCTCTACCAACACCACTACCGCTGTCTCTACCACCACCACTGCCGCCTCCCCCACCACCACACCACCGTCACCACCTCCACATTGCCACCTTCCTCCACCACCTCCTCCACATCACCACCTCCAACGACACTGCACCACCTCCACATCGCCACCTTCCTCCACCACCACCCCCACCACACCACTACCACCACCTCCACCTCCACATTGGACAATTTGATTTAAAATTTATTTCATTCCTACCGCATTTCATATTTGCAACCAAACAATAGGAAAGTGTCCATGATAGCATTCCAGTCTTAATTTATTCTGATTTTAATTATTTTGCTGTTGATATAAATGTATGGGTTAAATATAATGACATCCCCTAAGGTTTGGCCTAATTACACTCGGATGAAACTTTTCAAAAATCTTGCACTGTGTTCCCCTCATGTTTGCACACTTGTTACTAATACACCCCTCCGTCCAAAAAACCGTTATCTCCATCCAAGAAATTGTATGATCCGACCAAAATGCCCATTAACCTTCTGAAAAGACTTTATTAACCTTATAATGACACTAAAAAAAAAAACTTATTTTTCAAACAAAGCTACCATTGACTGAAATGAAACGCAAGGGGTCAACCTTGGGCACTAAACGGACCTCCATAAATACATATTATTATATTCACTGTAAACCCTAGAAAAAAACTCAATTATATACCAATCTACAATGGGTTTAATCAAGGTTCCCAACATTCAGAAGCTTCTCAATACAGGGCTTTTGATCGCAAAGCACATTAAAGAGAAAAATCGAAAGCCGAAGAAGAGAAACGAAGGCGATTGATTTAACAAATGGATGTTTTTGAGATTTCAAATTTTTATTTTTTTTTACAAATCAGAAGTTTTTTATTGCTAGCAACTACAATCTAATGTTGTGTTCTCAATCTAATATTGTCCAGATTATATATATATCATATACATATATATAGAGAGAGATTCGTGACTTAAAGTTTAACCCTATTTTGAAAACCCTGAAAGACACAGATTTTGCACATTATATTATCATACATATATTGCAAAAACCACAACTTTAAAGTTTAGCCCCATTTCTTCTTTTCTGTTAAAATTTTGCAGTTGCAGCCTCAATTAATTTTTTATTATGATCAGATCTGATCACTTAATCAACTACTCCTCTGAATCAAGTTTGTCTTGAATTTCATTCAATAATCATGGTTGGAAGTGGGAGAGAGACACACACACAAAAGAGAAAAGCATGTGAACCATTGCAAGATGAAGACCCAAAAGAAGAAGAGCACCAGTTAGATCATCAGCTCACTCAGTCCTACCTACACTCACCAACATGCAATCATCTCTTTCCTCCTCCTCTCGCCAGCAATTCCTTTCACCGAAGCGCAATCCGGATCTGACCCGTGCAAGATCGATCCCTTCGAGTGACGGCCATTGATTTCTTCGCAAAAAGAGCAATCTCAAGCTCAATTTCAACATTATTTTGTTGTTTATTTGTGAATTTGAGGTTGAAAAGAAGCTATGGAGAGAGAGAGAGGAGAGGGGGAGGGGGGGGGATCTAAATTGTCGCGGGCATGTTCTGGTACTGTACAGTGCCAGCTGATGGATGCTTGTTATCCTGGAACATTGAAGGAATAGGATTCTGTTTGACTGTTGGACTGACCATCCCGGTGGTGGTGGTAGGAGTTCGAGAGGGGGAGAGAGAACAGAGAAGGAATGATTTTAATAATCAGTGGCAAAAATGACAATTCAGAAATCTAAATTTTTTATCTATTTTATCATTAAAATAAGTGGGGTAAAAGGGTAATTTCATTGTATTTTTTGACATCCTTAAGTCTCAAACCATTAGAGGGGAGGCGAGTGCAAGATTTTTGAAAAGTTTCACCCGAGTGTAATTAGGCCAAATCTCGGGGGAGGTCACTGTATTTAACCCTAAATGTATTTATGATTTATTAGTTTGAAGTAATCAGGAGCATTTAGGTAATTTCTAGATTTGCTAGAGATATAATGTAGTTGTAGTGAATGGGTCTTATTCTGGTTACAATTATGTTATTAGTTTTTTTTTTTGTGTGTGAAATCTTAGGTGGCAGAGACTAGTATTTAGTAGTCAAGTTTTTTATGTTTTTTATTCTTAATCTTATTAAGAGTAGCTCAGCAGCCTATAAATATCCATGAAATCTTTCTGTTCAATAGAGTTGAGCATTAGAAACTAAAATATTATTTACGGTCTGATGCACTCCTAAATAAATCTAGGTCCTATATCTTTCTTCTCCTTTATTTCTTCTTGTTAATAGCTATTCTTGAGTTATTGTTCACAGCCCCAGAACCCACCCTACCAAATCCTCGACCAATACCCTACGAGGAGCACAATTGTCATCATTACCCTCACTCTTAAATATATACCTTCACTTTTTAAAAATATTACAACTAATGCCATTGTGAAAGTGAGGGTATTCACAGTGGCACTAGTTGTAATATTTTTAAAAAATGAGGGTATATACAACTTTGTGATAGGAAGCTAAAAAAATAAATAAAGGGTCAACACATCCAATCACAGAGCAATTGTGGATGGTCAATCGCTAGCGCGACTGTCCGTAGCATTCCCTTACCCTACATTTTGGCCTTGAATTTAACACCTAATCCTTAAATTACTTGTCATCTAAAGAATATAATTCACCTTGTTCTGAAAATCATGCAACCTGTCACTTCCAAAATCAAACCCATTCCATCTGATAAACAAACCATAAAACCTTTCTTCTAGCTCTTAAAACCTTAACCCTACAAGCTTTCCATAACAAAATCCACCACAGTACCATTTCTAGGCAGCATAAATCCAACTCCTAAAGCTTTTGTGCATCAATTTGCTACCAGAATTTGTAAGAAAATCCTTCCCAGTGCATGTCTTTCAGCATAATATTAATCCGAATTCTGGTGAAATGTTGTCCCCTTCTCCAGACCAAAATTCTGATGGTGAACATCATTTTATATATTAATTACTCTATAATAAAATAATACTAATCAAGATCAACAGTAGATTTTTCTTCAGAAGGTAAAAGAGAATGTGGTGAAATATATTCTATAGGTAAGAATAGATAACTTATTCTAGCTGGGTGACTATTGTCATCTACGATGGATCCCATGTTGTGATGATGCTGGAAAACATAATTTCTGATACTAATTTTGAATAGTAAAACATCAATCAATATTGACCATAAACGTTTTCTTCTAAACAAGAAATGAAGGTTGAAGACTTTATAAGTAATGAATAGATAATTTATTAGCAACTGGAGTCTTCAATGCCATCACTTTCAAAATTTTGAAGTATCAGAACAAGTTTTTTTTTTAAAGTTGTATCAGAACAAGTTAAAAGGAGTTTTGCATATCCAAACTCTATGCTGTGTGCATGCTATTCCATCATTTTCATAATCTATTTCTTATGTAAGTGTCAATTCTATCTAATTCCTAGTTAGACTATTCACTTTCTGCTATCTTAAACCTTCAAAAAAATAGCACCACCTGCTGAAAATGATGCAAACCATTTAAGGACTTTCAACACTGAAGTTGCATGTCACAGATGAAACGCATCTTCCTATTTCAAATGAAATAACAACCATTCAGATTTAGACCCGAAAAAAGGTCATATTTATTTACTAGAAATAGATAAGTGATATACAACGAAAACTACGGCTTTTAACAACCCAAACTCTTCAGGAGGAAAGAAACGGGAAAGCATCTTGCAGAAGTACAAAAGTCTAGTTTCTATGATCATCACACTCCTCATTAAATATGTTTAAGTAGTGTGTAATGAGAAAGGCAAATCAGGTTGTCAAATAAAGAAAAATTACATAGGAAATGATTTATTAGTACATACATGATCAAGAAGTGGAGACATTGCAACTGCATTGACTGGGCTAACTGTCACATATGTCTTGATAAGTGTCAATGTTCTGGTATCCCAAAGCTGTCAAAGTTGTGGGAAAGAACCAATGAATATAGGAAAAAAGACAAAATATACTTCAACATTAACGAAGAACAAAAATAATAAAAATATATAAATGAAGGTTTCCAAACTGATTTAATTTATGAGATACACTACCTTAGCAGATTTGTCTAAGGAACCAGTGAGGAAATGTGAACCATCTGGAGCTTTTGAAAGTGACGTTATTGTCTTCTTATGACCAATTTCCTTGTCAGACTCCTTGAGCAGTTTCCCTGTCTGCAAGTTTCACAATATTGTATATTACAACATTGAAGTTTCAAAATCAATAGAGGAACTTCAGGAAACAAGAGCAATAAAGACTATTTAATTACTTCCATCAAGGACAAGAAGGCAACAATATACATTCACAACCACCTACCTCTGAATCCCATATACGGATTACAGCATCTTCACCAGCACTTATGATAGTCTTGTTCAGGGGTCCCCAAACAGCTCTATTTATTCTTCCCTGAGGACCCTTAAGCACGAGCACAGATTCATCGGTCTCTGCAATATAATTTCATTGACAATTCTAAAACATTTGCACATTTACTTGTTAAATAAAAGGATGCCACTAAGTCTAAAAGTCTGTCAGTTAGTATCGTTGATTTACCTATTCCTGAGTTGAAGAATGTAGATCGAAGAATGAATGTAGTTCGCAAAGATGATTTGCATCGACAGCCTTAATCAACTTGATTCACAGACAATCATATAAAGATGAGTAGATCAATTATTCATGTTGACCCTCACAATCATAGAACTTGACCACCCCAAATAGGTATTTAAAAGTGTTTCATATTGTGCATTTATATGAGGGCAAGCCTTGCCGCAATAATAAGATTGCTCCATCGTGACTTGGAGGTCACGGGTTCAAAACGGAAACCAACCTCTCCACATGTAGAGGTAAGGCTGCTTATATCTGGCCTACCCAGATCCCACAACGGCAGGAATCTCGTGCATTAGGCTGCTAGTCCTATATTGTGCATTTATATCATAAATCATGATTACGATGAATTAGATATATTTTTAGAATGTAGATACACATGTTTTAAAATGAAAAGTAGAATTCTAGAAGAAACAAGGAGTTGGATTACTCAAAGCACTGATCGACCATACTGCTGTAGTTCGGTCAACCATACTGTTGTGTAAAATTGATCAAACCTTGCGGGAAAACATTTCACATCATGTTACTGTTAGAGGATATAAATGTTAAAGTTACACCCTCGCTAACAGCTTAAACTTTTAGAGTAGATGGTAGTTAACAATACAACTTAAAAACTTTGATTCTTTTAATAAGAAACACCATACAAACATCCGTAGAGCTCTCAAACTAAAATGTAGACACATCAATAGATCCATATACAGTACATATTTGCAATTAGAGGTCAATTATATTTCTTTTCATCATTTAACATTCTGCACTGTGAGATAGTATTAAGTGTGTTAAATCTATCAACAATGAGTAGAGGTACACACGTTCGGATTGGACCAGTTTAGGAATACTTTGGAACCAAACACGTCCCAACAGTTCCATAAAAATTGGAACTGAACTGAACCGTGGAACTAATGGAACCAAACCAAACCATGAGGGAACGGTTTGGTTCGGTTCTACGATTTTGAGCTAAAATGAAATATATATTATATATAATATGTAAAAATACAAAAATATGTATATTTATATAGTAGTTTGGTTCGGTTCTATATGATCCCAAACCAAAACCAAACTGTTTATAAACGGTTCCATGTTTTTGAAACGGGACCGAAACAACTCATGAAAAAACCGGTTTGGTCCAGTTCGATTTCTGATTCCACCGGTTTTTTGTGCACCCCTAACAAGGAGTTCAAACTAAGTCAATGTAAAAAGAACAATAAGTCAGATTCCTAGCAAAGGAGATCTAATCGCAAGGAGAAGAGCGGATCACCTTAAATTACGCATTCATATATGGAAAATAGAAAAGTTTATAAAGGAGCGATTGCAATAAGTCTGGATCTGAGATAACTAGGTAGTTCTATGGGTTTTAAACTCTGGTACCTAGGTTTGTAATACCTTCCTTCATATTAGATTTGATATGTTTGGCCCAGGGTTCCGTTGTTTTTCTCTTATAGTGGCTTTCACATAATTCTAGTGTTCTTGTGTATAATTGTTTTATATTTAATTTATGTTTCATTTATAATTTTATTGTTGCGTTAATTTTTTAGTATAATTGCAGTATTTGAAAAAATATATATTGTTGGTTATTCACCCCGTATAGGTCTAGACTCTAGTAGGAATTTAGTGTACTATAACACAACAGAGCCTGGGGTGATGATTCTCCTTTCAAAACCTACCACAAAATTCAATTGAGAGAGAGAGAGAGAGCAATAAACGAGGATGATTGCTTGGTGCTATGGTAAAAGATTGGGCTGACAACGTGGGGATGTAGGTTTGAATCTGAAAGTATCTATTTAGATTAGGTCTAGTACCAGTCACCCCCAAAATCACTACCCAAGCAAGAGCAGCACTAAGTAATAGTCAAACTCTTTCTTTTTAAAAAAAAAAATTTAAAAAAGAAAGAGTTTAAACCCAGATGCTAGAAATGGATGAAAACTAAGGAATCAAAAGATTTTAGCATAGATTAGCAAACCTGTGTGGCACGGTGGTCCTTGTGGTACTGGAGACAGAGAGAACAGAGAGCGCCGTTCATACAATCCAAGCAATACATATTGCATTCGCTCTTGTGTGAATAGGAATGTAACTTGCATTGAACAAAGAAGCTCTCTCTCAACAGAGGCTTCAACCAAGGAGGCCAACTATTATCTTCATCATAAGGACCTCCAGCTCCCTACAAAAAAATGAATCCACAAACCAAAACAGAGAACACGAGAAATAGAGAGAGAAAGACCAAGAAAACAGCTCTTACCATGATTCGCCTGTTACAAATTATGAGCACAAAACCACTCATAATTTGTTTCAAGCCTAAGAACAGGCGAATCATGGTAAGGAAGAGCTGTTTTCTTGGTCTTTCTCTCATTTTCTCTCTCTATTTCTTGTGTTTTCTGATATGAGTTTGAGGTATATTGGGCTAACAACTCTGTTTTGGTTTGTGGATTCATTTTTTTGTAGGGAGCTAGAGGTCTTGATGATGAAGATAATAGCTGGCCTCCTTGGTTGAAGCCTCTGTTGAGAGAGAGCTTCTTTGTTCAATGCAAGTTGCATTCCTATTCACACAAGAGCGAATGCAATATGTATTGCTTGGATTGTATGAACGGTGATCTCTGTCTCCAGTACCACAAGGACCACCGTGCCATACAGGTTTGCTAATCTATGCTAAATCTTTTGATTCCTCAGTTTTCATCCATTTCTAGCATCCAGGTTTAAACTCTTTCTTTTAAAAACTTTTTGAAAACTTCCTAATGATATGACACGCGTGTCGGACACGTGTCCATGGTGTGTCTATGCTGTGTCCGTGGTGTGTCCAAAAATAAAAAAAATTAGGACACGTATTTTGGCGTGTCCGACGCGTGTCGGTGTCCAATACATGTCCGACACGGATTCTTCAACCTTTTAGGTGTGTCCGTGCTTCCTAGAGCAACACTAAGTAATAGTCAATGAACATCAAATCACCATATACTAATTTAAATGAAAATTCAAAAAATTAGATCTGTAAAAATAATCGACCCCACCCCCCATAAAATGTCACTTTAATGGGTCTTGTATACGAAAGCACTGATTGATCCCATGTCCATTTTAAGCATGTACACCAATGAAGACTCAAAAGCATTGCTTTGAGAAGAAATTTAATTTAGTTATAGATTCCCATATTCACAAAACCTCTCCAATCCAATCATCAAGATATGGGAATGCAATCAAATTTAAAAGTGCCCAAGTTGCCATATTATGGTTGCACACCCATAACAAAATTAGTGGCCAACACAAAAATTACCATAGTTATTGAGTTCTGTCTGGTCGGCCCTAAGCCCATTTCATTGGGATCAGTCCCAAAATTATCATAATATATAAAATAATTCACACTTGCAATTACCATAAGGCCACGTTTACAGATGTGTTACCCTCGTCTATGTGAATTGGGTAGATATATCAACACAGCGCAGCAGGAAGATTCATAAATCATAAGATGTTCATGGATCAGTCCACTGTTAACATGCTTCAACAACCACTCACCGTATTATTTCCAACTAGAATTGGAGATGGTATTAGAAGAATAAAAAGTTTTTAACTTACGCTCAGTGGGATCTGTGGCAATGGGTTTCACGTGAATTGCAGGAGTCAACTCCATAAATGGATCGGTGGTGATCACAACTAGCTTGTCACCAACTGCAAAGTCCACAGACCTAGCTGGAGAACCAAAATTAAACGAGTAAAGCTGTGCTCCAGTTTGAACATTCCATAGCTTCACCGACTGATCCGCACTTCCAGTAATAAGGCGCATAGAATCCCCTGAAGCCATAATTTCACTTTCACTTATTGAAAATCAAAAACCACACAAAAACCCATAAAATCGAAATCCCAATTCTTACTAAATATATATTCAGAATTTCCTGAAAACATAATTTCACTTTCCCTTATTGATAATCAAAAACAAAGAAAATCGAAATCACTTTCCCTTATTGATAATCAAAAACCAAGAAAATCGAAATCCCAATTCGTATATGTATATATATATATATATGTATGTATTATGTATAGAAAGAGAAGGGGAGGACTTGCTTGAGACATCGCAACACCAAACGGCGCCGTTATGGCCACGATAAGTGCCGAAACGCTCGCCGTTGTCGGCGAACCAGACAGTGGGGGTGTGGTCCTTGGCACATGAGAAGAGAATGTCGCCGTCTCTGTTATACTTCAAGAAGGTCAACGGCCTCTCGTGCCCTTTCATCAGAATCGGCCTCATTGTTCGTTTCTGAAACTTTCTTTCTTCTTCTTTCTGGGTTCAATAAGATTAAACCTGTGAACAAAATGCCTATACCAAATCAAACTAATTGATGGGTTACATACATATATAACACAATTACATATATATCTGCGTATGATTGAAAGTACGAAAACAATTTACCTCGGACTACAACACTGAGTTGGACGCCTAGCCTCCTCTTTGGGTCTTGAGAATGACTCGAGGTTTATGGAAAGAGAATATGGCAGTGGGTAGGGCACGGAGGGAGGGTTAAAGATAAAATGACTCAAATTAATATGTGAGTAACCTCTCAATTTAAAAGAAAATATGGAATTTGACTTTTTTTATTTTTTCGCACATTAAAATAAAAATCACTCCGACTAGTGTTGACCCAGTTTTTTTTTTCTTTTTATGCAAGATTTTTTTTTTTTTTTTGGAACAAATTGGGGTGATATAAATTAGCTTTCAAATTGGATTGTTTAAGTGTATATGTGAATCTACAAGAGTTTTTAAGAAACCAAATGTTTCTTAAACAATAAATTAAAGTTTAATAAAAAAAAAAAATTGAATTCACTAGATAGTGTACGTGGAATCCAAATATTTATCTCACTTGAACTATTCAGTAGATGGAGAGACATTCATCTACCCATTCAATGATATTTTTTACTGCACTAATTATTTTCTAAAAATGAATAAATATATGATATTTATAAAATTATTAATTATAAAAATTCATGATAGAATTGGAGTTTAGATTAGGGTTTGGGTAACCAACAACCAACTCAAATAAAGTTTGAATTGAAGTTACAAAACTAACCCTAATTGTAATTAGGGTTGTAAGTCAACCAAGTTTTCGACGAACAACTCGAACTCGTTTGATAAGGGCTTGGTTCATGTTCGTTTGATTAATAAATAAATCAAGCTCAAAAAAATTTATTAGACTCATTTATTAAATGAGTCAAGCTCAAACATCTCTGTTTCGCTTTGTGAACAGGCTCGCTTTAGGACTCGTGAACACACACACACACACATATATATATATATATATATCTACCCATACCTACGGCACTATTGTGCACTCTCAATCGTGATCGTTAGATGAAGTGATTTTAAACCTTAGATAGCAAAATACATTTTGGACTTCAGGATTGCTTTTTTAACAAATCTGGACCATTAGATTGAGTTTTTTTTATCTTATTAGCTTTCCTTCTATATATAATAGATATATATATATACAATTTCATATTTTGATATCACAATAGATATTTTAACCATGTCAATTTGTTGCAAGTCCTAGCCCTAACAACCAAATCTAATCCAATTTGTTATATTATTATCTCTTTTAAAATAAAATTAACCCAGCCCATTCCTATTTCAATTTATTTTAAGTGACAACCTAACACAGCCCAATTTGTTTTAAAATAAAACTAACCCAAGCCCATTCCCAATATAATCTATGTAAACCCTAAATATTTTATTCTATTTCTATCCACAATCGGCCGCGAAACCACTCCCTTCCCCAATACACCGGTCGATTAACGCTGTGGAAGAATAACGACCGGAAAAGCGAAACAACCAACCAATCATGGATCAGAGCTGCAGTTCTGATCTCTGATCGGTGACCGAAAACGCGAAACCACCTTTCTATCTCTAAGTTAGTGCGTTCTCTCTCTCATCTAATCTCACTCTGTAATCTCTTCATATTCATATTGGCATGAATGATCAAAATCTGGAGTTGCGTCTACTGTGTGTGTATACTGTATACATATAGAATCATATATGCATGTTATATTTGAATTTGATTATTTAGGTGTACGATTGTATGAATAAACTAGCAGCTTGAACTCGTTCGCCGAGCCGAGTTTGATCATAAGCAATCAAGTTCGTTCGAGCATTTCTTTGGCAGTGTCAAGCCGAGCCGGAATACCCCAAAGTACGCCCGACTCGGCTCGGCTCGTTTACCTCCCTAATTATAATATTTAAAAATAATTGTACATACAGATAGCTTGAAATTTTGAATTTTGAGTTGGCCAAACTAAGATCAACACACGATACATACATTCAGCCTATATCAAATTCCATCTCGACCTCCAACCCAACTCTTCAACTCGTGTTCAGAAGTTTAAATTCATGTTATTAAAATTGGGTTAAATTAAAACATATTAGTATAACTTTTTAACCTAAACTATCAAACCCTAATTATAAAAGTAATTTTGTCGAAAAAAAGTCCGTCGCCCAAGTTACAATCCTACCCCTACTCGTAAAACTCATCTCTCTCGTATAAAGCTCAGGTCTTCCCTCTTGAAGCCACATCACATCCTCGACACCCTCCCCCACTCAACAACACCTCGCCGACTACCAAGGATTCACCGCCGCCGATCGACTTCTACCCTCTCCCGTGAGTTTTACATCCTCCTATTCTCCTCTCTCTCTCTCTCTCTCTCTATGTATGTTTTAGATTTTTCTTTTTAAATTAGACAAATATCTGTGCTTTTTGCCCCCAAACTATGTCAATTTCATGGTAAATTCTGGATTGGATTGTTAGCACAGATGCTTTTGAGTCCCAAACTGAGTCATACATACAAATATTTTGCTGAATTGAGATAATGTATCAAAATCCTAGTTACATGGACAGTGTGGACTCGGGTACATGTGTCAGGCATTGGGTTTATCATATCCCCAAATTCAAAGGTATGGGGATTGCGGGATACGTCTATCAAACCACACACGCACATATAAACATATTATATTCCTCTTTTGATTATGGGGAAGAGTATTATTTATTTATTTTTTTGCAAGATAGTGTTCGACAGGAACATTTGATTTGTTTTGAAGTAATAATAGTATGATGCAAGAAACGTAATAAGAATTCTATGTATTATTATGTAATAAATTTAAATTGTAAGTTATGATTAATTGATTATTAGGGACTGTTTTTATTACTTGGAGTGAGCTTTTCTGCATGTTAATCAAAGATTAAAGCTAAGGTCAGGACTGACATAGAGATGATAGGGACCATTTGAGCTGCTGATAGTAATGCTATGAGAAAGACATTTTGGTGCATGTTTGAGCAGGCATACCACACACGTATCTTGTATATCGTATATGTTTTAGAAGAGAATTGATGTCCTTTTGATTGAACTGTACTGAACTTTCAAGTTCTCTTTTTCAGTTTTATGCCCAGTTAAGTTCATTATATTCTCTTGACGTCTTTTAAAATTGTATCTTTAAGCTGTATTTGTGTTAGAATTGAATGTAGGAATGTGTGTTTACTTTTCTGATAAATTCAAATAGTTTTCTCACAGTTATTTTATGTCTGGTGATATCTGAAGAGCAAAGACATAGGTTGTTTGAGCTTCATGTGTACTTTACTAAGTGACTGAGCTATTTGATGAGGGATGAGTTTCATTCAGTTCACTGCCTGCCAGCCCACTTTGAATGTCACAAATTTACATCGTTCTCTCTGCGGACCTATACCATGTATTACTCCAGCACCTGTCTCTCCACTTCGTAGAACTTCCGTGAGACTGACTACTTGTGCATCAACATACCAGTTTACAAGACTCGGAAAGGCTTCCCTGAAACTGACCACAGGTGCATTGACTTATCAGCGGCATACACCTGTTTGTTTATATGGTGGAAAAGGAAAGTCGGAGAAGGAGAATGAGGTAAGGGCGTTCTTGAAACTCTCTGTCGGTCTCTTAATTTTACTTCTATTTTATTTTTGATATTATTTCTCTAGAGAAATGAATGAAAATAGAGCAGACAAATCTCTCCAAACTTCTGCCTAAACACACGCACTTGCATGCAAATGGCTCCCAGCACTTATTCTGCCCTAGCTTGGAATTCCTCCTAGTTTGATTTTGCATAAACAACTTTTAAATAATAAAAACTACCTTGTATTCTGGCCTTTTATTTTTATTTTTGATAAGTGAAAGTAAAGTTTTCTGGCCTTTTATGCTCTTTGTTTCCTAACCACGTCAATAATATTGGGGCGGGTTGAAATGTTGAATAGTTATGAGTTAGTGATCACTTTTTGCTGTCTCTTTCTCTGTTCTACTCCCTTATTTCTTTGCTCATCTTTTAGCCATCTTTATCCAACTCTTCAGTTGAACCAGAGTTCTCTTTTTAACTTGTTAATGTCCTATTTGATAAAACATACAGCTTTTATCCCGCTAATAAGATAGTAAGAGTCTGCTACTTAAATCTGTATTTGTTGATAGGACGTATAACATTATTGTCTTCAATGTATTATAAATGTGTGACTATACAGTCATATGACTCTTAACAGCCTTCCCCACTTTATTTTATTTTAGAATCTATGATCAGTGAAGTAACACGAAGGAATGGTCATGATTTACACTTCTAAGGTCTAAATCTTATTTATTGTGATTCCAGTTTCAATCTTATTCCAATTTTAGACATTAAGAATATGTTGAGGAAATTGATCTTATCGAGGCTTACTGTTGTTATGATGTTACCTGCATATGTCTCTGTTGGAAACGAAATAGAAGATACTTGAATATGCACACATGGTATTTGAAGCTTGTACACTTATATCTGTACCAAAAAGTGTTGTAAATTCACTGGACTTACAACTTGTTATCAGGCTTCTCCATGGAAAGCTCTGGAGAAAGCGATGGGAAGTTTGAAGAAGAAACCGTCAGTAGAGGAATTATTAAGGCAGCAAATGGAAAAACAAGAATACTATGATGATGGAGGCAGTGGTAAAAGTGGTTCAGGCGGCGGTGGTGGTGGTGGTGGTGGATTGGAGGATGAAGGGGCTGATGGGATATGGGATGAGGTATTGCAGGTGATAATGGCAACCATTGGCTTTATATTTCTGGTAATAGATCTCTCTCTCTCTCTCTCTGTGATGATGCAAATTTACTGTCTGCATGCACATGCATTGTTGTATAGAGTTAAAGATGAAAAAGGGGGTGGAGTGGTGAGGGAGGGGAACCTTAAAGCTAATAGTATTCAAAACTCAACATAAACATAAGTTAGCAAAGGTGTTCTGTATCTTTGTTGTTTAAATTTAAAACAATGCTACCTATCAAAATAAGTAAATAAATAAAACAAAAAAATGCTGAGGCTTGGGTCAAATTTGGGTTATGCTTGATCTGGCAGCATTATTGTAGCAACGGGTCAAAACTAAAGGGGATTTTGATGGGACGGAGACTTCCAAACATTCTTTTTTTCTGTGTGCACACAAGTGACACATTATGTACGAGTATTATATATTAGATCCATTTCATTTCTAAGTGCTTTGGGTAGACTAAAAATATGGTGCACGGCCTTTCAAAAGTTCTATATAGATCATGAAGTCAGAAGTAGGAAGGTGGTCAACGAATGGTGTCTTTTTTGCATTAACATTTCTAGGGTGCTGGCTTTATTTCAGTACATCTTCATCATTGATTGGGAGGATATGACTCGGCTATCATTGGACTTCATCAAGTTTGTGTTTGGAGGAAAGAAGAGTATCCGTTTGAGCCGCTTAATGTCCCAGTGGGGGATGTATTACCAGATGCTGACAAGGAAAAAGCAAGTGCAGAAGGATTGGCTAGAACGTGCAATTATCAATGCTACTACCTGGTATGACAGCCCCAGAAAATATAAGCACCTCCTCAGGACTTACCAAGAATCAACTTCCGATGAGGATCTTTAATCATCGTTTCACCCTTCTTATCTTACATTTTTTGTATTTATTTTGGAAGTTTGTCTGAATCCAAAACGCGGTGAAACCAATGTTGCATGGTTCCTTGCTCCCTGCTTTTTGACATGTCGAAAGCCTTGGGCTGTTCTACTGTTTCTGGTGGTTGGAATTTTAAATTACATTAATTTAATTTAATTTTGCTGTAGAGCCTTAAGCTGTTGGTACTGTTTTTTTGCTGTTTATAATGTTGACTGAAGAGGAAAGAAAATAAAGAAATAAAAAAACCACCACCTTCACTTTGCTTGTGATGTATGGTGTCTTCTTTTGGCTATGATTGCCTTGGAACATAGGTGTGATTTCAGTGCCCTGAGAATATGGGTGTGATTGCTCGAGTTAGGTTATCTTTAGGCTGAAAATGTATAAATTATAAGCAGATTGGCTTGAACTGAAGATGTATTAAACGACGACTTTTTCTCGGATTGGTCGTTATATATATATATTTTTTTGACATGCATATGATTTCTTATGATTCTTTTATACAAGGCATATTATTTGATGTTGTATTTTTTATCATGTATTAGGTATTGTTTGAATATGTGAAATCACTTTTTTGATACCAATAGATGAATTAAAAATTAAAAGAAAAATGTTTTTCTTTTTCTTCATGAAAATGAAAATCATTTTTAATTTTAGAAAAACCAAACGTATTACTAAACATGGTTTCTATTTTAGTTTTTGTTTTTAAAAATTGACGGCATATAATAAATAAAAAATGTTTTATGGGTGCATACAATTCCTTGAAAGTGAATGTGTGTACCAACTAAGGAAAAAAAAAACGTTTTTGATTACTGAATGTCTTAAACATGATTTTTGTTTCTGTTTCACTTTTTAAGAGTAGGCAACAAAAATCAAATTCTAAATATATATATTAATAAATAATTTATTGAAAAAATATGTTACTTTTGAAAACTCAATGATTTTTGGTTGAGTCATGTCTTTTGGAATTAATTAATAATAAAATAAAATTCTAAAAATGTATGTAAAAAATATAAAAATCTATGGACATTTATACAGTGTATATCGCATAATGATGAGAGTCTCGTACTTTGGGTTAGTAAATAAATTATAAAAATTCAAAATAATATTACTTTTTTAGAGAGAAAGTAATGAGAAACTAGTCTATAAGACATAGTGCCATAGTGGTGGTTTGAATCAATCGTGATAGAAAAGGTTAAAAAAATATTCAATACCTCTCGTTCAAGATCTTGAAAAAGGTCACTTGGTATACCTTTTCAAATTCAACGTTATATTTAATGGTTAATTCAAATGAATACATCATCTCTTAATATGCAAAATAAATAATAAAATATTTATTAGCTCATTTATATATTAATAATTAACAATAAAAATTGTAATTGATAAAAAAATGAATGAAAAATGTATATAAAAAAATAAAAAATCTATACACTTATAAGTAGTACTAGAAAAAAGGCATGTAAAATACACGTTAGTAAAAACTTTATAAAGTTATCACAATTTACATGTATTATAACATGTACATTTTGATTGTGTTAATTTTATCGTTATATTACTTACCTAAAAAATAGTATCAAAAATTTATAGTAATGTAATGATATTTAAATTATTTCAAGCCTACACTTGCTAAATCAAAGTATACAACAAAATAAGAGTCACAAGTCAACTACAAAGCCACAAAAGACAACTAGGTAAATAACAAAAGAAAAAATGTACACCTATAATAAAGAAGCCAAAAAAAGCTATCAATCACACAACTTAAGATTTTAGATGCAAGAACATGTTGTTTTAATTAGTAATC
Source organism: Cornus controversa (assembly GCA_026545225.1). NCBI lineage: Eukaryota > Viridiplantae > Streptophyta > Magnoliopsida > Cornales > Cornaceae > Cornus > Cornus controversa. Next base: position 48,077,946 of record CM048849.1, read on the forward strand.
TAACAAAGCATGGAAGAAAATATGCATTCTATTAAGTCTCTAATTGTGTTACTCTAAAAACTTGTCATGAAAATATAGAAAATTGAGTTCAACATCACATTTATATGAAATAGAAAAACAAATACCTTAAAATTAAGGTTTAGGTTCACGTCTAAAGATCACCTTGACTTCTTCAGGTTGAAAGTAGAACCAGGCATAAGGTGGATTCTTTCGTGCTAAGAGGCAACTTATCCATGAATATGGAAAGCCTTTCCAGATTCTCTCATTTTAGACTGAGCAATGCTACACGTCTCAAATAAATATCACGAATTTTAACTCGAATTTATGTGGCAGGTTATATAGTCCATTATTTTAGGAGATAAAATTAAATGGTAAATTACTATTAGTGGGATTCCCCCCATACACGGAGTCCCTGTGGTATTATCACATGTCACATAGATTCGAGTTAAAATTTGTGAAATAAAATTGTGAAGTTTAGCATTTCCCTTTTAGACTCATCATGAATAAATATTGTGATTCTTAGAAGACACCCCTTTCACTAATAGAGATGAAAAACATTCCACGACACAATCCATGCAATTGCATAAATATTGTGTTTTAATAATCTCATCTTATATTATTTTTGGACGCTCTCTCGATCTCTTACTTTCTATTACAACTGATCTTCCTTGTTTTACTAGCGCATCTGTAGATTTCGATATATATGTCCAAACCATTTAAATCTACTTTTTCTATTTTTTTTCACCAATGGCTGCTACACCTAATTTTTCTCTCACACTCTCATTAGTGACCTTATCTTGTCTTTTAACCTATGTGTTATTCCTTTACCACACAATATTCCAATAACTTGCCTCCATTTTGTTCCCAATTCTATTAATTATGTCGTTATCTATCTCTCATTATTTTGTATTATTTATCCTAAGTACTGAAATTGGTTGAGCAAGGCTCGTGTAGTAACAAAGCCAAACACATTTTTAACCTATAATGCCTTTGGCTCAATGTATTCTCATTTTGGCTATAAAAGTAATTCCAAGCATTCTCTTTAATTAAAGGGAGAATTTTCAAATACTTTATTATAAAATATGGTAATTTTTTTTTTTTTTACACCAACACCAAATAGCTTAGCGATAAAGGGTTTTGTCCCGCGTAGGATCTACAAGAGGAGAGTCTTGTACTTGTATGAGAGGTAAGAAATACCATCATAATTTAAGGTTTTTGGTCAAACAACAAGTACCTGACCCGTTACAATTGGTATCAGAGCCAATTCAGTAGCTAGAGTAGCCCAACCACAACAAAGGTGTTACGAGTTCGAGTCCCAATATCTTAAGCTTTTATGATTTCTTTACTTCAAAAAAAAAATGTGATACATAATTACAAATATAAGTCAAATACGACATAGTATTGGGTGAAGAAATTACTTTTGCAAAATTAATTACAAATACAGTAATACGTCTTGTTTTGGTCAAAAGTGACCTCAACCACCCTTCACTAATCAAATTACCAAAATGCCCTCAAAGAATATCTTAAGAGACAAAAAGCCATCCTTACCTATGGTTTACATGAAATTCCAAAAATAACCTATTTTACTTCTAATAAACATCAAATATTAAAACATTCTTCTTTTTCTCCTTCTATCAAATATATATATATATATATTTTAGACACTTATCCTTTTATCTCTCTATTTACAAACACCTCTTATTCTCTCTCTATATTTCTCTATCTTTCTAACTTTTCCCACACAAGCCCACATTTATCTCTCTAACTCACCACTGCCTCTCCCTCTCTTGCTCGTCGGACCACCTCTCTAAGTCCCTAACGTCTCTCCTTCTCTTGCTCCTGACGACTTCTCTACAATCTCTCTTTAATAATAATTTAGAACCGAGCCACCCAAATGCACCAAAATTTACACCCACCGTTAAAACTCTATCACCTTTAGAATAAGACAACCAAATGTACCAAACTTTACAATTGAAATTTTTTTTAATAACAAAAACGTGTTAGTAATTTTTTTAGCTAGTTAAATTTAGGATTCGGCTGGTAGAATTGTGCATTATTTTTAAAATCAGTTCCACATTCATACTGTATGTCTCTAAAATTTTCAACATGCAATTCTATTAGGTTGGTAGAATTATACATTATCTTTGCAACAAGTTCCACATTTATATTGTAAGTCTCCAAATTTTATAGCTTGCAATTCTAACCGGTTGGTGTAACTTTGTATTATGTTTTGCAATTAGTTTTATAAAAAATTCTCAATAAAAGTGTCACATTGGTTCAGTGAAAGCGTTCCATCATTAGTAAAAATGTCACACTCACCATTAAAAATAATTAATGACTAGAAGTCTTCCACTCAAATGCATGAACAATTATACTACGTTATATGATTATTTAATAAAAGTATTTTAATAACAATTTTTTGTTAGTAACTTTTTTGGACAATTATAGTTCACAAATCGATTGGTGGAATTATATTCTTTTTTTGCAACTGGTTCCATATTCATATTATAGGTCTCCAAAATTTTCAACCTGCAATTCTAACCAGTTGGAGTAATTCTTTATTATAGTTTGCAACCGATTTTTAGAAATTTTTCAATAAAGTGTCACTCAGTAAAAGTGTCATGTCATCCCATAAATGTATAACGTATCTTAAATAAAAGTATCACACTCACCATTAAAATTAATTAGTAATTATAAGTTTTTAACCTAAAGTTGTCTTCTTCTTCCAAAAGAGAGGCTTCGCCGATCGGATTTCTGTGAAATTGAAAGTGTAGACACATAAATTTTATGATGGATTAATCACCGTCTGATTGGTCAATAAGTCAAACATTTTTGATCAATTTAAATCTACGATTGTGGGTCCCAGCACCAGACACGTGTCAAAATCATAAAGGTTCAGGCCTTTAAAAAACATGTGTGATAATTCAGATTTAAATTTAATTTATTTCCATATAAAAGGAGGCAAAATATATTTTTATGGAAGTTGGCACAATTAATGGGGAGTTTCCAAATTAAACCTCCACGCCTTTTGCCTATAAATACAAGGTCACCCTACACATTCGACAGACAAAAGGACAGAAAAACACAGAGACAAAGAGTTCAAGAGAACACAAAAGCTCTGCCGAAGCTCTGCCTCAACCAGCACTCGAAGTTCTGAAAACGAAGAATATCAAGCACGTCACACAAGTGCTGTTCTATTTCAAGGACCTTCAACCTTCGAAGTTACAAAGAGCATCAAGCACAGCACACAAGTGCCGTTCTTCTCCGAAGACCTTTAATCCACCGTTCGAGATCAAGCTTTATTGGCTCTCGATCGAAAATCTAGTCAAGCCTTTCTCAATCCTGAAGTTTTAAAGAAAGCTCGTCACTACCGGTTCAAGAATAAGCTTTCGAAGCCCTTGCACCAAACATCAAGGAGATTGAATCAGAGGAAGATTCTTTATTGTAAAAGAATCGAACAGAGAGAATTGTACCCCTTTTTTTTGAATTAATAAAATTGACTGTTTGTTACTCAATTTCGTGTCTTTTCCTAGGTTTTTGGACACGAAATTTGTGTGTACAGAAAGCCGGAGAGTGACTTAGTTAGAGAAAATCATCTTCTCCTAGAAAGAGAGAGAAACTAGCACCCTAAGGTAGAGAAAAAGTGAAGCAGAGGGAGAGAGAAAGGGGTATTTTGGTAAAGAGAGCCTTTGCTGTTGCACTTACCGGTTGGAAATCTATGAGATTGAGAGACGGAGAGCGTTGGATTTAGAGGAAATCATTTTCTTCCTAAAAGAGAGAAAATAGTGACCTTGGGGAGAGAAAGAGTGAAACAGAGGGAGAGAGATATAGTAAAGCATGCAAAAGAAGCTACCAGTCAATGGTTTGAGTGATAAGTGGTATAACTAACTATACATTATTTTTTACTACGGGTTTCTTAAGAATTTTTAGTGAGTGAAAGTATCATGTCATTCTGTAAAAGTGTAATATCTAATCAATAAAAGTGTTATATCCACCGTTTCTGTTTGAGATAAGACTAATGTGGGTCTCATTACAAGTTTTTAAACCAATTTCTCTCTACAATTTGATGCGAGGGATTCTTTGTGAGTACACATGCACAGTTTTATAGACAAATTCAAGGAAAGAAAACAAGGAGAAGATATAATGTAATAATTAAATTCAAAAAGGAATATGAAAGGAAATCTAAAATAGAAAATTAAGAAGGAAGTAATTAATGTTATAAAAATATGGATAAAGTGCAAAAAATTCTGCCATATAAAAAATGTGCAAAAAAACATTCCTGTTATTGCTATGTGCATATAAATTTCTATAATTTCAAATTTTGGAATAAATTGTTTTCTCTATTAATTCTAACAAAAAAAAAAAAAAATTTGCTGTAAACCCAAAATGGCCTCTTAAATGACAAGAATGCCCTTAAGCCATTTTCTCTTTATAAAGCATCTCTCACCTTAGTTTGATGTTACAAACAAAAATTTCTCGGTAAATTAGTGATTAAAAAGAAATGAATATATGAGAAAGTGTGGAACCTAGAGAAAACATAGAGATCTATAGGCATAGGAATCTGCTGTTTAGAGATACCAAATTTTATACACAATATATATATGGGATTGGTGAATTCATTGAATGTTTTTATGAGATTGGCGCTGGAAATGAATTTCCCTTCTGTGTAAATGCATTAATTTGATGTGAGTTTTGGTCAATTGAAAGAAAATATTAAAAAAATTTGTATTTTGGGAATGATGACATAGTTTTGAGAGATCATAGATTCGATATGATGAGAAGTGGGTCAGTATAGGTTTTGGTTCAAATCAATGGAAGATGTTAATTGAATTAATGGTTGAACGGATGATGTTGGGTGGTTTGATTAGTGGTGAAAAATGGCAGTAGCTCGAGTGTCGTAACAGAGGAGCCATCTGGGTTCTGTGTGTAAAGGAATGAACAAAGGTGGAGACCCAGGCCAGTGCATTGCCCACTCGCATGTACACTTCAATTTGTATATATATATATATATATATATTGAGATTTAAGATTTCAAACTTTCAATTCTGATAGTTTTGCTGCAGTGGACAGCGAATACGAAAAATATAGAGGTTAATTGAACATAAGGGTATTTGCAAATTGTCCTTTGCACATTTTTGGAGATAAAGTAAAATGAATTAGCAGCCGGTTCAAACCGGATGCGATTCCGGTTCGATTGCCGGCCCGTTGTCAAAACAGTGGCACCTATATAAAAGCCATCGCAATTGAACTTAGTCCTTTTGGTGAGAGAGAGTCAATGTCGTCGTCTTCATTCGCCTCAAGGTCCTCCATCCATAGAAGAACCGGTCAATTCGCAAATGACCCAGTAATATCTTCTGGATCGCTCCGATCATCCGAGGACCAGGCTCCGAAACCACGAACCATTTCTCAGCTCTTGGCATTCGGATTCATCATATTCCTCTGCTACCTACAGTTCCTCCCGGCTACCCATTTTCGAGACCCATTGGATCCTTTCAGAAAATGGGTCCCTTTTAATTCCAATCTTTCCTCATCTGTAAGTTCACTTTCTGTATCGTTATCAAAATTTGACTGTTTTCATCTGATTTTGCCCTATTTGCTTTTAAGGGTCAATTTTGGTCTGGTAAACAGTTGATTTTTTTTTTTGCATTATATTTTCTATTACTACGGAACACTGCATGGTGCAATGAATGAAAGGGTCAGACTGTGAGCTTCATAACCTGGTTTCGAGTTAGAGGAATCACTTTGTAGTTTGTACAAATAATATCAAAGATACCAAAAGTTAGTTCAACAGCAGTTTACAAATTTATTTATTTATTATAATTTTATTATTACTTGAAACTGTAGCACTCACTGTGCCTAAGGCAACTGTTTTTAATAATGGTTTCATGAAACCATAAAGAGGGGAAATAAATTGCGATATAATTTTGAATGCGTAAAAGGTTGGGTAATTTTGAAAAGCTTATCCGTATTGTAAGAGTTTATGTAACATTGAGTTGTTATTCTCAGCTCAACTCAACTCAATTATAGGCGAACTATAATTTACGTGTTCATTTTGACATTAATGGAATTTGTGAAACTTTTTGGAAATATTGCGAAGGATGTAATAATTTTTGGTGGAACTTTGGCAAGTGTTAAGCAGAGAAATTATAGCACATTTGAAATTTGACACACACACACAAGTTTTTATGTGTTATCAAACAAAAATTAACTAGAGTTAATGTTTCATGGTTTTCGGCATACAAATTACATCTATACCACTCCCTATGTTAAACTACTAATCCATAAAAATCACATAGTAACTAAACACATCAAGTAAACTCATAAACACATCAAGTAAACCAAGTTAATCATCAACTATAAGCTGGAAAGAGTAAAAACTAGGACTCTTTTTTTTTTTCATAGAACTTGTATTGAGAATCTGGGAGAAACTATAGTTAATATACTTGGTGCTTATGTATCCCTAGTACGACTAGATGAACAAATTACATCCTTATCAGTACATTTAGGTGAAAGTTGGGCGAGGTTGAAAACGCTCAAGTTGGGCGAGGTTGAAAACGCTCAAGTTGGGCAAGGTTGAAAACGCTCACGGTCGTGACAGTCGTATTATTTATCCCTATTACATCCTGTATCTGTCACACCAAGACTGTAACTGGTGCTTAATTGCTTAAAACCTTGCTTCAGTAAGAATATTCCAATTTAAATGTTCAGGTGGCGGTAATATATGAACATGGAACTTGGACGATATGCTCTCATAATCTCATTCTCCCTGTTATGTGGTCCTACCATTCATAATATTTGAAAGGAAATTATGTTTCATAACTAAACTCTTAGATTCTTTAATAAATTCTTACCGAAGAAAAAATATATATGAAAACCAAATGTGCACTTTATATTAAAAAAATTCATCCTGTTTGGTCTTTTTGGACTCTTCTCAGTGATGCTATAAATATTAGGAAAATTGTAAAGTGTTTCGTTAATTTGGATTCTTGTAGGTTATCTTTTGAGAATGTGGGAAGGGAGGGATGTCACGTTCTTTAGAAAATTATTCTAATTATCTTAAAGATAAAGTAGTAAAAGGGCACTTGCAACACACATGAAACATACAAAACTGAATTCAAGTGTAATTTATTACTCTTATTGCTTGATCATCCTGACATAACACCATTTGTATTGCAATGTACAACAAGCGTGATAAATGCTACCTCTGAAGTACTAAAAATCAGAATGTTCAGTGCACCATCTCACTACTAGCGTTAATGGAATCATTTTTTCAGAGATGCACTGCAATATCCATATCTGGTTACTACAGTCGCTGACTATTGATATAACTTGCTGCTAAAAAAGGAATCAAGAACACTGAAATGGTTAGTAAAGGTGAATCCTCCTGGGTAATAACATTAAAAGACGCACAACAAAGCAGAACCTTACTGGAAAGAGACAAGAAATGTTCTTAGCCATGATCGTGTAATCTTTGTTATAGTTATCATCATTGTCATCATAACTATCATTTCTTTGTTCTCCTCTCCCTTGAAATCGGTTTTGATAATTGATTGCCAGCATTTCAGTATTTAATTTTGCCATATAGAGGTTCTAAATAGGGAGACATAGAACACCAACATTTCTGTTGGAATGTAAAATAAAATTCACAGCAGCTTTGGCTCCTATACCGCAATAATTTGTACTATAAATACTGGTTACTCTATATGTAGCTGTATAATATCTTCAATGAATGCCACCACGTTTATGTGTTTGGATTACTACCATCTTACTCCCTCCGTCCCAAATTAATTGTCCCTTTTGGAAAATTATGACTCACATAATGTGAGTCACAGTTCCCCAAAATGGACAATTAAACCAGGACAAAGGTATTATTTAGCATGCATAGGAACATGGGACACTGACACAAGTACGTGGCACCGAAAATTCTAAAAAAGGACACAAACATGGTGAGACGTGGCAATATATAAGTATGTATTTAATATCTATAAAGATATATACAAGATGAATATCTAACTTCTACTCTTTTACATTTCTACAATAATAATTGCTTAATTTGGAAGATGAAATTTTACAACATAATATACATACTTATATGCATACAGCTTCTCTTTTTTGTTTTGTTTCTTTATAATTATATTGTTTTCCATGCTTCACTTGTGGCATCCTTGTGCTCGATGTAAAATTCTTATAAAATGAAAGGAAAGAAAGATCGTACGCTTTAAGAGTGTATTTCATCCTATTGAAATTGATGGACAAGTTTCCTATCAGAGAAAGTGTTTCTGACACACAAGTAATTCGTTGTGGAATTCCCAAGACATCGATCAAGTGTCCAAAATAGTTAAATTTTTAAGTCACAGAAAATGTCTGTCTGACATGCACAGAACTCGTATTTAAAAGTGTCCATGACATTTAGCTACTGTCAACTTTACCACTTAACAATTACTGGCCTTTATGATTCATATGTTCCGGGAATTCAGAGATATGGATGTGGGTATAAAGATATAGGTTTTCTGGTATTTCCAATGTTAAATGGAGGTCATTTTGGTATAGTATTACTATTATCTGTCAATGTTCATTGGTAGATGCTAATTCACAAACCATTGTCATCCAATGGAAGAAAATTTATTCTCCTTCACGCCTTCAACAGTATGGATAGCATGGGAGCAAGTGAGGTGCACTTGGGGAAGTAAAACGAGAGCACACCAAGAGCCCCAACAGTCCAACTCCCTTCCTGTATTGGTATAGAATCTATAGATGATGCTATTTTTGTGGCCTATCAAAGATATTGTTGCCTTGCGATTGAGCCTAATTCTGCCTTATGTTCTCTCTCTTCCTCTCTCTTCTACATACCTTCTTTTGTTCAATATTGATGTATCAATCTCCATGAGGGGTTGTTTTATATAACCATTCAACCTTTTGTGATTTACAGTCTACTGAATTTATGGCTTCAAGTAATGAAAATCCCAGTTACATCACAACAAACAGTGGAGAGGATGGAATGACACACATTGTCTCATATATGGACTGCCTGGATCTTCGACTGCTTGTAGCTCTTGCCAACTCCACTTTATCAAGCTCAAGGTCTGTTTGATATTTTTCTGTAACAATGTCTGAAATTTAGTCTTACAAGTTGTAGAAGTTTTTCTCATTCATTTGCATGGCTTTAGGATATTTTGATTTGTCATTTATTCCAAAATGAATGCTTCTGAATGTAATGTTAATGCCTTTCCTTCTGATCGGCACCTAAATTGGGCAATTGATGGGTGACAACTCCAGTATACATTCTCAGAATATTTCTAGTTTATCCTTTACCACCTACAAGATGAGGGAAAAGGGCTTTCTATGAATGCATCTGGTGTTAGTCCACAATTCTGTCCTCTCAACATTGTAATAATTTCTTTAGAATCCTTGAATATGAACTAACCTTTTCTCTTCAGATACACATTTATTCGAACTTTTATCTTCATGAACATGATAAAGATTTGTAAATATCATAAACATCACAAAAAGTTTCCAAATTTATCATTTTAGAATGACAAATATTATGCTTTCTCACTTTCCGGGGGCAAAAAGTATTATGCTTTCCCAACTCATTCTTAATGATTTTTTTTTAAGTTCTCTGGTTTATTCCCAGGTGGTCCTCGATTTGATTATTAACCCGTCCCTGATTAATTCCATAATGCCCACAAAGATTTCTTAGGAGCATACAATTTTAGATCAAGTCATTTTAATAATCCATTGTAGCTATCCTAGTATTGCATAAGCATTTTGCTTTTAAACTGTCAAAGATTAAATTGATGGATTGTGACTCTCAATTGAATAATTTGAATCATTTATTGCATAGGCATGAATCTAAGAATAATAGGTATGGTGTTGATCTTCAGTATAATTCATTCTACTTATGGTTTTATAATTCATCTTATTTTTTTGCAAGTAATAGTAAACTTGGATCATGGTCGGGCTTCATTTCAAATTTATCAATTTTGACCATTAAGTTAGAAAGTCAGCCAAAATTCAGAAAATTTGTATGAAATTCGGATTAAAAATAACTGTCGGTTCTAATCTATTACATTTTCTGGCCATGCAGTTTTTTTTTTTGAAATTAATCTAATATTAAAAATTCAGTTTTCAAACTTGGCCAACAATTTGGAAATGCCCTCTACTATAACCTTCTGCATCAGCTGTAACTGCTATCATCATCATCATCCTTGCCTTTATCTCATATGAATGGGTCAGCCACATAAATTCTCTTTTTCATTCTTTTCTATGCAATTTCAAATTGACAGTTTACATGTGTCATGGATATTGCCAAACTCCATTCTTTTCCATGTATTTGTAGAAACTAGGGTAGACACTAAATTTTGTGATGGTTTAATCACCATCCAATCGGTCAAGAAGTCAAAAGCTCTTGATCAATTAAATTCCATGAATGAGGGTCCCATCAATGGACACGTGTCAAAATGCTGAAGGTTTAGACCTTTAAAGAAAGTGTGATAGTTCAAATTTAAATTTGAACTTATTTCCATATAAAAGGAGACAACTCTCTCTTATTTATGAATAATAGCACAATTATTGCAGAGTTTCCAAATTAAACACCCCATCCTTCATTCCTTTGGCCTATAAATACAAGGCCACCCTACATATTCAGGATACACACACACAGAGACAGTCTGCCTAATCTCTGTCTCATACAACTCAAAATTTCTGAAGACGGAGAACAACAAGCACGTCACACAAGTGTTGTTCATCTTGGAAGACCTTTGACACCATTTGAGATGAAGCTTCCTCAGCGCTCGATCAAAAATCAATTCAAACGTTCTTCAACTTCGACGATTTGAAGAAAGCTTATCACAACCAGTTCTAGATCAAGCTTTTGAAGCTCTTGCGCTGAACATCAAGGAGATTGAATCAGAGGAAAATTCTATATTGTAAAAGAACCAACCACAGAGATGTACCATTTTCTTAAATTTAGAAAAAAAATTTGTTCCACAGTTTCATTCCTAGGTTTTTGGGCACAAAATTTGTGTGTACAAGTAGGTAGTATAAGATGTTCAGATTTAGATTTGACTTCAGAATTGATTGTATATTCACTACTTTAAAACCTCGATTCTAACATTCACAAGGACATTCGCCCTTTCGTTAGTTCTGATATGAATATTTTTCAACTATCAAGTATATATCTGTTTCTGATCAACTCTTTCCATGTGTGGGTTGTCAGAATTCTACTAATTGCGGTGGAACCCCTTATGATCAAAATATGATCCATGCATAAGCCCATGAAGTCGTATGCTGATGAGGACCTAACCAAGTTGTTCCTGCTAAATTATGAAATCCAGTCGATTGGGTTTAATGAATATCTATTTTAGAAATGAACTTGATCATAATGCGGACAGAGATGGCCAGATTGGTCCGATACCACAAGAATTGTCAAACCATTTTAAGCTTTTTGTTTCATTCATGTTTTTTCCACTATGTATAGCATTTCCAATTATATAGTGAGCCAATTTTTTATGTGAAGACCTCAAAGTATTTGGCTGTGTCGTTCAAAAAGAGTAAAAGGGCAAAGAGTTCTCTTTTTATTATATGCAACAAGAATGCATAGCTATAAATCAGAGTTACCATGGTTTGGTGGTAACTTGTAATCATCATGAAGTGGGTGACATGGATTTAAATCCTTTCTTCTTGATGTACATTTATCTACATATCTCAATTATTTGAAGATGAAGTATAAGAGACTAATAATCTATATTTAAATTCTTAACTCTGGTAAAAAAGAGTTGCTAATATCATAATTCTTTTCTCGCCTTTTAGTTTATAATTGTAAAGTACCTGTCATATCTAAGGTTTGTTTTTGCCTCCATTTCTTCTTTAGGATTTATCTAAGGTTTATTAAGTTATGAATTCCTGTATGGGCAATTATCAAAGGTGAAGGTTTAGTGCGTTAATAAAATATATCTGCAAAAAATACATGTTTAGAGCCATATGACTCATAAAATCAGGTTTTCAGTTGAATATCAGGATTCTGTGTTCTATTATAAGAAGTTTGTTCCTTTTACTTTCAAAATAGTATGATATGAGATTTCTATATGTCAGATATTAAGATTTTTTCCCTGACAACAAAACAGATATTAAGTTATAGATTGCTAATAATTATCTGCAATATGTGGAGGTTTAGTGCTTTGATAAAATATATCTGCAAATATACATGTTTCGGACCATATGACTCGCAAATAGGGCATGAAAAGTTGTTTTGTTTTCTTTTTCTTTGTGAAAAGAAGAAAGAAGAGATATCTATTGTTATATTTTTTAAGGTAATGAGATGTTATTCCACCGGACTGGCTAATTGTTGATTATTAGGGGTCCTATTGTACAAAAGAATTACTATAATCATTTCATTTTCTTGATATCTCTTCATTGTCCTTTTGTTTGCTAATTCTTTTTCATTTGGTTGTCAGACATCCAGAACTGGTTTCCTTCCATTTCTTTATCCCTAAAGGGCGTGATGACAAAGTATCCTATTATAAGCTGAAAGTGCTATTTCCACATTCAAACGTTGAAATTTGTGGGTAAGCTATACATCTTAAAACTTAAAAGGCTCATCTGTGGGTTTCATTTCTCTATACTGCATGATAGTTAACCATTCCTTGTTATTAAGTGCATTTTGAATTAATTTCTCTATTTGTGACATTACTGCTAAAATGTAGGCAGGAGGGAGTTAAAGAAGAAATTATGAAAGCTTTTCCTTTGGGAGAAAATGAGGGCCCCTCTTTTGATGAAATTGCACCTTTAGTCATCCCAATTGTCCACCCTTCATTGAGAAAGTTCATATATGTGTCTCCAAATATAATTATGAAGGTTAGTTTCTCTGTGTAAATTGCTCAATTTCTTTCTCTTTAATCTTTTAAGTTTGCTTGACCTTTCAACAGCTAAATTTGTTTAGTCATAGCCATTAAGGTGCAATAAGAGAAGGAAAGATGCTGTAGGACAGACAGTGGTTCTTGTATTTTATGGCTGAACTCAGGGAAGGATGATGGTTCATTTTATAAAACCGGGGGAATAGAGTTTTGGTTTGTAAAAAAACAGATTTCAAGCATTGGGTTCAAATTTCAATTGTGAAAAGCTGCTGGGAACAGTTCTGTTGCAAAAGGAATTCAGAAAACAAGAATGAAATTTAAGAAAAATAGAGAGAAAAGTACCTATTCCACGAGATATTGATTAAGATTTACACTCAAACAAGTAGAAGAGTTTTACACACTTTCTTTAACCAAGAAAAACCATTCATTCTACTTTAATTTTGTTTTACAACATGGTGCCTTAATTATAGATACTAGAAACCATAGAGACCACTTAAATCCTTCTAAAATTTGACCTACTAAATGTTGTAATCAAGTAAGACTCAAATTGTGTTAAAATACAAAGTTCCCAAGTTACTAATGGGTTGCACTGCCTGAGAAAGACTACTAACCCAAGTCAAGGTAAAACTTCTGGAATACATAAATTCTAAGCAAAATAGCAACTTTAGATTATAGAAACTTCTAACAATAAATTTTTTTCAGTTATTTATTATTTTTTTATGCAAGGACTAAACTAGTTCTAACTTCTAACCTAGAGCAACAATTCACAAGAACTATAGCTATACAAAACAACCCTGATGTATAAAATTACAAAAACACACCTATACCAAGAAACACAAACACTTCTATGAACGTGTCGTGTTCGTGTCGGACACTGACACTTCATAAACACTCCTGGACACCTGTCCGACATTTCCTGGACGTGTCAATAATTTAAAAATAATTTTTATTATTTTAGATACTTGGTTGACACTTCTTGGACACTTAGTCAACACATTCTGGACACTTGACCAACATATCCCACACTCTTTAATACAAATCTTATATAAAACAAACACATGACAGTGCTTGAAATAACATTATGCACATACGTCGAAGTATCCAACCTCTTTTTCTTTTAAAAAATTGACATTATACACATGTAATGAACAAAAATATAATTATAACGACAATATAGGAGAGTAATAGCATATATAATATATATCTTTTGATATTCGAATAGCTTTATCTTCTAATTGTGCAACTTCTGAAGTTTTATAATTGTCTTACTCAATAGATATATAAATGAAATTTTATATTAGCAGTGTACATGCCATGTCCGTGTCCTATTTTTTAGAATTTGACGTGTCTGCATATCTGTGTCATATCATGTCCAAGTCCTATATCTGTGTTTGTGCTCTTAGCACTTATACTAAAAACTTAAGGACATTACAAGACAAAATCTGATTTCTTAGCTCTTATTTCATCTCTGGTCAATCGGTGATAGGTTGGTGTGAAGAATCCTCAACTCTGGTTCTCCACCATAGTTTAGCATCACCCAAAAGAATACTGTATGTAATTGCTTGGAACTCACTTTCCTTTCTCGTTGCTCTTGCGTCAAGAAAAGAAATAACTTTTTGTATCTTGTCAAAGATAAATGTCTTGTATGCATTTTAAGTTGAAATTACCACTCAAAGGTGCTACTAGCTTAATTGGTAGTCACCACACCAATGATTGAGGTTCAAAACTCCTAAAAAGGGTTAATGCCCATCCTTGGTCCTGCGTTCATGTCTTCCTGGGAGCTTTGGACAATGCTTTTACATAAAAAAATCAAAATAGGACAAGCATTTTTTTTGGATCAAAGGTGTTGGACAATTAAAATTGGCTGTGTGCTAACTGGCGGTGGCCGTTAGACCTGACTGATTTTGGGAAGATCTCATTGGCAGCTTGTCTTTTCAATTAATAGGCCTCAGATCATCTACAGATTGTTTCACCTGTCAAAAAAAAAAGAATAAGAGAAAAACAACTAATCTTATGTGTGCTAATGCAGGGAAGAGTTGAAGAATTGCTTGGAAATGACTTGAGCAATTATGCTATTGCAGCTGCTGAGGACTGCTCTAAAAGACTATCTGCCTATGTTAATTTTGATGTCTTAGATGCCATTCAGAGATCAGCTGCAAAGCCTTGGGTATCTGGGACACCTTACGCTAAAGATGCTTGTTTGCCTGACTTAAGTCTGATTCTGATTGATGCGACTAAACTGAACAAGGATCTTGTGCAAGCCATCCATTGGTGGACTAAAGTTCTTAATACTAGAGAAAGGTTTTGCATTCCCATTTTCCTTCTAATATTGAAGTATTTTTTCTCGTGACTATGTTACTCGCCTGGGCCTTCTATACACACAATAATATTCCCTACTCAAGTGTTGAATGTATAGTGGAGCAATATGGTTGCTTTCACTTAAAAAGGGGACATTCCCCAGTTCTGGTCCCACTACAGCAGGGTCTTGAGAAGGCATGATTCGACTCGAGTACGAGAGTTAATTGATATGGGATTACAATTATGTAGGAGTCATAGTGTGACTTTGAGGATAAGGAAGAGACATTATTAGCCTGATATAGGGTTGAAGAATGCATTCAGGGAGGAGTGCTTCATTGTTTTTTGGCAATTTAGCTCTATGCTGTAATACGTTGTCTTTAGTTTTGGAAAACCAGAAGGTGGGGGGAGTTAAATACTTGTATTATTCAATTGATTTTAGTTCTGTTGAGGTCAATCAACGAAATATAAGACTCGATATCTTTCTTCTCCTACATTTTCTTAGCAACCAAAACCCAAGGGAAAATAAAAATTGGCCTACCAAAAAAACAAAATTAGTTGAACCTCTTCCGTGAAATACTTATTTGATATTTACTTTGCAGTGTCTGTTTTTTAATAAATATGAAGACGGTCATAACAATGTCTCAAAATTCATCTGATTCCGATATATGTAATCATGCTATATTGTCATTCATCTTTGCTTGGTTCATTACAGGAGCAGTCCAAATCCGGCAGTTGCAGTGGCACTTTACAATCGATATCTCAAACTTCCCAACTCCTGGATGGTTGGCAATTTAGCATCATCAGAGATCAATAATGGAAGACTGGTTCTTCGGTATGGTGGGAATGGACGCGTTTGTTCTGAATTCAGTAGCAGAACTATCCTAAAATCAGATCTGGGGGATATGTGGAAGCAGTATTTACCACCGATGTCAGATCAAATACTGGGCCACTAGAGTTTCCATTTTAGTTTGCTATGTGGAATTTGCCCAACAGATGAAGCATTATGCTGCTCTCTGTATATTTTGTCCAGTCAAATTTAGGATGTTACAGTTCAGTTTTCATTTGTATAAGCCTTGTTTTCTGATTGTGGTGTTCATTGATCATACCGTTCTTGTTCCAAAATGTTAAGATCACGGCAGCTTTTATTCTCTTAAACATGTTTACATTAAGCAAATGTTAGTGATCCGGGGTTGATTTATCAGAGTTTTAGATGTATGGTTGTAAACATGTTTCTTGAAAATAGAGACAGCTAACAAGAGGATATTTTCCAATGAATCTTGAAGTTGACTATTACAGTTGGGATTCTCGTAATTTTTTTAAAAACGATTCTCTTCTTTACATGACCTAGTTCCAATCAATATACAGCAAACTTAGCCTCACATGTGTGTTTTACAGCACTCTTTCAATTTGTAAAAACTTGTGTAGAAATTATTTCCTTTAATCAGGGTGGATATAGCTGTGCTACTTGAAATATAATCCTTATCAGTGCATGGCATCGAGTGAACGGAGCGAGGTGAGAATCATCCCACCAGTCATGTGAGACTTGGGAGAGTGCTGGTGGGATGATTTTCACTCTTTCTAAGATGCACGGATTAAGATTTTTTTTTATTGAATTTTTTTGCAATTCTGTTCGGTAGGTAAAGTTTATTATTGTCAATTCTGTAAAATGGATCAGTAAGCAAATAGTAACGAACTTCAAACAAGTAAAATTTCAATAGCTGAAAAAACTGGATGGAGGGATTTTGATCAAGATGCACATGGCGGGTGTTTCCGGTCAATCATCGTGGAATTTTATTTCTAATATAATTTTGATGAAAATTATGTTAGAGGACAAGGGTTATATTAGTAATTTACCATCAGTTTGAAAAAAAGGTGGCCGTTTCTTTCAAGGTAAAATAAGATTTTCTATTATTTCCTATCTTCGACATGATCGAGGAAAAGCATTTTTCTTTTACATTGGCATTGATTAAACAAAAATAAAATTTAAAATTATTTACACTTTATGCCCTTAGACTTGTCTTCTGTGGATTCTCCATTTCAGCCTCTTTCTTCCCCAAATCTTCCTCTATTTGATCCACTGTAGTGGCCGGCAAATCCCATTATTATCATTATTATTTTATGCGGGTTTGACCATCTAGATGAGGTTTTTAAATTAAATGGAAGATTCATTAGCTTTCAGATGATACTTACAACAGCCAACAAGGAAAAATATAATATTACGAGAATCCAAAGATGATTCTATGTACGAAACTCATGTACAGATTGGAATATTTTATTAGCCAACATAATGGGTTTGTTGACTTCACCGCTTGAACCTCTTTTCACGTTCGGCTGGCTTGATTTGTTGCTCAAATCTAGAGGCAATTCCTTATGATTGAGTGATAAATCATCACATTCATTGCCTTAGTTTAGTAATGGATTCCCATGGATTGTGGGTGTTTCTTATGCATAGTTTATTAAGTGGTAAGATGAACTGGGACATCTTCAAGGGATGGTTCTGATTTTTGAATATAGAGGCATTGGGTTACATAAACAATGTTTGTTAACATGTGTTGTGTGGGTATTGGAATGTATAGTTTAGTGAGTCATAGGTTGAATTTATATATATCTAAGGGGACTAAAAGATTGCTGGCACTGATAGGAACAATATTAAAAAAAGTTAAAAAAAAAGAAGAAGATTGATGGCACTTGGGTGTGGAAAAAAAATGTTGTTTACGCGTGAAGTACGGCAATTGGAAGGCCTGCTAGATCCAAGAAAGTTCAAAGTTCAGCTTTGGAGGTCTCTTTTTTTGGAGTGAGAGCTAAGGACACAAAAATGGACAGCAGAGAGAAGGGACTATGTGGAAAGACACAGATTAAGATGTTTCTTGGTTGTGCAAATGACAAATGCAGTCCAAATCCAGTTAGTTCGGATATTGTTTAAATCCACAGTTTTAAAATGTTAGAATAGGCTGTTGAGTTATATGAATATAACTTCCAGCTGTTTGGCTTTGGACTTGTGAGAGCTGGTTTTGAAAATTCAGTTTTGGTGATGACTTCTACCATAGTTTGACTTTCTTGTAATTGATGATGGAAAGCTTTAACTAGTTCAGGGAAAGAAGGAGCACGAACTCAAACACTCGGTAAGAATGCCAGAATCATCTGGGAGAACAAAGGGGAAGTTAAAATGGAGCAAATTGTATACCTTTTCATGCTTCCGACCCCCTTTGGTTGATCATGACCCTGTTCAGCAGCTCCTTGGTCAGCCAGGATTCTCTCGGACGGTATTCTGTAATGAATCTCAGCTACACAAGATCAAACCGCACAAGTACCCAAAAAACTATATATCCACTACTAAGTACAATGTTGTTACTTTTCTTCCTAAAGCACTTTTTGAGCAATTCCGCAGGGTTGCAAATCTTTATTTTCTCTTAGCAGCAGTGTTGTCTGTCTTTCACTTGGCCCCCTTTTCTCCCGTAAGTTTGATTGCTCCCTTGGTGTTTGTTGTCGGGATTAGCATGCTTAAAGAGGCAGTGGAGGATTGGAGAAGGTTTTTGCAGGTACATTTTAAGCAAATGTTGACACTTCTTTCCTGCAATTATATGTTAGTCCTCTAGTTACTTCAAATATTTCCTATGTTTTCACAATATGAAAGTAAATTTCTTTATACACTGATAAACGAAATTTCACTAGTTTGCGTGACTAATTTTCTAGTTTCTAATTTCTCTATCCATATCTACGGTAGCTTTTCAATTAGATTCTGTTTACCATAAATTGTTCTTTATCTTTTTTGGTGATGAATGTAAAGAATTTTCCCATCAGTTGCATATTTGAATTGTCAGATTGTCCAATGCTGCATTCTAAATATATTTTCTTTGGAAGAAGTGGAATGTAATTTCTATTTGAATAGCTAGTCAGAAGTTTAGCTTCAAAAGAAATCTGCTTCTCTACCATCTGGTCCATCTTTAATTTAATTGAGTTTAACCTCTCACCCCTTTCCTCCATGCGGCCCAAAGGAGCAAATGAAAAAAGAAAAGAAAAAGGAACATGCAATAATTGCTAATTGTCTTACTAATGCCACCATATACCTGTAGGTTTCAAGCACTGGTCTGTATCAAGTTAATTAATCCAGGTAACTGACTTGAAATATTCCTTTGAACTTGTACTTGGAATCTAGATGTAGGCGTATGTGTCCAGTACAGAAACCTCTTAACAAAACAAACATGAACTGGCATCCAACAAGCATACCATTCAGTGCCCCACTCCCCCGTGCTGCAAAAATGCTAAAATAGAAGAACACCTTGTCTGTATCATCTGTCTCATTAATAACTAGGTTAGAAATTTTAGTACGAGGCCATTCATGATTCACCTCTATCCATTGTGTTTATGTGCATTAATATTATTTTTTTAGCCTATAGCACTCAAACAACAGTTCTGTAATTGATTACTGATGGTTTATAATTTTTTTTCCAATTTTGGTGTAGTCTTTTACTGAATATATTGTGTACTCTAAATCATATTGTTTAACGGTGATTTACAGGATCTGAACGTAAATTCTCGAACAGTAAAGGTTCATGTAGGTAATGGTTCATTCGTGGACAAAGCATGGAAATTGCTTTGTGTGGGAGATGTTGTCAAAGTTAGTAAGAATGAATATTTTCCAAGCGATCTTCTATTGTTATCTTCTAGCTATGAGGATGGAATTTGTTACGTAGAGACCATGAACCTTGATGGAGAAACCAATTTGAAAGTTAAGAGATGCTTAGAGGCCACACTTGGTCTGGATGAGGATGCAGAGTTCAGTAAATTCAAAGCCACAATACGCTGTGAGGACCCGAATCCCAGCCTTTACACCTTTGTAGGGAATTTGGAGTTCCAAAATGAGTCATATCCTTTGTGCCCAGCTCAATTGCTTCTCAGAGACTCAAAACTTCGAAATACTGATTACATTTATGGAGTTGTGATCTTTAGTGGACCTGATACAAAAGTGATAAGAAATTCCACAAGATCGCCATCTAAGCGTAGCCGGATAGAAAGAAAGATGGACTATGTAATTTATGTTCTTTTCTCTATGCTGGTTTTGCTTTCATTAGTAACCTCCATTGGGGCAGCATTCTTTACAGAATCTGAAATGGCTAAGTGGTGGTACCTTAGTTTGGAGAAAGATGATTCATTGTTCAATCCATCAAAGCCCTTTAAATCAGGTTTTCTTCAATTTATAAGGGCCCTAATATTGTATGGCTACTTGATTCCAATTTCTCTCTATGTATCCATTGAAGTTGTCAAAGTTTTACAAGCCATGCTCATTAACAATGATATAGAACTGTATGATGATATAACATGCAAATCAGTCATAGCTCGAACTTCAAACTTAAACGAGGAACTCGGTCGGGTAGAAATGATTCTGTCAGACAAGACGGGGACCTTGACTTGTAATCAGATGGAGTTCAGGAAATGTTCAATTGAAGGGATTTCTTACGGGGGTGAAATAAATGATGTTGATCTTGCAGCTTCTAAACGGATGAATATTGATGTTGAGAGATACCGGATTAGTTTTGATGGGTCAGATTCCACTCCAAGAAGCTTTGAAATGTTTGAGTCCGCAGTTGCTGATGCTGGCTCAGAAAAGGTTGTTCTAGATTGCGAACAAGCTGTTGAAAATTTAGGTACAAGAAATTCAAGAATTTCTATTTCAGAGAAAGAACCTGTTATAAAGGGTTTCAACTTCAGGGATGACAGGCTCATGAACAAACAGTGGATGTATAGATCTAATTTAACTGTCATGACAATGTTCTTCAAAGTTATGGCTCTGTGTCATACAGGCATACCAGTTGGGGATGATCAAACTGATAAACTGAAGTACGAGGCAGAGTCTCCTGAGGAAGTAGCCTTCTTGATTGCTTCACAAGAGTTTGGATTCAAGTTTTGCCGGAGGACTCAGTCTGCAATGCTTCTTAAAGAGCTCGACCCATCTTCTGGATTGGAGGTAGAGAGGTAAAAATTTCTTAAGTTCGTGGTTTTCATCCTTTCTGATCATATTCTTTCTTCAAGTTATGATATATATTTATCTAACATATCAAAGTTATCTTCAGGGAGTATAAACTTCTAAATCTATTAGAGTTCTGTAGCACCAGGAAGAGGATGTCTGTCATAGTAAGCGATGAAGATGGTCAGATTCTTCTCCTTTGCAAGGGCGCTGACAAGTACGTTATCTTGTTTCAGTATTTTAATCCAGAAAGCTAGCATGAGTGGATGTTGGTTTGAAAAGAAGTGCTTATATTCAGAATACTAGAGGAAATTAAGTTTAGGACATTACCACCTCTCTCTCTCTCAAATTAGAGAAACATCAATCTAGTAAAGATAAGAACTGCCTCACAAGGAGCATATACAATAGAAGAAGCCATAGTCAAGACCACCTGATAGGCTGATGCAGACAAAATTAGATAAAGCTTGGTCATAACACAGGCTTCCTGAATGATATGTCTGACAACTTTAGATTCTTCTTTTCTTGGTAAGTGACCGGTTATTTTATCAACTAAATACAAAATATAGAACATACTCAGGCTAATCAAACTATTGGATCGATCCTGCAGCTTCAAGGATCACAAGCTGAAAGGAAACAATAATAATGGAACAAGGCTCCAATGTTTCTCTAATTCGAGATTGCAGTAGTCTAACACTTCCAATTTTTTTTCAAAATCTCATTTTTCTATTGGTTTTGGTTTTCAGCATCATCTTTGATAGGCTTGCAGTTAACGGTAGGACATATCAAATGGCAACAAGTATGCACCTTTCAAACTATGCAGAAGATGGCTTGCGCACTATGGCCTTTGCATATCGAATAATTGAGGCGACTGAGTATGAACAATGGAACTCAATATTTACAAAAGCTAAGGCCACAATAGGTCCTCAAAGAGAAGAACTACTAGAGAGTGCCTCTGAAATGATTGAGAAAGACTTGATTCTGCTTGGTGCTGTAGCAATTGAAGACAAGTTACAGAAAGGGGTTAGTTTTTGACTCTTCATTTCTCTCTCTCTCTCTCTCTCTCTCTCTCTCTCTCTCTCTATATATATATATATATATATATATCATGTGTGTCCACCAGAAAAGATGTAAAATTGGCTGCACAGAAACAAAAAGAAGCCGTGTCCCCAAACACTTGCACTTCTCAGATACTTCTGGATATTTGTCTACACGTTTTGAATGTATGATCTATCTATAATCTAACAATAAATTCATTAATATTAGGTTCCTGAGTGCATAGATAAACTTGCTCAAGCAGGCCTGAAGATATGGCTGCTCACTGGTGACAAGAAGGAGACTGCGATTAATGTTGGGTGAGATAAGTGACTGTTTTAAAGTTTATTTTTAACTTCATAAGTGCTACACCCTTTCTAAAGCATTAAAGGGAAAAAAGTGAGCTTTGTAGCAGCTGAATCTTTTAATTCATTTTATGTTCCCATCGACCTGGCAGATTTGCTTGCAGTTTACTTCGGCACGATATGAGACAATTTCATTTGAATTTGAGCAAAGAAGCTGAATCTTACAATCAAGTGAAGGTGAACTGCTATTTCCAAGGCTATGGATATGTAATTTCTGCACCATTTGCTTCTTAAGAAGAACACGGAGAAATAAATTTTGGAATCTTAAAATTAGTAGTTATTGCTTGTACTGTGGCATTGTGGCTTTGCAATGTCATTATCATTTTTTTGTTATACAAAATATTCTGGTTGGTAATGATGAATTCCATTTTTTCTAGTTTTTCAGGCTATGAAAGAAGACATTTTACATCAGATTGAAAGTTCTTATCAAGTGATCTGTGGAGAAGGCAACAAGGTCGGTCCTTTTTCTTTGGTGGTAGATGGGAGAGCTCTTGAAATTGCTTTGAGAGGTGACATAAAGGATCAGTTCTTACAATTAACAGTTAATTGTGCTTCGGTCATATGCTGCCGTGTGTCTCCGAAACAGAAAGCATTGGTAGGACAATACACAACTTAATTATCCTTTATTATTGTTTGAATGTTATGTACCAATGAAATCAAATAAGTCTATCAGCTTTTTACATAATATTGGGATGGACTTCATTTGTTTATTGTAGCATTCAAATTAATGTAGTGATGTTATTGGGTTTCAACTACTAATTATATTTCTGTTTTTTATTTCTACAATATTATCCTGTTATTTGCATCTTTTCTCCTTCGTAGTGTCTTATTTTTCTTATTAATTGTGCTTCTGGTAGATCTCCTCCGTTTACTCTTTTCCATCTCCTTTTGTTATAGTAGAATCTCTTCATATTAAGAAAAATAAAATGCTACGCGAAAGACAAGCTCATTCAATTTTTCTTTGGACATACACCTCCTTGTAATGCCATGCAATTAATTGTATCTTAGTTACTTCATTAAACTTTGTAGATTATATAATGGGTTATTTCATCTCTGAAATATCAGATGCATAAATGACATGATACCTTGTTAACTGTATTCACACGTTGTTTTTAGTGTTTGTCCATTCATGTTTCAAGAAGGTTAATTGTGTAAATGGCATTTGCAGATTACTCGATTGGTAAAGGAATTCACTGGCAGGACCACCTTGGCAATCGGTGATGGGGCAAATGACGTTGGCATGATTCAAGAAGCTGATATTGGAGTAGGTATCAGTGGCATGGAAGGAATGCAGGTAAGCCTAAGTTTGTTCACCTTCTGATTGAAAGTGTTCTTTATTTTATTTTATCTTAACAATAAGATGAATGTGTTTAGTGCTTTTGTTGCTTATAGTGAAAATATGTATAAAATATTAGCACTTGAATAGACAGTTGCTTTTTCTCATTTGATGGATATGAGGTTTTAAATCAGGAAAAACTGGTTTTTGCTTGTAGCTATTGCAGTTCTTTCAGCATCTCTGTTGTTTGACAATTAATGGAATCTTTAAGAAAGATGTCCAATTAAGGTTCATAGAGCTTCTGTGAGTGGCTGTCACCAGTTAGTAAGACCTTGCATATAGATTCAAATAAAGCCAAAAATGCATTTTTAATTTTCAAAAGTCCATGTTAATGAAAAAATTGTTCGTAACTCATTCATAACATTATTAGTTTTTGTCCATTTCTAAAAGAGAGGTGTAATTATATTACAAACTACAAGAAGCAAAGGGATCCTCCAAAAGAAAGGCCTAAAGAGCTGTAGAAGGGGAGAAAAGTATTTGTTGACATGAATTCTCCGTTCAAATGATATAAATGCGATCATAGTTGCATATATGTGTTTTCCTGCATTGCTGACTGTTTTTATGGATGTCACTTGCAGGCAGCCATGGCAAGCGACTTTTCATTGCCTCAGTTTCGTTTCCTGGAACGGTTACTTATAGTTCATGGGCATTGGTGTTACAAAAGAATCTCCAAGATGGTAAAACTTCATCTCTGTTTAAATTACAATGATTTGTTTTTTTTCCTGACTTGCCATAAAAAGAATTGTTATTTATTTTGGATTTGCAGTTTGGGCTTTAATTTTTTCTTCTCTTGCTGTAGATTCTCTACTTTGTGTACAAGAACATAGCTTTTGGCCTTACTCTGTTCTACTACGAAATCTACACATCATTCTCTGGATATGCTTTATATGATGATTGGTATATGGTAATGTTCAATGTCATCTTAACGTCCTTGCCAGTTATATCATTGGGAGTCCTTGAGCAAGATGTTTCATCAGATGTCTGCCTGCAGGTAAAAAGATCAATATAACATGCATGTATGCTTAGCATGCACACCCACACACGTATGCACATTCACAAATTAAAAACAGAAGTACACCCAGATTGTCATGTTAACTCCTCTTTCACTCTGGTGTGTGAACACAATATACATCACATTCATACAAATGCACATGCACTCACAAGCGCAGAAGCACACCTAGATTGTCCTGGTAACTCCTCTATTGCGCTGGTGTTGGAACACAAAAAACATTAGAATCTCTTGGAGGAGGGATTGTTACATTCATTTCACCCATAAAAGGCAAAACCATTGAATTACTAAACTCCATTTGCAGTTATATGACTGAAACCCAACCATACCGTGATGTGGTGTGATGTAATCAGTTAGTGAGCAACTGATACAAGCTGGAGCTTAAATCTAATTATATATTTTGCTATAAATGTTGGACCTCCATGATTGGAAATGCATTTAGATACTATATATTTGATAATAGGAAAAATAGCAGATTAATTCCTCTTGAACCACTGTTTCTAATGAGTCAGGACCTAATGCAATTTTCTTCTTCTTTTTTTCTCACTGTCAATGGAATAGTTTCCAGCCCTTTATCAACAAGGACAAAAGAATGTTTTCTTCAGTTGGAAGTGCATTGTTGGTTGGATATTGAATGGCGTGCTGGCTTCTGTAGCCATCTTCATGATTAACATCTATGTACTTTCCCCATCTGCTTTCCGAGAAGACGGGGAGGTGGCAGACATTGCACATATCGGAGCCATTATATATACATGCGTAATCTGGACTGTCAACTGTCAAATTGCTCTTATCATCAACCACTTCACTTGGATTCATCATTTTTTCATTTGGGGAAGCATCTTTTGTTGGTACATCTTCTTGTTTCTCTATGGTGCACTCCCTCCCCTACATTCGAAAGGCGTATTTCACCTTCTCACAGAAGCTCTTGCGCCTGCACCAAAGTACTGGATTGTTACATTGCTTGTGGTAGCTGTTTCTCTTTTCCCATACTCCATACACATCGTCATTCAACGGTCGTTCTATCCCATGGATGATCATGTGATCCAAGAAATGAAGTATTGTAAGAGAGACGTTACAGAGAATCCTATGTGGTTGAGGGAACAACAAAACTCCAAGAAGATAACTCACATTGGGTTTTCTGCAAGAGTTGATGCTAAGATCCATCATTGGAAAGAACAGTTATACCGAAAGAGGAAATCAATATATAAATCAGTGACAAGCAGTCCACTTTTCTAAGAAGAAACTTGTATGATTGCTTAATAATCTTGAAGGCTTCATTGTGAAAAAAGAAAGGGTGTAATTGTAATTTAATTTTTTGATTCGTTATGGATTCATTATTTGTCTAGAAAGGTATACTTTCAACCATGCATTCCCAATGAGATTTACTCCATAAATGCGATTGTAATGCGTCTTCTTTCATTCAAATTGATGTTAGAATTTTCTCTGTAAATGAACCTTATCTAATATTTTGTTCTACTTTATATTTTTTCTTTTAAGTCATATTTTGTTCTACTTTCTGTCTTATTCCTTTGTAATTGTGGTGGATATCATCTTCCAATGTGTTTGGTATAATTGGAGAGAAAAGGAAGGGAATTTATGGAGATATGTACATTCTTTATTTGCAGATTTATCCTTTATCTATGTGGGAACATATCCTCTCCTATATAAGTTGTCTCCCAAGATGTCCGGTACTAATCTCATGGCTCTCAAGCGGCCACGTCAATAGCCTAAATTGACTAATGAATATGGCACCATGTAGATATTCAGTGCACCCGGTGCACATGCACCTGGCGAATCCTGATCGTCTGTGCATTACATGCATAGTGAGTTCCACCTTGCATGTAGTGCACGGACGATTTGGATGTGCCCGGTGCATGTGCGTCAGACGCAACCAATACTTACTCACACTGTACATATCTTTTGATATAAAACGTGCTAATAACTGTACTTTCCCATCCAACGGTATCAAATTCATTGACTAATTTAAGTTGTTGACAAGGATCTTCTGAGTTGAATTTCTCTAGATTATCATAAGTTGAAATGATAAAAAGTTGACACGTGTCACTTTCCAAAACTCAATAACTTACAATTAGGGATGACAATTTTGTCCACCCCACCGGATCCCCGCATCATTTGAGATGGGTATGGGAGACATTTTTATTCAGCAGAGACAAATATGAGAATGAAAATGATAACTTGCCATGGCTACGAGACATGTTTGGGATTTGTTCACAAACCATCCCGTCCCGCCACTTGTTATATAATATTTTTATAATTATACGGTCCTTATGTTTTAAACTTAATCATATATAGCATACAATTATGGGTGTACAAAGAATCGTCGGAACCGAAATAGTACGGTGGTTGTACCTGAATTGAACTAAATCGTCGCTACGCTTCCGATTCTATTCTTTTAATAACAGTTGATATGGTTTTAGTTCTAGAACCATTAAAACCGAATTCAACCGAATTGAAGTTAACAGTTTCAAAGAACGACATTAACCCTAAGTCCTAATTACTCATTATCTTCTCTCTCGACTCTCACACTTCAGCAAATCCTTCACCCCTCACTTTGCTCCTCCTCCTCCTCCGCTCTATTCTTTTGCGCCACCTCATCACCACTGCCACGGCACTCAACCTCAGCCACTTTCTCCACCGTCACTTCATTGGCAGATCCCCCTCTCTCTCAACATCCCACTGACCATAGACTCGTTTTTGGAGTAGGGAAGAAATATCAATACGGATTTCGAACCCGGAATATATATATATATATATTTATATATATAGATATTTTAATTCTATTGGTTGGATATAGATTTTACTATTCGCCTCACTACATTGTATCTCTCTCTCACACATATCCAAACCTACCCCAAATCAAACACGTCGCCCTTCCCGCCGTCGCATGCATCAATACCAGCACCGCCTCTCAATTTTGGTTCCTCTCAACGATCAAACGAGGTCACTCTGTCTGTTCCAACATCAACAACGACGTCGTCTCCTTCATCATCTTCATATTTTCCGGTGAGCATCAGGCTTCTACGGTGTAAGGGTACACTCAGGCAGGCCCATGAGATCACTTCTAATTACACTATACCTTAGATAGGATTGAGTTGGTGATACATATGATTAATTTCAATCCAAACTCAACTTGATCGGAAAACAAAATGGAGCTATCCAAATCCTTTCAAAGATCGGCTAAAACTTAGGCTGAGTTAGAGTTGTGCCGTTAAAATTGAAATCCCCAATTCATAATATAAGTGGATTAGATTAGGGCTTAATTTAATGTTCCACATTTTTACTTCTTATTATCGCTAGAACTGAATGTTCCGTCGTTATTCGTACTTGTAATTTTTATTTGTTAGTTTCTTTTGCTTTCTCTTTTGTACTTGCAAGTTTGATTTCATATTCTCCGTTTACCTCACCATGATGATCGTGGTATGCAGGAGTCTAGCATAACTTTCGGTGGTCTTGTAGATTGGAGTCATTGAAGCTACTCTGCAGGTGACCAATTTATTCATTTATTTTTCCAATGCAAACTCTTGATTGCTGTTTTTTTTTTTCCTGAATTTGTGTCTTCATTAGTCTTTGGATTATTGACGCTATGGCCTTAGACAAAGCATAATGGAAAATTGGGATTTATATAGATGAACCCAAGTGGCTGGGAAATGGTTTCGTGGAGTTGAGAGTTGAGTTGGTTCTTTATTAGTCTCCTGTGAGCTCACATTATGTTTCTGTATCATCATCATCATAATTTGTATATTGTTGTATATATATATTCATAATGAGTTCTCTTTCTTCCCATGTGTATATATATTTTATATTCATGATTTTTTTCTTTTTACTATGTAGCGGAAATTATATTGGATGAAAAGCAGTATTTACAAAACATGAAAGATGTGAATCCTTGAACCAAAGAAGTAAACATCTTATGTAAAGAATGCATAATCAAGATTTAAACACTATTACTACACTTAAGAAAAAACTGCTTAGGTTTGTTCAAGGAAAATGCTTAGAAGAAAATATAATTTAATCTAACAGTTTGCTTATCTTTACCAAATATCATTCCTTCTTTTCCAATTGTTCTTTTTTTTTCCCCTTTGAAGTACCCTATTTTTTTTTTATTATACTGTGTCTTTTTTAAAAAAAATTTTAATTCCACAAAAAATTAACATTGATATGTTATCATGCTTGGATAAGTTGGGCTATAATTTATAAACTAAACTCATTGTTCAAATGTAGCAGAAATTATTGAACCTACAAGATTAAGTCTGTTCAAACGAAGGATAAGTTTCTTGAATGGCTGAAGATCTGTTGTTGGGGGGTAATCAGATTGAAGATGTCCACTGGCTTTGTTCCTTATCCGAATCTGAGCTTGTAAGTGTAAACT
Source organism: Cornus controversa (assembly GCA_026545225.1). Classification (NCBI taxonomy): domain Eukaryota; kingdom Viridiplantae; phylum Streptophyta; class Magnoliopsida; order Cornales; family Cornaceae; genus Cornus; species Cornus controversa. The sequence continues at coordinate 48,107,195 of CM048849.1, forward strand.
TTCTCATCCATTGCCCCACAAGTTATAAATTACATTTATGTGTTGATTTTCTTATTTTCTTGTGAGTTTTCATGTATCCCATGTTCATTGTTACCAGGACATGCTTATTACCTTAAAAACGCTGGTCCTCCAGCGAGCAAAAGTAATTGGTCATGATGCTCTAGTCAAGAAATTTGATTTGAAGATGCTTCGAGTGCTTAGTAAGTTTTTTTTTCATATGCATTATATCAATATTTAGGACTTTTATAACCTATGGTAGTTGGTATATAGTAGTTCCATTTAGTAATTTTATATGGTCATGCTCATATATTTTGGTTTTCCAATTTTTTTTCTCTTTTTTAGAGTGTCTTTTATATATTAAGGTATTGTGCTTAATGACAAATACTATGTTTCAACTTTGTTTCTTGAAATAATTATGTATCAGTAATTATTTTTCTTTAGATGTTAATGTTATATTGGCCAACACTGTAGATTGTCCAATTTACGTCGTTGATCAGGATCAGTCTCAGCATTATTGATTGCAATTGGCTTGAACTCTTTTATTTGAATACATCAATAGTTCATTCTTAATCTTATATACCCCCTAGAAATTTCAAATACTTAGTTTAAAGTATTGGTCTGAGTTTTTCATATTTGAGTCCTAAAAGTAAGGTTTCAAACTTTCAATCCATGATTGCATCCGACCTTGAAAAATTAATGATTCTCTTCTGTGCAGACCTGTGGCAATTGATAGATATGGCTCCAGAAATGGAGTCTTCTAATCAGCAAACCTGCTTTGGTAATCTTGTTCTGAGAAAAATAGAATAAACATGTTATATATGATTGAACATCAGTTGGAAAAAATCTATTATGATGTGTGGACCATCTGCGTATCAGTATTTATCAAGTTGTAGACTTCCTCGTGTCCAACAACTCTGGCTTCAAAATCCTGTTCACTTCAGTTTGCATTAGAATGTGCTCTATTGTATGTTGTTGCATGAAAAGAATTTAGGAAGCACTTGCAATTACTTATGCTATTATTGAAGACAACTCCAATGAATTTTCCATTCATTGACATAAACAAAAGCATGCCAACAACTGTTTGTTTAATAAACACGCATAATAAATACACATTCCAAAATTTTTATGTAGCCATTTTCCTATACGTGGTAGTCTGGGAGTATTGGTGGTTTAAAACCCATATCCATGTAAAATTGTCAAAATGAGCTATTTTTGTCATTGTTCTAAGCATGGAGGCACGTGCAGATGGGTAATAGGTGCACCCTCTTCCAATATATTACAAATACATTTTATATCTCTTCTGCAAATAAAGGAAGGAAGCTTTTGAAGAGACGAATCTTTAAGTGGCTAGGATGTTGCCCGCCACCTTCCAAATCATAATTTGGGATTTATTTAGAGATTTTCAGCTGAAGGAATCCCTTAACACTGATTGTGATCCTGGATCACAAATGTTTCCTCATTATTGGTGTTCTCTCTCATATGAGGATCATTAAGTATACATTGAGGTGCTTTAGGGTAGCAATTGCTAGAGGCTTCATTTGACATAGGACGAAATCATGGTGTTGATGTTTTGACATTAAGGAGCTGTCTGCTGGTTTAGGGTGTGGGAAATTATTTGAGCTTCTATTGAGAGTGCTTCCCCGATGCGATATGAATTTAGGTCTGCCATGTTGGTGAAAGAGGTTGTTAAAGGTGTTTATGATTATGGACTCTGGATTTTGTAAATGTTTAAAGTATCTGGATAGAGTCCTGTTTCTAACCTCCCTACATACTTCCTCTCCTAATTTTTTATTCTCAAGTCCATAGCTTGCACACATACAAGGTTACTGGGATTTTCTGTGGCCTGGGAAGTGAAATTAATCTAGCAACATCCGTGTGGAAAAGGAAAAGGTTTTTGCAGCTAAAGACTTGGGTGAATTGAACATTTGGATTCTTTTAATCACGAAGCAAGTTTTGCTGGGTAGATAAAATGGTTGGAACTTCTGAAAATCTCCAAAATATTTGGTTATGGCCTTGAAAGAACATTTCTGCATTTTGTAGTCTGTTTTGGGTAGTACCATAGTAGAAAACTTCCTTGTACGAATGTTGAGAATTAGTCCAAGGAAGGTAGGAAGTGAAAGTATGCCTCTCTCTTATTCTCATGCCTTTTGCTGATTCTTATGTGGTTGTCATCACCTTTATATATAAGAAATTTCTAAATCTATCTTTCCTTTGTCATCACCTTTATATATAAGAAATTTCTAAATCTATCTTTCCTTCCCCCTCCTTCTAGCACAGGATAGGTTAGATTCATGTTCGGTTCATGCATACAGGGCAGCTTTTGATCTCCATCAACATTCCTGTTCAATTAAGCCACGGAAAATTTGTACAACACAAAAAATGAAAATGAAATGTGGCAAAAGAAGATGGGATATCGTATGAGCTTTAGCATTCCTGTTCAAATAAGCTATGCAGAAGTTCAACACTTGGAACAAAAGGAAATGTGGCAAAAGAAGAGAGGTCGTGTAAAATCATCACACTCACTTGACTACAATTAGGTTTGAAACCCTAATACATTCAAACTAAATAGATCTTAAAAGTCGCCTGTTGAGCACCAAAAGTAAATTTGCTGAAGGCATCTTGAAAATTGTAATTTTTCTTTCCATGTACTTCTCCAAACCTCTCAAATTGAATGAGCAAGAAAATTTACTTTTCTTTAACCAATGGCTCCTGGCTCTGCACCTCGGCGAGTTGTACAGCACATACAATATTTAGGCATTTTCTTTAATAAATATGCAGAGATTAAGATTTCTAGTATTTATGGTTGGACAGAATTTGTTTTCCATGAATTCCAGTTGTTCTGAAACTAGTAAGATCTCAGTTCAATTGATATTCAATCATTGAAATTATGTTGTCTGTTTGATTTATATCTTACCCTTGAGCTATTGCGCAGGTTTCATTGTGATGCAGTATCTTAAAGGACAACTTAAGGATTTGTCAGCTGTTCCAGGCTTGGCCGAGTCTTCTGCGATTTTAGATGGATGCAATTTGTTAAAATGTGACATCAATGATAGTGTTGTCAATATGAGCATTGAAGAGTTAAATGCATTTATTGGCAGTGACCAGAGAAAGAGAGCAGCAGAAATGTAAGTTGGAGCTGTAAGACTCGTTGAATCATTTCTACATTGGATCATGTTTTATTGTACCAGTTTCGAAAGATTTCTTTAATCACTATATTGGTCCTTTTTGTTGTATTATGTTAAATAGTTTTTTTTTTCTTACAGGTTTTGTGATGATGTGCCCCCCCAATCATGAGAAGAAAACTGCCTCTGGAAGATCCTTCTAAGTAATTTTGCACTGTTTCTCCAGCTTGTATGCGCCTTTGATGGCCTTCTTGACTCTGGAAGATACTTCAAAGCATCCTTCACATTTTTGAGCTCTTTTTTCATGTTCTTACCTCTCTGTTTCTTGCTTTATTTCCATGATAAGCTTATGAATTTGACATGTACTTGTTATCGAATATAAAGGAGATTTTGCTTTCAAAATGAGCCTGCATATCTAGTTTCTACACACCTGCCCCGAAAGAATTGTTTGCACCCAAGAGGAATTGCTTGCTAGGCATTAGAGCCAAGTTTTTTATACACTTGAGCCAACCCCTTGGGGTGGTGCTACTTGAATTATTCATACATGCATATATTTTTTTGTCATAATGTTTTTTTTTTATAAGGGTCATAATGCTGTCACTGTCGGAGTATTTTGCAGTCACTGGATTGGATTGAAAGGTTTCTGTCAAATCAATGGCTGAGGGTTCACAATGGTTGCATTGCCATGATAGCCTTTTCCTTCCTTGAACAATAAGGTAGTAGATAATTTACTTCTAGCGCTCACTACCTTCTTAGAACTGCATTCTTAGATTATGTATGTTTGTGAATGCCTGTAATTTTTGTTCTCTGCAGTAAACGATGGCCCCAAAAACTTGAAGAATGCTTACTGGTTACTGAATATTAAAGATAAGAGGATAACACTTTTTTGACATGTTAATGTTGAACTTTAGTTACATGTAATGATAAAATATGTCTGTATGTGTCTTGCACTACCAGTCTACCATGGTGATGATACACGCAAGCGGGTTTTCTACCAAAGGGTGACAACATGTTAGTTAATACCCTAAATTGTGGCCAATTGTTAGAGGTTCTTGTCCCATGTGGGATCCGGATGTGGTGAGTGTACTACTCAATGATTTAAACTAGGGCAAATGCCCGACCGGTAAATCAATACACTAAAATGTGTCCGAATGTGGAGGCTTTATCAAACATGAAACGAAAAAGGGAATTAAGTAGGTTACACGTGGAAAGACTTTTTGAAATATATAGCACGTGTTTGTTTGCAGTCAATTTAGGTAGGTGCTTACAAGCAGAGGTGATGGAGTCAAATTTGGAATCGTAAAGAAACTATAACTGAATGGAGTCATTACAGTTTCAATTTTGGTTCGATTCTAAGCTTTAGAACTGGAAGTGAGAAAAAATTGTATCCATTACCTAAATAATTCAATTTTTTCAAAGACAAAATGTACAGTTATTTGGATCTTGTTGCTACAAATGATAATATTCCTTAAGTACTATTCTAGTTATTTCAAAGGATAACTATAATTCAACTAATTAAACATATGCCCCTCAACGAAAGAAAATTATAACAAATTTTTTTAAAGTTGACCAATCAATTACACCACGGACATAGAAAATATAAATTCAAGTTTCAGTTTAAAGCCAAATATTATAATATGAGCTTTTTTTTTTTTTTTCTTTTGCGCGAAGATGTTTAACAAATTTGTATTACTGTGAAAATGAAGCGAGTCAACGCTTTTCATTTTCTTTTCCCGATGCTAGTTATAATAAAAAACCAATGAAGCTTCAGCAGCATACTGTAAGATCATGAAAAATGAGGAGATCTACAGGTTATCATAAGAGTACCAGATAATGATTAAAAACTATAAGAGCATGTTGAGCATGTTTGCATGCTTCAAGGTAATGGAATCGGTATCATAACACTAAAAAATTGAATCGTTCTCAACAGTTCTGATTTTAAAATTGAGGAACCGTTGTGATCGGTTTCGATTCCACGAAGAATCGTAAAGAACTGAACCGTATGTACCTCTACTTACGAGCATACCATGCAAACTAAAGGCATTCACCTAGGGCCAATGTTTTTTTTACGGTATGAGGCCTCCAGAAGTGACGTAATCCACTTTTAATCATTTGTCAAAGACCGACAATGTTTAGCTAATTTCGAAAGTTAAACATGTATTGAATAAGTGACATATCCCAGCTTAAAAGATCAAGTAGAGAATATATATGAGCATTTAATGCTCCAAGATCAAGAATATTTAATGTCCAAATATTAGGGAATGGCTGGTAATTATTGCGTTGGATAAGATGCATTCATTGTCGAACCAAAATACAAGCTCACAAGACCTGTATAGCTGTGGCATTAGAAATATTTTGCATGATGGTCTTTAACAGTTTGGACTCCAAAGTCCTTACACGCCCGCAACATAGAAAACCAAGCCCCCAGAAGTAACAAATATCTTTTTGGAACGCTAGGTGGGATGCAAATGGCCGAAAATTAAAAATTGTGCAAACAGGGTGCACTGCTTTATCCATGACTTTATCCATGATTTTGATGAAGAGCCTCAAATGGAAAAACCAAACTTTGGTTTTTGTACCTTTGTAAATGATACATCTTTCATCTTAATTTGTAATTATTTTTTAACAAGTGATAATTGTTTAGATTCCTTTCTTTAAACTTATGCTACAATACTTATTCTGTCATCGCAAAACTTTGTCCCGACTCATTTTCAATCCCCTAGCATGCACTCATGAATTTGATCAAGAACATTAGAGCATCAGGTATGCACCATCTTTTCTTTGCTCTCTATTGTTGGAGATTTTTTGTGAATCCTCCAAAGGGACGAGTCTCACACCAAATCAATCTCTCTCTCTCTCTCTCTCTCTCTCTCTCTCTCTCCACTTATTCTAGCATAGCGGATGCTCTTAGAGATACACTAGTGTTCAAGATTCAAATTGTCTTAACAACTCATCTACTAATATCCAATGGTACTCATGATTTTATTTGTTTTCAAAACTTCTTGATTCTTTGCTTAATACATCTCAGAAACTATTATCATAATTCAGAATATAGATGTTAAAATGTATGGAGGTCTGATTTAACTAATCGTGTACTGTAATGGTGTAGGGTTGAAATCATAACAAGATTAGGATTTTCTTTTTCCAGCGGAGACCCATTTTGGGCCCATCTACAATTCATCAAAACTTCATTTTTATTTTATCCGTTGATTTTTTTTTTAGCTACTGGGTACACACACCACTCTCAAAGAGGACTTGATTTTTAAACTTAATGTTTGCTAGACACTATGACCAAGTTAAGGAATATTTTATCCATATAATAAAAAATAAATAAACGAATTGCTCCTAAATTACTAGCTTGGAGAGCCACGTCATTCATAATATATATCACTATGACTTGCTAGTTAGGAAGTATGAATACGGATATGACACAATACGAGTACGGTGATACGACAAATCTTAAAAAAAACATAATACAAGTACGACATGATACGATAATATAAAAATAATATATTTTTATATATACGAAAGATTAATTTTATGTTATATATATTATTAACATTTTTTATAAAATATTATGACTAACAAACAAATTAAGAGTTAAACAGTCATATTCCATGCGATAAATTTTTTACTAAATCATGATATATATCTTAATACTTTTTTTAAAAAAAATAAAGGGTTAAGTGCATTTTACCCCCCTCAATTATTATCATATTGCAAGAAACTCCCTTGAACTATAAATTGACCCCTGAACTATCACCAAATTACAAGAAACACACCTGAACTACAATCAGATTGCAAGAAATCCCTGAACTACAAATTGACCTATTTAGCAATCACCAAATTGCAAAAACCTCCCTGAACTATAAGAAACATACATTTAAGGACAAATCGTCAACTAGCATTTAGCGAAAAAAATCAAATTACTTTTTTGTCCTTAGTTAATATGTATGTTTGTTGATGAAGTAGAGTAAGGCCCTATTTGGTAGCACTTTCGATTTCAAATTTCAGCTTCCATTTTCATTTTCTTGAAGTTATAGCAGAAATCGCGTTTGGTAACGCAGTTTTCATTTTTGAAAAAATGAAAGTGATGTCAAAATTTTGACAATCCTTAGGCATAATTTGAAAGCTTCATAACGAAGTTTTCAGTTTCAGATTTCATTTTTCAGTTCAAGTTTTTATTTATGATTTTTTTTTATAAAATACAATAAATAAAAATCTTTCTTGCTAAAAAATATAATATAATACAATAAATTAAAATTTTATAAAAAAAAAAATAAAAAAAATAGAAAATATAATAAATACAAATTGGTGACTCAAAAAAAAATATAGAACAAAATAAAATACAATAAAATAAGACATGTTAGTTATGTTGATTGTATAGATTGAGATATAAGGCGTATTTATATATATAATGAGTTTAACAATCATAAGAGTATTTTTTACATTCTAAATTTGGAATGGGTCATGTGTGTCAATTAAGGTTAGATTTTGGACAGTAATTTAACGATTTGGGGTTTATTGCAGAGAGAGAAGATATTTCAATGGGTTAAGTGTCCAAATGATAGTTTAGGGGAGTTTTTTAAGAGAGAGAAGATTATTCAGAGGTTAAGTGCCCAAATGATAATTCAGGGGAGTTTTTTGAGAGGGAGAAGATTGTTCAGGGGTTAAGTGTCCAAATAATAGTTAAGGAGAATTTTTTGAGTGAGAGAAAATAGTTGAAGGGGTTTAGACTTTGTTTGGATTCAATGATTTGGAAAGAAAAGAAAAGAAAAGAAAAGAAAGGAAATGATAAGATATTTTATGTTTGGATAATTAATTAGGAGAGAAAAGAAAGGATTTGGAGGGATAGCTTATCCCTCAAAATCTTTCACTTGCTATCCTTCCAAAAATGAGAAGATTGGGAGAGAAATAATAGCAAGTTAAATGATATTTTCATAATACCTAAAATGACCTCAACATTTTAAAAGAGACTTCTAAAAAGACATAAATACAGAAGAGTATAATAGTAAATTGTTTAAAATGATTTTTTTTCTTTCTTTTATTTAACTCATCTAAACAAAAATATATATATATTTTTTTTCTGTTATAATTTATGTAAACATGAATTCATGTTATCCTTTTCTTTCCTTTCCTTTTCTCTTATAACTTATCTTATTTTTTTTTTTTTTTTCCTGTTCGAGTTATCTAATAAACAAGATGCGCTTAACCCTTAAATGAATTAAAATTTTTTTTTAACAATTATAATTTGATATTATTGTTAGAAAATTTATATTTAATGTTTAAAACGCGTTAAAAATGTGTTATTGAGAAGCGTGTCAGATACATACATGATTGAAGTATTGACAAGTATAGGAGGCATGCGTGAGTATCCTAATAGTATCTGTATGCGAGTAGATTGTAGAAGTATGGTGCTTCCCAGTATATCTGTATCTTGCGCGCGTGCGGACTGTTGAGTCGAAACCAAGGCCTAATACCATCGATAACCTAAACTCTCACATAAGATCTCTCACGATATTTCTCACGGAATCGCGTTCCTTTACTCCCACAAGGTCAGTGTCCGTATTTGATTTTCTCATGATCTTCTCACTCTTTTACTTTCTCTCTCAAAAATTCACTAATGCGAAATGCTTCGAGTGATTAATGTTCTGTTTGATTGTTGATAAAATTGAGTGGAAATGGAAAAAATAAAAGCCTGAAAATTGAACACCTTGAATATGAATTCTAGCTAAATACTTGTATTAGGCATGATTTATTCTTGCTGCTTGATCTTTGCGTGATACTTTAATGCTCTACTCTGGTTTATTTGGATGTTATATGTTGGAGGTGTGTAGTTATGGTGTTTGTCAAAATGTCAATGAGAAATGTTTATTCAGTATTTGCGAAAGATCAGTACTTTTGATGCACTGTATGGTATTCTTGTATTACATGCTTTGTTTTTACTATAAGTAGCTGGATCAGTCCTCTATAATTGAATAATCATAGGATGTAAACGAGCCAAGCCGAGTCTTGATCAGACTACACTCAAAATGTTAATGCTCTAAGAAATATGATCAAGCTGAATAAGCCTCTAAATGAGCCAATCTTGAGTAGATTGACTTTTTGGGTAATCCTAGATTCTTAGTAGCTTGTCAAGTCAAGCTCAATAATTAGAGTTAGAAAGACCGGATTAGTCCTCTGGTCACTTCCAGTGCTCTTCCTCTTTCCTTCCTTATCTGCAATCTCTTTAAGGACATAAGATACATCCGCCCTTTCCCCCTCCCGTAACACCTACTTCATGCCTGGTGAATCAACAAGTCGGCTGTCGTAGGCGGACCGAATCTCCCTTAGCTGCTCACCGATAGCCAAGTCAGTGGGGAGAATAAAATCGGGGTTGTGGTTATTTTATCTGTTCTCTGCGCTTTCTTTAAAGGAGTGTGGAAAACTATTGGTCTGAAACCCTAGGATCTGATATAAAGTTTCTGAATAAACGTGATCTAAACCTAGATGGGATGAGGGTCTCAATTCTAATTTTAACTGATTTTAAGTAACTTTTAAAACTTAACTGAATATTCTAAACAATAATTCAAAATTCAACTGTTAAACTAAGATAATCAAAGACAACCATCATGGTAGAAATATAAAACATAAAGTAAAGTAATAAGCAAACATAAACACAGATTTACGTGGAAAATCCAAAAACGAAAAACCACATGACCTAGTCAAGCAGATCAAAATCTACTATATGCAAAAGAGGTTTACAACTAAGTACCAAATTCTGCCTAGAATCACCTTGGAGTTTCTAAACCCAAAATTACATAAGATCTCCCCAAATCTCTCCAGTCGCTGATCCATCTACAAACACGTTCCTGCCATCTGCTTCTTCATAGACTTCTAGTCTACTCTCCAGTAACGTGCGCAAAAGTAGAGTATTCAACGACCAAAGAACACACTCACCAAGCTAGATGTAACGAATGTGAAAAACAAAAACCTGAGCAATCAAAATTTGCTATTATGCACAATGGATGTTATAAAGAAAGCCTAGATGCTCTATTATATTGTGCTTAGGTTCTCTAAACTATAAATGCATTTTTATAGAATTTAGAGTTAGAAAACAAGTCTTAAGAGTTTCAATTATATTTGGAAGCTCCCCATTCATATGGGATTAATGCAAGGATGATGTTGATCATGCCTTGACTGATTGACACTATGGCAATAGCTGTCGATCGATATGTCTATCAAACAAGCTTCTAATCGTGTCAATCATGAACCAAGCTTGAGTAGTTTGGTTCACTTTATAGACCCAAATAATCCTCAAGCACCACAAAAAAAGTTGCAAATTTGGCAGGAAGTTTTTTAAACTCACCAGTGTTTGTAATTATTACTGGCTTCTCAACCTTGTTGGTGACATTTTTCATGTTAACATCTGTGTTCCATAGAATTACTTGGTACGACCTGTATTTGCTTTAGCATAGTTGAAGCTGTTATGTTCTTTCTTAAGACGCAATTTCTTTGTCCTTTTTCTTCCTGTTTTTGGGGTGTGGAGGATGAGGGAGAAAATAGTTAATTTCTCTTGTACTTCCTTTTCTTGGTTAACTGCCTTAGCTTAGATGTGATTTACCAGTTTTCACAAGGCAATAACTTAGGCTGAAAATAAGTAAAGTGATCAGTGGAAATCATGAATGTGAACATGCTGAAAGATTTCTTCATCAGATGATGCATCTTAAGTGATGTCTAATTTATTTACATGCTCACTGGAAGACTTTCAAGCAGTTCTCTGTTGATAGAGCATATTATTTCATTTGCGTTTTCTTTGTTTTCTTTTCTTATATTATGAGTAATATAATTGGATTTGCTAGAAAGACTTGGGACACTTCACATATATCTTATGCAGAATAGCAGTAGATAATGGCCAAAAAATCAGTAGAGTCTGTAGCAAAAGCAGTTGGAGAGTACCAGTATCCATGGCGAGAGAAGTTGGCAAAGTACAAGGATGAGCTCTCTAAGGGTGTTTGGGGTTCCTGGGAGCTTGGGGCGTGGAAACCTCTTGGCATGAGTGCACGTCGTCGAGCCCGCCTCCGCAAAGAAGTTTTAATTGCTGGAGAAGATTGGCCATACGATCCAGAAAGGAAAGAGATGAAAACCAAAAGGAAAGGGCACAAGTGTGATAGGATAGCAGCAGAGAAGCGGGCCAATACTGCTGAATTAATGAAGAAAATGCCTCAAATGTTGGCAGATTACAGGAAGAGAAGGTGGGAGAAGAAGATGAATGAAGAGGATGCCAAGGCTGCAAAAAATTAGGTCCCATTTTACTCTTTCCCTTTTCAATCCATTTGTCTCTGTGGACAAATTTGCTTGGTTGATGATGTTGCTGATCATGTACCGCTTTGTACCGCACATTTCATAAGATGGTTCTGTTCTTGTTCTCTCTTCCTTTTTAAGTAAAACAGTTGGTAATTAATCCTGTTCTTTTTGATGGACCTTGCAATATAATAGATTTTTGACATAACTGACTAAATTTCACCCCTCATTTGAGATTCTTGCTGTTGTGCTATGATTTTTAGCTGAAAATTTCTGGTGCTTCTTTTGTTGGTTGTGTCAGGTAAGATTATTGTGTTGTGGCAGAAGTCCCAAAGTGGATGGTTGACGTTAAATTAATATTGGCACTTAATTTGTCTGGTAAATAATCATAGTAAATCTCAATCAAGGGTTGTAAACTAAGTCACCCAGAGCGAGGGCAAGAGCACATGAAAACGGCAAATTTTATGTCATACAGAGAAAGTGGCGGAGCATGAGCGAGAGCGACACCCAATCCATTTAGAAGAAAGTGGCGGAGCAGGAGCGAGAGCGACACCCAATCCATTTAGAAGAATTACGTGACTTAGATTGTAAGAATCTTCTTACACTTAAACTAGTGTGCAAAACATTATGCAATTTGTTAAGAGTTTCTCTAGTTTTTGAGAGGTTTCACTAGCACCTAAATGGTCCTCGGATGGGCTGAGGGCTTAAGTTATAAAAATAAATTTTCAAATAAATTTTTGTGAGTAAGACATCACACCCCACTCATATAAACTTAATAATAAACAATTGAGTTTGGAAGAAGTATTAATTTTCAATTGGAAATGCCAACAGCAAGCACGTGTTATCATATCATTTTTTTTCTATTTTCATGCTTTTACCTTTTTATTTCTTGTTTTATTTCCATGGTGAGCATCTGAATTTTCAACAATTTAAAAAACCGTGTTTTGACTTTTTTGGGCATCTGATGAACATTTCTTCATTTAGGTGGAAAATGGCAAGAAAAACATGGGAATTTGGTTTTATTAAACTCAACTCAACAAATATGGCTGTCAAGTACTTGACTTGTTGGCTTGAGGTTAAAAGAAAATAACCAATAAAAAAATTGCATCTCCTATTATTATTATTATTATCTTTTCGTAGTAAATTGTGACATGAGATTTTTGCAATAGAGTAAAGACGAGATAACATAAGAATGCGTAGACATTGTGGAATTATCTTTTTGTAGTAAATTATGACTTGAGATTTTTGCAATAGAGTAAGACGATGAAACTCATGTTGAGTCCAAAAGGCTTCTAATATAATGGTATAATCTCCTACCGTCATAGAAGAGAGGGGTGGTTCAAGTCTCGATGTGAACAATGTGTGTGAATACTTTTCGATCGTTGGACTCACACAGATTATATTGTCTGTGAAAAAATGATGAGTATTTTTTTTTTGAATTTATTATATAAATTAACGTGATAAACTCAAAAACTTAAAAAAGAATGTTTTGAAGACTAGTTGTTGCATAGTGGTTAGTGAATATTAAAAGGACAAGGAGTAGAACACTTGATGAACATGTACCTATTATTTGTGGATATCATGTCACTACTTTATCCATGATTTTAGAAGAAAACTTCACATGGTGAAATAATTACGGTTATTGCTTTGGGTGATTGCCTGATAGAATCGTAAAAATTGAACTTAGTTTACGACTTCGAGAGCAATCACTTTATATAAAATTAACGTCAAACATCAAATATGCGTCACACAATCTAGCCGAGATTTTTTCAATCAAATTGCAGTTGTTATGGTTGATTGTGGATTATTACATAGTCAATGGGCCTGTACGGATCACAGCATAATGTGTGCCCTAGGTAGTCCAATTTCAACTTGGGCCCGCCTATTATGAAGTGAAAAGCGGCTAATTTGGTCAAAAGTAGTGAACATGGTGAATGCTATAAGATATAGAACAATGCAACACGTCTCGAATAAATATCATAAATTTTAACTCGAATCTATGTGGTAGATGATATAGTCCATTATTTTAGAAAATAAAATTAAATGATAAGTTATTCTGACTTTAAAAAACGTTTCATTGAGAAAACACTCTGTAGCTTCACTAAAATTCTGACTTCAAAAATGTTTTCAAATCAGGTTTGTCATTTAGAAAATAATTTTCAAGTCTGATTTAGAGAGTGCTAATTTGGTTACTATAGGTTGTATACTCTTGACCAAAATTCTGACTTTAAAAACGTTTCATTGAGAAAACAGTTTTCAAATCGTTTTTCATATAACTATAAAAGATGAGTAATTCTCTACAAACAAGCTTTATTTAACTGTGATTTTTTAAAAAACAGTTCTCAGAAACTGTTAGCAAAACAAATTTTTGTACTGAGTTTTGAATTTCAGTTATCAAAAAACAGAAAATAGAACCAAACAGATCCTATATTTCTGAAGCCTTTGATTTTTCCCTTTCTTGTAAAGCTTGATATGAGAAAACAAAATTGTAGGAATTCATTGATAATATATGTGTGTCAGTGTGTGTGTGTGTGTGTGTATATATATATATAGAGAGAGAGAGAGAGAGGATGACTCATGAATGTTAGGTCATTACAATGTAGTCCAATTCTTTTGGTGCATGGCTTGATGAACTGAGAGCAAATAGTATATTATAGTACTACTATGGGGGCTCATGGGATTCTCAGGGGGGACAAAAGATGGAGGTGAGGGTCTAAGCCAATGACTTGGATCAAAGCAGCTTTTCAAGGATGTGTTAGGTCATCCCCACATTTTCTCCCTAGTGACAAAGAGTGTGATCTTCTTGTTGGCCATGCTTGTCTGTTATAACAAACCCATGGCAATAAAGTCCCATGGGACCCCTATGGTCTATAAAAATTATTTCTAGCACCTGCATATATATTATTATTCTCTCTCTTCTTACTTCCCCATATTTAGCTTTTAAATATATATACATATATATATATATATATATAGAGAGAGAGAGAGAGAGAGAGAGAGAGAGAGAGAGAGAGAGAAATAGCTTTTGGCCTTGAGCACTTGAGATGTCTCAGTGGTTGCATATCCTATATGTGATTTCCCACCAATATACACATAACTCTCAAAGGTATTGCTCTAGAAAGTAAATTGCTTTCAAAACAGTCAAATATAAATATACTTTGCTTCATCAAGTTAGAGAGAGAGAGAGAGAGAGAGAGAGAGAGTTGTGGAGTTCCTTTTGGAAGAATGATTCCACTAATTAAGATATATTTTTAATTAATTATAGTCAAACCCATCATGGCATTATCAAGATAGCCCCACGCTTTGCAACCTCCAAAGAAAAAGTGCACAATATCAAAGTGTAGTCTAAAGAATGTCATCGAGACCAAAGAGTGATTAAAGACATTCCTAATTGTCCCCCTCACCACTTTAATCAGTTTCTCTATCTCTCTCTCCTCTATACACCAGTATGTGTGACACATGAATCGTACACATACGTTCATATATCTATATATATATATATATAGATCGAATAATCTTCCCACTATCTTAGACAATGGGCCATGTATAATACACACTTTGGACAAGCGTGATCCAAATTGAGATAAGGCTCTTGGAACATTTATTGGGATTTTAACATCTTCTACAATGTCAAATCAATTTCACCTTAATCAACTCTCTTTTTTCCTAATCAACTCTTTTGATCATGTAAAACAATTAGTAATCTTGACATTAGAGTAATGTCAAGATTTGTTTTGGCGGTAAAACGAAAACCTTGACATATGTGTGAATTGGAACATGGGATGAAAGACTAAACTAATTAATAATATAGAAAAAAAATGACTACAATAGATATATTTTATATGTGTACATCTCACGTAATGTAATGTCATCAGATCACCAATATCTCTCATTTAGTTTACTCTCGATTTTGTTATCCCGAATATATATTATTTTTTTATTTTAAAAAAATGACAAGATTAATTTTGACGATAAAACAAAAACCTTGACATTGGAATCAATCAGAACATCAAATGAAATACTAAACTAACTAAATAATACAAAATAAAAATATCTACGATAGATATATACGAGTACAGCTCACGTAATGTCATGAGATCATCGGTATCTCTCTTTTACTTTTCTCTCCATCCGGAATATATTTTTCATAAAATCTTCCTACAATTTTGGACAAATGGTGAAGTGCATACACACTTTGGACAAGCTTGACCCATGATAGAGATAAGGCTCTTGGAACACTGCATTGGCTTGATCCAAAACAATTTGGATTTTGACTAATTGACAAGTTAGAAATTAAGTAGATATAAACCAATGCCTGCAATCGAATCTCATCGTATCATAAACTACTTTAAATTCTAATACGGTGTCGGTTTAAATATGAATAAAGTAAACCCTAATTGCTTCTAATTAATTAGTGGGTAATGGTCATTAATTATAACCTTAATGATCATTTGCTTAAACATCAAGGTACTTACCATTAGATATATATATTTCCCCCATAGAAATCATTTTCTCCCTGAGATCACCTAACATGGGGTGTCTCCCTCACCACCAATGAGAGTTTGTACTTTTGCAGTAATATTTTTAATTATTGTTGATTACAAATTATTATATATGATGTATGATCATATGAATAAGGATTAATTAACTTACTTGGGTAAAGAGTATTAAATGTCAGTGTCATCACATCATTCTTGATTCTGTCCATGTCAAGCTCCGGGCAGGATCTTACAATAAAATCACCAAAATCAAACGAGGAGAAAAGAGTGTACACATATATACATATATATATATATATATATAAGAAAGAAAAGTAAATTTGTCGGTGGTACACTCTAAGCTTGTTCAATCTAACGAATGAAGGTCACACACGTAATAAAGACAAGGACACATTTACCGTGATAATACTAGCCAATTTCACACTAAATCACGAGCCATCTATATATATATATATATATATATATATAAATTTTCGTTACCACTTGAAATTTTAGTTTGGTTTGACCTTTTTTTTTATGTCATAAAATTCAGTCTTTCTTTCTCAAGTATACAATCAGTTTTGAAAGGTGAAGAAATATTACTGAACTATATATATTTGAGGTATTAATGTAAAACAATCTTACAATTAATACCCTGTAGAAGCAAAAATAGGTGGGTACATAAGTTATTTGTGAGGACATAAAAGTAAAATTAAACAAAACCCATTAATTATAAAAATTTCCACTACAATTTAAGCCTGGCTTTATTTTAAATTAATTAAGCATGCATGGTTGAGTGGTGTTTCCACCAACTAAATATCTGGGTTGGGCCTTTGCATGGATTTATAATCCCTCTCTTTAAAGCCAGAGGAACAAACATGACAACATAAGCAATAAAATACGAAAAGTTGCTATATCATGTGGTTGATGAAATTATCAATGGAATAACTGACACTGAAAGCAGGTGGAAGATCGATTATATGCCACCTCTCTCTCTCTCTCTCTATGTATACTTCGCATGACTTCAGTGTTTCTTATCTTTTTAGATATATATGCATACATGCATGCATGGTCTATCTTTCAAGCCTGACAGAAAAGGCACCATACATATGACTTTGATTACTGTTATACATTCTTAGGAGGGAAATTTAATTGAATCCATATCTTTGTTTTTGCTCAGTCACTCTCAGCGGAGAGAAAGTGGGATAGCAACAAATTCTATATCATACAGAAAAAGTGGTGGAATGAGAATGCGCGTGAAAAATAAGAGCAACACTCATTTAAATAAATTATATAACTTAATTCAGAACTAGTATTATTGTATTAATTAGAATAACTATGTTGTGGATTTATGTGTGTGTTTTCGATAGTTTAGGATGATATTTTATAGTTTAGGGAGTTATTTGAAAACCTTGCATAGTTCGAAGGAGTTGTATGCAATTTACTCTAAATTTGAGGTGGTGTTTCCATCTTCTTGGTGCTTCTTTGATGACGTGTGCTTCGCATGGACATTACGTTCTCTTTATGTCTGGGTAGTACCAAATGAGAAAATCTTATTTTAAAAAAAAACATTTGTCAAACGACGACGTTTGAACAAACAATATGCCTAAACTGTCTAGTCCACCTTTTTCTATATTTTGGATGACTTTTGAAACCCTTACATTGCCTTTTTGTCCTAATAAAACACATCCTAGTCTTCACTAGTGACTCTATATTAGGTGCACAATAACCAATTTCAAATATAAGTAGCAACACATGTTTCTTCCTGCATTGAAACCTCATCCATTATTATACATATACATATACATATACATACATATATATATATATATATATATATATATATATATAAAGCATAGATGAAGCATTTAGTATAGTGAAAGGTGTTTGGGTCACAAAAATTAGACACAATTTCTACGTAATTGGGACCCCTTTGGTTTGAAATGTATCCCCTTTTTGTTTCCAATAATTTGAAATTCTTGTTGCTTCCCTCCTTTCTTCACCAACCGAAAGAAGATCCTCATTTTTTTTTCCAACCATCCAAAGCATGCCCCATGCCGGATTGACTATCCAACGGCTATAATTTTCCCGTAAAAATTTCACGGGAATCATCGGCAGTTCCAATTTTTTCCTACATTTTGACTTGGACCGTCTGATTAGGTGATTTTTTTTTTCTCTTGTAGAAAATGATTGCCTCACCCAAAAGGAGTTAATTTTCTGTGTTTTTTTATTATTTTCTGATGTAGTTTATTTCATTACCAACCCTACACTGTTCAAAATTCTTACGAGGCTTTGGAATTTTGGAATTCATAGACATTGTTGAAGGGAAAAGGTACATTTTCATGTCATTGTCATTTGACTTGTGATTATATGTGAGCTAAAAATGAGGTCTTCGATCTCTGTTTCTTGAATCATGAATTGGATCAATATAGCATCAACAATTAATGACTCAATGTCTCAAGCTCTCACAGGCTTTCTACCAAACACTCTCGTCTCCTCTTTTCAATTAGGAGACACAAGGGCATTTACTATGAGTCGACTAAAATTGGTTCTTCAAATTTAAATTTTATTAGGATCTCTAAATTTTGGCTCCATAACAGGTTCTTCAGATTTTCGTTAATAAAAAATAATAATATTTTAATAATTTTTTTTAAAAAAATTTAAATTTAAAATTATTAAATATTTTTTATTATTTATTTACTAACGGCTGTATTCTCAACGACTATATTTTTCATCTTATATAAACAATCATTTGCTCATTTATAAAATTATCACTACTTTTATTCTTTCAAAAGTTCATTTAGCATCTCTTTCAACTTCGAAATTTCAATGGCTTCGTCATCACGACCTTTGTTAGATTATAATTTTCCATATTCTTCGTCATCCTCCTCATCAATAGATCTTGACAAATTGCTTGAAGATCATGTATCTACCTACAAAGAAATTCTGAGCTGTTGTACGCCGGAGATTATAGCGCAAGTATTTCAACCAGCTTAGAGGCGGCGGTTTATTCATCGTGACTGAGAAGGAAGCCACCGTCAACTAGTGAAAGACTACTTTGACAAGAATTGCTTATATACACCCGAGCAATTTCATAGACGATTCAAGATACGCCGAGAACTATTTCTTCGTATCGTAAATGATGTTCAAGCTTATGACGACTTCTTCATTCAAAAAAGGGATGCGAGTGGCCATTTGGGGTTGTCTTCTATACAGAAGATGACAACTGCAATACGTATTCTCGCATATGGTGAGCAAGCAGATTCAGTTGACGAGTATATTAAAATCGATGAGACTACTGCAATAAGTTGTTTGAAGGCATTTTGTACTGTTGTTGTTGCTATGTATGAGCAGCAGTACATGCGCGAACAAAACGAAATCGACATCGCATGATTACTTCAAGAAGGGGAGGCTAGAGGATTCTCAGGTATGTTTGGTTTTATCGATTGTATGCATTGGGAGTGGAAGAATTGCCCAATGGCGCGGCGTGGCACACACAAGGACCGCACCCATAAGGCTACTTTAATATTGGAGGCGGTAGCCTCAAAAGATTTGTGGATTTGGCATTCATTTTTTGGCATGACTGGTTCACACAATGATATAAATGTGTTGGACCATTCCTCCGTATTCAACCGTATTGTTAGTGGCAGAATGTCTCCTGTTAATTATGTGGTGAATGGGCATCAGTATAGCATAGAGTATTACCTGTTTGATGGTATATACCCAAAATAGACAACTTTAATACAGATCATCCCAAATCCAAGAACTCCAAAACAAAAAATATTTGCAGAAAGACAAGAGGCATGCAGGAAAGATGTGGAGCGAGCATTTGGGGTATTGCAGATCAAGTGGGCAATACTGCAATAACTAGTTAAATATTGGGAGAAGATAGACTTGTGTCTTATAATGAGAACGTGCATAATCCTTCACAACATGATCATTGAAGATGAGCGCCACAACAATATTGGAATTTAGCTGCCACCGGAAGAGAGTATTCCGAATCACACTCGAAGATTAGACCCCAATATTTTTGCGGCACACATCAACGCTGGCCAAACTCAGTACTGCAGCAGAGAGACAAATATACAATTGAGGAAGGATCTGATAGAACAGATGTGGAATCAAATTGTTGATTCATATGAAGATCTTTAAATGATGTTTTTTATGTACTCCTATCTTTAAGTTATGTTGGTTTTTTATGTACTTCTTTCTTTAAGTTTTGTGATCATTTGATGTATTAGAATTTTAAGTTATGTTGTATTTTTATGCTTGTAAGATGTTATAAAATATTATGCAATAAAATTTTTATTCTGAAATTATTTTTCGCACGACACAATATTTGTAATAAATTTAAAAACAATGTAACATAATTTAAATAAATTACAATATCCATAATGGATTAAAAAATATATAATTTCAAACAATACAATATTCATAATGAATAAAAAAAAATAACATAACTTAAAACGATGCAATATCCATTATGGATTAAACAAATCCTATGGATTGCACAAATTCTCATATGCTTCTGCACACATTCACTCATATACTTGTTGTTATTTTCGAATAAATCATGTTTTTTGTATTTTTGTTGGCATTGAATTTGGATCTTTTAGCATCAACTCCTCTTCTCGAATTTTTTCTTCGTGTAGTTCTCTCTCCCGTTGTCTTCTTTCTTCGTATAGTTCCCTCTCCCGTTGTCTTTCCATCTGTTTTAACTTTGTCTCCATAAAAAGATTTGTTTGGGAGTCAAGTTTGGATGTTGCTTGCTGAAAACTGACCTCAAATGATAAGTGTGAGGTCTCATATTCTGGCTATTTCTTCTTATTTCGGCTCTATTTCGCCGCCTTGCGTCCTGCTGGTCGCTCTAATGGTTGAGATTCAACAATACCGAGTGAATATTCATTCATGCCGAACTATGGCGATCCTTCAGAAGGAATACCCTCGTACGCTGCATTACTTAATGGACTTGATACGTTTGAGTGAGCAACAGGCTCATTGATGTTGATTCCAGTACTCCTCTTCTTTGAGCGGGCAATTGTAGCTTTATTTTTTCCTTGATCGAGACAATATGCATGCCATTTTGGAGAGTCTTTCAAAATGTTCCAACAAGCATGGAGTTTAAAGCCTTCATTCATAGTGGATTTATATAGATGTTGAGCTGTTGTAATCTGCTTTAAATAATTACATAATAATTAGAATCGAATTATTTAAAATAATTACTTATTAAATACGATCAAGTAAAGAAATTAATTAAAATTATTAACTTACCATATCATGATTGTTAAAGCCACTGGTCTGATTATTTTTAATTATAAGCAAGCATTCAGACCAGTTGTTAATTTTTCCTTGGATGGTGGACTAACGATTTGCCAAACCTCCATCGCCTCGGGCAGTTGGAGCACCAAGTTGTACTTGAAATTCAACAAGAATTTTTTGCCATAACGTCGACTTCGCTTGGTCTGTACCAATCACCGAATCATTGCTAACTTCCAGCCACGCATTGCATAGAACCAAATTTTCTTCGTTGAACCAATTATGCATTCGAGGAACCAATTGCTTTCGGGAAGGTCTGACATTACTGGATTGAGGCAATACCAGCGAATAGAATGCGGCTGATTGATTAGATAGAAATTGAGAATTGCCACCATAATATTGAATAGGGTCATCAAATGATAAAAAATCATCATTTGATAAAGGGTTGAAGTTGAAATTTGGTGGTGTTGGATCCATGAAAATAGATTTTGTAAAAATACAATTAACTAAAGATTGAGAAAATAAAAGTGATTCTAGGCTTAGGAGGAGAAACTATGAATTTTTGGTTGTGAATTTAGTGAATGTAAGGGTGGTGTATTTATAGGGATGAAAAAAGTAAAAAGAAAAAATAAAATAATTATTTTAAATCCAAAAGAGCCGTTTTAGGCACTATTTGGCTCTGCCAAACAGTGCCTTAACAGCTCTTTGGCAAAGCTTAAATTTAAAAAAAAAAAGAGGCAAAAAAGGTCAAAAAACACAATTCTGGGCAACTTTAGGGCCTGTTTGGGCATGCAACGGTGTTATGATTATTGTAAGACACGCAACGCCCCAACAGGACGTCACGTGTTTATTTATTTATTAAAGTCACTTATCGAAACGACTTTTAAAATAAATATGGGCCTGCATTAAAGCAAGCCCAATGTGAACAGAGTTGGCTAGGTGGTTCGCCCAATCCAGCGAACCACCTAGCCAACCAATAGGCTGATCCACATTTTTGGCCAACTCATTGTTATGCTACAGTGGCATTTGGATCGCCAGATTGGGCTCTGGTGATCCCATTGCTCATGCTCTAAGTCTTTAATTTGGCTTGCAAATTAGCAACAATTTTAAATAACATTTGTTCTTTTAGGTAGTATCTAATTATCTATATTGTATTACAAACGAACTTAACTAAATAACCATTTATCGGCATCTAGTTCAAGTAGTATCTCCTTCTTGCATATTCATGTTTAAAGATATAGTATGTGACTTTTACTGGAATCTCTTTCTCAAGTCAACTCTTAACAGTTTTCTGTTTTTGATAACTGAAAATCAAAAAATTTTACAAAAATATGTTTGGTTGATTATTTTTGAAAACTGTTTTCTAACAATTCGGTTAAAAAAATATTTGTTTTTATAAACTGTCTTTTATAATTCTCTGAAAACAATTTTTTGCTTTTTGAGTTTTAACTGTTTTGTAAGTGACAAACTAAACCGACCTTAATTTCTCATTCTCACAAGTCAAACATAAGCTTACCTTCAGTCGAAGAAAAGGAAAGGGAGGAATGGAAGGTGGAGGTTGAAGTGAAAGTGGGAAAAGATAAGACGAGGGATAAAACACCCATTTCCTCCCACCATTTTGTTTTCATCCAAAGTGGGAGAAAGGGAAGAGAAAATCAATGAATATTGGTTGGTAAATTTTAAAAGACTTTACCATCCTCATTTAAGTGTATTAATTTAAATAATTAAAGATATTATGAATGATAAAATAATGATATCACCTCTTTCATTTCCTTCTACTCAAACAAATTGAAAGGCTTTGAAATAAAATTCCAATTTTTGCATTGGGAATATATTAAAATTTTCTTACTCTCTAAACGAAATATAATTTTATCCAGTCAATGACGATAATTAATATGAACAATTTATTTTAGTTCATTTTTGAAGACAAATCTTGTCACCATTTTGGGACTTCAACAACTCGATTTCTCCTTGCTCTTAAGAATGCATGTCAAAAAGGTAGGTTACTATTGTGCAACATTGATCATTAACATTGTACACTTCTTGACCGGTGGAATCTCCACCTAAATTAGGTCGAGCTATATGATTGATTGACTTCACTTGCAAGTGAAATTCTCATTACAAGTGTTGATACTTCTTGTGTTTTCAAGATTTTCTTCAAATAGATCATTTCAAAATCAACCTGCAACTCTAAATCTTTATGATGAACCTTGACTCTAAGAACTTCCTATGGGAAACAAGTGATATATTGGACAAATCGTAAGACATGTTCAATTAACCTAATCAGAATGGAAATGACATTAAAGAAATTAGAATGAAAAAAAATTTAAGTTAAAACTTGAATCATAACTTTCAATTCCAATTCTATGTTTGAATTTCGTGTTGCCAAACAGGACATTAGTTTATTTATAAGGTTAAATTACTCTGACTTTTTTTGAGGTTTGGCTTAATTACCCTCCAATTAAAGTTCTTGCAAAAATACTCTAACATCCTTGTCAGACTAAGGATCCATTAGACAATATTGCATCTAATATACAATTACAAAAGTACCTTCAAGTTATAATGCTTTGGGTAAAATACACTGACCTCCTTTGAGATTTGACCTAATTACACCTGATATCAAACTAATAGATTTTGTTACAATGACCTCTCTTGAGGTTTACTCTCTTAGACAAAGACCTCCCCTCTGTTCAAAATTCTGTTAGTTTTGTCAAAAAATTTAGGATAAATTACATTGACTTCCCCTGAGGTTTGGGATAAATTATACTGACCTCCCCTGAGGTTTGACCTAATTACACCCGACATCAAACTATTACTTGATTTTATTATAATGACCTCTCTTGTAATAGAAATGAACTAATCGACGTTAACTTTTGGGTGAAATGTCTATTCTACCCTTAATATTATATTGATATAAAAATTAAAATATTTTTATATATAAAATGACACTTTTGCCCACTAATATAATAATATTTACTTTTGCTACCATGAGCCACCACAATCATCGTGCAGAACCCCAGCTGCCATGGCCACCACCATGGCGAGGTTGATGAAGCCAAAAGTGAGAGCATGATGACAGCTGGGGTTGTGCGCGCGCGCGCGCGCACACACACACACACATATATATATATATATATATATAATATTTACTATATATAATATAGTAAATATTATTATATTAGA
This sequence comes from Cornus controversa, assembly GCA_026545225.1. NCBI lineage: Eukaryota > Viridiplantae > Streptophyta > Magnoliopsida > Cornales > Cornaceae > Cornus > Cornus controversa. The sequence continues at coordinate 48,131,517 of CM048849.1, forward strand.
TGGGCAAAAGTGTCATTTTATATATATAGATATTTTAATTTTTATATCAATATAATATTATGGTAGAATAAACATTTCACCCAAAAGTTAATGTCGATTAGTTCATTTCTGTTACAGGGGAGATTATTATAACAAAATTCATTAGTTTGATTCCGAGTGTAATTATGTCAAATTTCAGGGGGGTTAATGTAATTTATCATAAATTTTTTTGACAAAACTAACAGGATTTTAGACGGAGGGAAGTATTTGTCTAACAGAGCAAACCTCAGGGAGATCATTATAACAAAATTCATTAGTTTGATACCGGGTGTTATTAGGTCAAACCTCAGGAGAAGTTAGTGTATTTTACCTTAATATTTTTGTGCAAAAATAACTTCAATTTCTAATCATTTAATTGTGATTAACATGTTATATATATATTTTTTTCTTCATTATTGTCACGTCAGCATTGCGGCCTATAAATTTGACATTTTGAGTTTTTATATTAATTGATTTTAATGAAATTGACTGTTAATTAATAATAAAGGTATCTATAATAAAGTTAACTAAAATTTAAAAGAGATTAATTATTATATTTTAAAATTTTTAATTCAAACGTAATTAAACAAAAATTTCCAATTCGCTGTGATAAAACTATTGCCAACATGACTTCCACATTATGCTATGGAATATTCCAATTCTATGTTTGAATTTCGCGTTGCCAAAAGGGATATTAGTTTATTTGTATCCGGAAAATGTAGGGGGACCATCCATTAAAACCAATTAACGGATTCCGTTACAATTCTATCATTATTATTAGTATTACCATCATTTGTGTTATTACTTTAATATTTTACTGTGTATGGCAAATAATTAAAATAAATAATATATTAGTAGTATATATTACAGAAAAGTAGATTATATAATAACAAAATAAAAAATTGCAAAAAGTTGTCTTGTCAACAGAGATGGTTTGGTCGGCCAAAACTTACAAGAGTTCTCTGAAGGGACCCACCTCAGATATATACATACATATATATATATATATATTGTGCCTATATAATGTCCACCACTTCTCCCCTTCACGCCCCCTTCCTTTCCTTTCTTGTCCATCAGTCACACTCTCTCTCTCTTTCTCTCTCTCTCTATATGATCTTTTGTGACTTTTTTCTTATTCCCTAGTTCTTTGTCCTTTCTAGGCTAAAGTGACCTACAAATCAAGGGTAAGTTGTCCTTAAAGTTGAGACTGTTAGGGGATTGTGTGTTCACAGTTCACACAGACAATAGAGTGGACACTTGGTGGTGGAAGGAAGCATGGAGAGGGGGAGGAAACAAGGTGCAGCCTCACCATGTGCAGCCTGCAAGCTTCTAAGGAGAAGGTGTGCTCAAGATTGTGTGTTTGCTCCTTATTTTCCTGCAGATGAGCCTCAGAAGTTTGCCAATGTGCACAAGGTCTTTGGTGCTAGCAATGTCAACAAGATGTTACAGGTAAATTATTCAATTCCTACTTTTTCTTCAAAGTCTACTAGTAATTAATGTGTTTGAAAGCAACTTTTAAAAATAAAAAATGGCTTCTTCTGACTTGGGATTGAACTCCATTCAAGCTTTTCACATGTTCTTGCTTAACTATCCCCACCCACCACTTCATGTTTGAACTTGGAAGTCATTAATTCTTATGTTAATTTTTCCCATATATGTATATATAAATATGTGTATATTCTCCACATCATGAAGAAGTAGCTTAATTCTAGCCACACCCTTGATGATCTTTATTTGAAGTGTGCAAGTTTAATTCCTTATAGGAATTATCTAAATATGGGAAGAGAAAAGCAGAGGTTCTGGGGTATTTTCGGAAGTTTAAAATGAAGAGGTTTTGTTTGGTTCTATGGAAAATGAGGAAAAGTAAACAAAATGGTTCTAGCTAGTAGGTGTTCTTTGTTATAGCATCTTTTAGGTTTTGTTTTTTGTGTTACTTGAACGTGTCTAACATATCACATGTCAGTTGTCCCACCTTATCTCAAGGAAGAGGAAATAGTGTGTTCGGAGGTACAGACAATGCAGTACTCTCAAGTAATAGTGAGTATTTATTTCTTGTTATCAAGGAAAATAACAAGTATTCATCATTGGAGAGCTGAGTCACAGGACGAAGATGCTGTGAAAATGACAAATTTTATGTTGGACAGGACAGAGAGACTGACGGAACAGAAGTGCAAAGTGGCGAGAGCAACACCTATTTAAAAAAATAAAAAAGTATGTGATTCCGGTCGGAGGTATGATAGAGTCGGTATTTCCAAAAACCTAATTTTTGTGGAATAAGATGGAAACATGGTAATTTCTCTTAGAAATACAAATATCTTATTTTTCTTTTCAAAAAATTAAGACTTTTAGTAACACTAGTCTATGCTCTTAAAAGAAAATCAAAAACCAAAAAAAGTGAAATAACAAAATGCCCTCATCTATGGATAAAAATGTTCCTATCATATTTTTGTCCAAGATGATCAAACATGGCTCAATGATTCCTTAAAGAGAAAGTAGAGACTTAGATCATGTAAACCATGCATATTAAATAGTTGTTGTTAGCTACATTTTTCATACATTCTTACTGTCACTTTTATTTCAGTCTCGCTCTCGTTTTATGTGACTTACAGTAACGACTCAAGTTATCTATGAGTATGGCTCCTAAATCCTATTCATTTGCATTTTCAGGCAGTTCTTGTGTCTGGTTTAATTATATGTCATAGCACAATTCCTTGTTCAAGGATTGAGAAATATTTCTATTAATCAAGGAAGAAAACAAATTAAGGGATTTTAATATTGTGACTTAGACCTTTAATAATTTGATTGAGGCTCTCTTTCATGATCATAATTAAGGTTTTTTTTAATATCAATTAACTAAGGGAAATTTATCTTTACCTTTTTTTATGAAAGTTGAAAAGCTTATCATTTAGAAGAATTAATGGTTACATGATTATAGAGAAATGTCTACCACTATAATCCAAAAGAAGAGTAGGTACTTCTTTGTATTTCACCTAAAAACATATAAAACTAAATATAATAGATATACAACTAACATTTATAATTTAAATTAGCATAGATGATGTTAATGTGTGATCAGATCACGGTTTAAATCGGATTCGTGTGCACCCCTAATTTTATTGTGAATTTTACAGGAATTGCCGGTGCAACAACGAGGAGATGCTGTTAGCAGTATGGTATATGAAGCCAATGCCAGAGTGAGAGACCCTGTGTATGGATGTGTTGGGGCTATATCATCTCTACAACAACAAATTGATGTGCTTCAGACCCAATTGGCGCTAGCTCAGGCCGAGGTGGTGCACCTGAGGGTGCGACAGGCCGCATCAAATCAAGCACTTAGTCCTTCTAACAGTGGCTCACCCTCGTCTAGGATTGTGGCTTCACAAGCCAAGCCCCTTTTTGATATGGACATGATAGACCAAACCAGCTTGGGAGACTCAATGTGGACATGCTAGCTCTTACCAGTGTGATCATGAATTACAGTCTCTTCTCTCTCTCTCTCTCTCTCTCTCTCTCTCTCTATATATATTTATATATATATTTATATATATATATATATATGTTTCCTTTTGATTATGGACTTAGATCCTTACTATACTTCCAACATTTTAGTGGTGATACTGGTGGTGGACGCTATTCACCTAGTTTGGTTTGCAGAGTCTGTCATTCCAATATTGTATATATGGCTTGACTTCACATAGCTGAGCAATTATATAGTAGCTACGTTTTGATTGCATGACGAACTACTCCATGGATGTTCAATTAATTTATTTTGGAGTAATTACAACTTACACTCTTTCAGTTTAAGCAATATTTTGACTAGATTCACTCAGGTTTCATTATTCACGATTACACCCTCTGAATTTTGGATTCACATAGTGATTTCCCCCATCCATTAGTGCAACGTTAGTGAAGAAAAGTGTAAAAATAGTCATATTTGCCTTTCTCACTAACTTTTATTAATTAAATTCAATATAATAATCACGAGTAAAATCATAAAATCACTAAAATAATGTTAGTAAATCTGACAGACATCACTGACAGGATTATAGCCAAAAATATTAAAATTATAGGGAGTTAGTCAAGATATTGTGTAAATTAAGAGAGTGTTATCTTTTATTTTAGGTGATGCAGTTGACAAAACATCAATTGATAGTCTTTATTAAAGGGTATTTTTATCTTAATCTTTGATATCAGTTTTAGACCTCTTAAAATTGAAATTGTATATTAATGTGGAATTGAAGTGTAATATTAAAAGAAAATTAGATAAGGCCTAATACAAGCAACTTTTTAGAAATGTTTTGAAGATGACCTCCATGAGAATCTCCTATTTTCTAATAAAAAAGTCCCTCAAAGCAACTTTGAAGATGGTTAGGTCAGTGTAGCATAGGGTTAAAATGACTTGGATAATTCATAAGAAAATAGAAAAAAAAGGGAAAAGATCATAAGAATCTTTCTGATTTAGAATCAACATTCACCAGATTAAAGTTCTATTATGGCCTTTTGAATTGTAAAGGTAGGCAAAACAAGAAACTTGACATTAGGCAGGAAAACCTATAAATTTTATTAAGACAACAAATTCCTACTTTTTATAAATATTTCCAACTAAGTCATATCTCTACTAGCAAATTTTTATTTGTTAAAATACAAATTTATTATTTTGACACACTTTTTTTTCTATATAACATATTCTTAAAATTACCTTTAATTCATAAAAATACTTGTTTTAAAAAATCTTAGGTAGAAAAATATAAAATAATTCCTTGATTTTTCATGAATATACCACAATAAAAAAATGGAACTTTCAAATATTTTATTAGATAAAAAAATTTTAAACATGATATAATAAGTTTCACTACAAGTAGTAAAATTAAGTAATATGTTAATAATTTTAGGAAATTTATAAGTTTGGTGACAGTTCACTATGTGCTTTTTTATTATTATGATATATTGATACCAATTATAAAATTAAGGGTAAAGGGAATATTTTAATAAAAGAAGAATACTAAAGATATTTCAATAAGAATGGGCAAAATTGGGAAAAAAAAAAAAAGGAACTACTAGTGGAGTGTTGAATTTAGTTGGAAGCATTTATAAAAAGTAGGATTTTATTGTCATAACAAATTATTATTTTTTAGGACTTTAAATGTAATTTTCCCTATATATTAGATATAGTAATATATACCTTGGAATGAGTCTTTCTTGCTATGCATTTTTTTTTTGACAAAAGGAACCACCTTTTCTTGTTTCTGCTGCTGCATGTTTCCATGATGGGCATGGACTCCTTTGAGGTGCTTTTTTACCAACACTTTGAATAGAATTGTTCTCAACACTTTTGTACAAACATTTCAAGTAGAAACTTTTGTATCAACATTTTAAATAGAAATGGTATCAACACTTTGAATAGAAATGCTATTGCATGGGTACATTTTTCTTCTGCCTTAATTTCTTCCAATTATTTTCTAATTCCTCACAAGAATTTTATGCCAAAAATTAAATGGACATTGTTTGAATAATGGGGCTCTTAACAAATGGATTTTAGTATAAATATATACGGGAAAGACCTTTGGTTAATTCAATGACCATGAAGCATCTGATTTTACAACGTTAAAGCTATGTTCAGGAGTAATGAATCACTGCCTTGGAATTGGAGTAAATTTAATTTAGAGTTTGAATTAAATTTTTTTGAATTTCAATTTCAAAACATCGAATCGGTTTTCTCAAACGCAACATAACATGAAAGTACAAGATTCTAAAGTTATGTTCGAGAGATCAAATCGGCATTTTAGAATTGGGATGTTGCTTTGTGCTATTGTACATGGATAAAGAGACTAGCAAAAAAAAAAAAAAAAAAAAAAAATTGTCTAACTATTAATTTATATAAAAGGGATATTAAAATAGGCACATAATTTCAAACTTTTGGTAGAAGACACTGTGGGTGGAAAAATTTGGCACCTTGTTTGGCAAAGGAATAAAACTTTGGCATCCTTCAAACCACCGCATGACTGAAAGTGATATGAAACAAACAGTTGGTCTTAGAATAGGATCTCTTGGACCAAAAACCCATTAAATTAAAGAAAAATAGAGTAGTTCTTGTTCTAGTGAATGAATCTGATAGGACAAGTTTTTTTTATTGTTCAGCATCCTATCCTATCATATCTCAGCATCACCTCCCTTTGTGGATGTTAGACTTGGGAGTCACTTTCAGGAAAATCTTCACGACACCCAACAAGATTTTTGATTTGACTAATACAATGGTGTGTGGCCTCTAGTTTGGGCCAACCAAATCAACCACAATTTTTTTCTAAATTGGGCTTTTCTTTTTGGATCTTGTGCTGTTGTTAGTCTTTATTTTGCCAACTTGATGTAAGAATCACCTGGGCTTTTGGTGCCCCCCCTCTCTCTCTCTCTCTCTCTGGCTTTCGCGTAGTTATAAGTTTGATTTAGGGGCATAGTAGACATGATAAAAAAAAATTCACGATGCAATAGTATTGTGCAAAACGTATGTGTTTTCATGACTTAGTTTTTTTTTTTTTCACTAATTTATGAATGAAAACACAAACACAAAACGATTGTGAAACAAGTCTAATTATATGAAATTTCAGTAATAAATTTAAAGAAGAGAATAAAAAATGAAAAAGAAGAAAGAAAAGAAGGTTATTGCACATACATGAGTGCATGAAGAAGAAATTTTTTAAGAAAAACAAAGAAGAATAAAATAATCTATTCTATATAGAAGGAAAACGTAATGAGGCCAAAAAATTCAATCCAATAGTCCAAAGTTGTTAAAAAAGCACTCCTACGGCCTAAAATGTCTTTTACTATCAACGGTCTAAAATCACTTCATCTAACGATCATGATTGCGAGTGCACGATAGTGCTGTAGGCATGGATATACCTTAGTATATATATATATGAGAGAGAACTTTGAAGTTGACAAAAAGGAAATGCAAATATTTTTTGAAGTGAATAAAAAGAATTGAAGAAAAGAAGAAGAGTAAGAACTCAGCTTTGGAAAATGTTGTCTGTTTAATTTCCTTTCGATAGTCTCTAATGTACTTGTCAAATGGTAATTTAAAATTCAAAAGAGGAGGATTTAACTCCATAATATTCCACAAATACATGTTTGGATACATTAGCTATAGCTGAAGCTGACTCAAAGTCTGTGGATATTTAACGGCTAGAAACATCCTCCCAAGACCACAAGAGTGACCTAATGCAATTTGAACTAAATGTTCACAGGATCAGATCGATGACATGACAGAATACAGATAGGTTCATTCAATATATTAATTTAAAAAAAAATTGTAGCTGATAATTACATATCACGTTATGTTGCGACACAATGAGGAATTTTTATAACTCTTTTAAATTGCATAAGAAAGAAGAAAGAAAGTGTTATGATTAGGACGTTGTCGCTTGGAGCCATAGCATGGTAATACCATGTTTGGTGGGAGAGAAAAGAAAGAGTGTGACCATTTAAACACCGAATTTACTGTTTTTTTAAAAAAAAAATTTATTTTGGAAAGTTAGTCTAGTGTAATTATTTAGTAGGAAAAATGGTGGGATAAATGAAGAGAGGAAGGAAAGAATGATATTTCTTGTGTAACATGTAAAGATTTATTTTTTTTTTAAAAGAAAAAAGAAAAAATCACATGTGTGTCACTTCATATTGTGGGTGATATAGTGGGAGGTTCGGAGACTAAAACCAAAAGACAGTGAATCCACGTGGGATATTATTAACTAGAACTAAGAAAGATTTCGTCTTGGTTGACTTAAAGAACCTATATGTGATGGGGTTCACACTTCACAGTTGGGATTGTGAGAGATTCAAGACTCTGTCACCGGACTCACCACTCAAAAACAAAAGATTGTGATCAAGACTCTGTCACCACTTCTCATTACTTTTATTTTTGATATTTTATTCCCTTCTACTGTTAAAATGGAGAAATTATTAGACGGTTTTGAGTTCACTTGTCTCGATCAATAGTAACATGTCACTGCAATAAATGTTGAGATAAAAAAAGGACACATATGCGTATGTGGACCGTTGTTAATGATCCCGAGACTAAATCATCTCTTATGCCTCACTTGTCTCAGTCAATAGTAACATGTCACCGCAATAAGTGTTGAGATAAAAGAGAACACATATGTGTATGTAGAGCGTTGTTAATGATCACGAGACTACCAACTCATCTCTTATACCCCACTTCTCTCAGTCAATAGTAACATGTTACCGCAATAAGTGTTGAGATAAAAGAGGACACATATGCGTATGTGGAGCGTTGTTAATGATCCCGAGACTACCTAATCATCTCTTATGTTTCACTTGTTTCAGTCAATAGTAACATGTCACCGTAATAAGTGTTGAGATAAAAGAGAACACATAGGCGTATGTCAAGCATTGTTAATAATCCCGAAATTACGTAATGATCTCTTATTAAAGTAATTAAATTACTCTCTTTTGTTAGTTGTCGGTTAAAAGCATCACGTTTGTGTATCCGACATGCTTAGTCTCCAAGATTTTGAAGGAATAAACAAAGGAAGACTATTTTTGTAATTTTATCTGTCAACTAATAATTTCGTAACGATTTACCCTTATATGAAAACTTTTGTTAGTAGACTAGGTGATTTAATGGTACTGAAAATAAAGTGTCAAAAATGACAGTACACATGGTTTTGTGAATTAAAACCCATATTATTAACTAATGCAGGAGCACTAGGACTGAAAAGGATTTCGGCCCAATGTATAAATTGGTGGACCTCAAGAACCTATATTAACTAATGGGCCTCGTTGGGTCCAATATGAGTCAATATCTAAGAATAAGAAAGATTTAGGCCCAATGTATAAATTGGTGGACCTCAAGAACCTATATTAACGAATGGGCCTCGTTGGGTCCAATATGAGTTAATATCTAAAAATAAGAGAAGATTTACAATACATCAAATATATCAATGAATTTAAACTGTGTGTGCACAATATGCAGAGTGAATTCTACTGCATGTGTATAACACGCAAGACCACATCTACTCAAGTCTCTATAAAGGTAAAGTGTACGTGAATTATTTGAAGTAAAAAAAGAAATAGTATTATACAAATTAAAAATATATATATAAAGGATTTTAAATTAGAAAAAATAACATTCTCTCACTCATTTCCTCCTATTGTCCCCCTAAGATAGGAAGATAACTTTCTTTTACGTGTTATGTGCAAAAAAACCCCCTCGCTATCTATAGAATGTGCAAATACTCCTCTGATTTTCAAATAACTCTCTACAATTTTTAAATTGTGCAAATAACCCCTTCAGTTTTCAAATTGTCAATTTTTAGGTATTGAAATTAGAAAATGACAATAATACCCTTACAGTATTAAAAAAGAAGAAAAAAAAGATGTAAGTGCAAAAAACACCCTCACAATATATGAAATGTGCAAAAAACACCCCTACAGTTTAGTATGTTCATATAACTCCCCACTAGTTGTCTCTGATAAGCAAATACACCCCTTCAGCGAATTTCTGTTAAAAAAAAATTAAATTAAATTTTGAGATTACCCTTTGCACATTATAGGGTGAAGTGCAAAAAAAATTCCTCATTATATAGAAAATGTGTAAATAGCTCTCTTGTTGTTTGAAAAACTTTTTGTCCATTTTGGACATTTTACATATTATTATATATTTTTTAATACTGTAGGTATTTTTGTCATTTTTTAATTTCGGTACAAGCAAATTGACGATTTGCTCTTATTTACACAATTTGAAAATTGTAAGAAGTTAATTGAATATTCTGCCGCGGGGGGGGGGGGGGGGGGGGGGGGGGCTGGGGTTTGCACATTTTATATATAGCGAGGGTTTTAGGGGGTTTTTTGCACTTTACCCTAAAGTGCAAAGAGTAATTTCAGAATTTTAAAAAAAAAACGGTCAACGAGTATTTTTGAACGAAAAAGTTGTCAAAGGGGGGTATATGCTCGTCGGAGACAACTAGTGGGGGATTATATGAGCATACTAAATTGCATGGGTATTTTTTGCACATTCTGTATATAGTGAGGGATTTTTTTGCATTTAACCCTTCTTTTACCCTTGATTATCAAAAATACAAACGGAACAAGATATAAGAATTATTTATTTTTTCTTTTTTCATTACTTCACATATTCTTGATCGTGGTCGTTGTCATCACATATTTTGATCATCTCTCTACATAAATCTCCACGATAATCTTATAAGAGTAAAAGAGGGAATCTATCATGATGCGCCCTCAGTGTAAGAATATTTTTTAAAGTGAAAATTAAATAGTTGTGACCGTTCATATGTAGATGTTTTTTTATTCTTGATAATAGAAAACAACAATTTGCTATTAATCAGGCTATTATATTTTCGGTACTCCTAAAATATCCACTACTTTCTCTTGTAGATGATCTAGATTCCGGTGTATACTTAGCTTGTGACAAATAAAGACCCTTCCATGATTTTAAAATGAGTAATAATGACAGCATAGTACAGGGGCATTTGGCCCAAGACAATCAAACAGGCTTGAATTGTCCAAAAGATACAAAAGCCCAATCCCAGGGAGGCCCATGAGACCATAAATGTCATATAAAAACCCATTTTCAACTCAAGGCCCACCATTCCATGAACAAATTAACCTTTGAATGTCCCAATAAAGATAGTTAGTGAAGACTGATTATCAGATCAGCAGTGACAAATTCGGGAGGTTGTTGCATGAACACTACATCAGGAAGACATTTTTGACATCCAATTCTCGAATAAGTGGGGTTAAATGTTTCGGTACAATGTTTAATATGAAATATCCATTTGCAACCAACTACATTCATGAAAGGGTGAGTTGGGATGAGTCCGAATCCTCTGCTGCAGTGAATCCATATTGTAGTGAGCTGTAAAGATTTTCAACATATTTTTTTTCTAAATTGCAATACATTTGTTCTAGATTTCAACATATATATATATATATATATATATATATGTTAAAATTTAGAACAAATATGTTGAAACACATCAAAGAGGAGGGGAGGGGAGGGGAGGGGAGGGGTACGAGCCTGGCATAGACAAAGTGTGTGTGAGTACTTACCTTACAAAAAATATATATTTTTAGTTTCAAAACACTTAAATCGTGTTTCAACACATAGAACGCTGCAATAGAGAATTCGAACACGAGCTGGGATGAGTGTCCGACCTCGACATGAAAGAGAGCTTGAAATTCATCAGTCACAGCAAACATCCATTTTGGGTATTTACTAGATTGATGGCGCGTGGTAGGTTGAACATCAATGGGTGCACCTAGGGGTGCACACGGTAAGGTTCCTCACGGTTCTTGGTGGAACCGGAACCGGAACCGTTACCAACGGTTCCTGATTTTCGGAACCGGAACCGGAACCGTTAAGGGTTGGAACCGTGAGGAACCGTACCGCGGTTCTCGGTATGGTTCCGGTTCCGAACCGCGGTTCCTTAGGAATTTTTTTTTTTTTATTTATTTTTTAATGAAGCTTGAAAATACAAAATATATATATATATATATTCATTAAATAAATGTGAGACCTACAATCTAAAAATGGCACCCTATATATATATATAATTATTATATTATATTATAGATATATATACATTACATATAATGTATATATATTATGTATAGTAATTATATTATAATATAATTATTATATATAATATATGATAATATAATTATTATACATAATATATATACATTATATATAATTATTATATGTAATGTATATATATATATAGTTATTATATTATATATATATATACACATATTTAATATAAAACGGTTCCGGTTCCGGTTCCAAGGAATCGTTACCCCCAACGGTTCCGGTTCCGGTACGGTTCTACTGGTCCTGGAACCGGAACCGGAACCGTTGGTAACGGTTCCTAATTTTAGGAACCGGAACCGGAACCATAGCCACGGTTCGGTACGGTTCCGGTACGGTTCCCTTCGATTCCGGTTCCGGTTCCGGTTCCGACGGTTCTTTGTGCACCCCTAGGTGCACCATTACTTGATAGGAAATGCTGTTAGAAAGGGATGTTTAATGGAGGGAGATTTTTAATTTTGTAATTGGTAGATGAGATGTAGAAGGTGGTGGCTGGAGTGGATGAATGATCAGAGGTAGGTGATAGGGAAGATGATGAGGAAGAATTTGTTGGTGACTTTGAAGAAGACATATATAATAGGGGAGGGGAAGAATAAGAACTATCAAGTGAATAAGAGATGTCATTTCTAGCCTTGTCTCTTGCATCCTTTGACATGGTCATTACCAAGCAGATGAAGAAATATTTTGGATTAAATTCTCTAGTATTTGGATTTGATGGAACTGAAATGAAGGTTAGGTATGATACACCATTTGCATGACTGAATATTATTTGCAACAACGGATCGAAGTTATAATTAATACCCTACCCTGCATAGGTATCCCACTCAATGAAAACTTTTCATTTTTTTTATAATAGAAAATAATAATTCATCATTATCCGAGAATCCGATACTCCCAAGATACCCAATATTTTCCATGTCCCCCAAAGATCTCTTTTAATTAATGAATAAATATACTTGAACTAATTCAACTTGAGCTGAACACTCACATGACTATGAGTGGTCAGTCTAAATAGCATCACTCTTTATTAATTGATGTGACCGGTTATGACGCATTACATGTTACTTGTTAATAATGCAATTTATAATAAGGGAAAAATTATTATCAAATTATACTTTTCTTATCGAAAGACAAATAAGTCCTAAAATATTTTCTTTACAACCAATAAGTGCTACTTTCACTTCTATTTAGTAAGGTATAAATCACTATATCTTTCATTTATACCCTTATTAAATAGAGGTAAAATTTTGTAATTATGAATTTATTCAAGAATTGATATATAATCTATTTATATATATTCCTTTTATGTTTTATTTAATTATTAATACTACATTATAAGTTTAAATAATAATTAATCTAATTTAAATTAAATTCAAAAAACTCTTGTATATAATACACAATTTTGGTACCAATTTTTTTTATTCTATTAAAATTGAATAAAATGTATTTTTTTTATTCAAATTTTATGTCTAATTTTGTAAGGTTATATATGAAAGTTTGAGTCTAAATTTTATATTTAATATTGTAGCAAGAGTGTATATAATTTAGTAAGAGTATAAATGAAAATTTTAGTGATTTAAGACTTAAATAAAAAATAATCTAAAAAGTAGGATTTGTTGGTCCTAAAAGAAATATTTTAAGACCTACTTGTCTTTCCATGAGAAAAGTATTATGAAATGACCATTTCATTCTCACTTATTATTAAAATTATCATCTCTCTCTCTTAATTTTCATTTATACTCTTACTAAATTATATACACTCTTCCTACAATATTAAATATAAAATTTAGACTATATATATATATATATATATATATATATATATTTGGAATGAGTTGTAAGAGAGAGAGATGATAATTTTAATATATATATATATATATATATATATATATATATATATATATGTTAGGTAATTAGCATTAATTTCACTCTAAGTGCAATTTACAACTCACTCCATATAAAAGGAAGGTTCTTGTTTTATCACATTCAGTTTTTAATGAAGTATTAATTTTTTTCGTATAAAAGATTGTATTAATCTTGATTAGAAGAAAAAGACAGATTACATCTTAATTTGGAAAGTTCTAAATGAATGGATAATTATTATTATTTAAAAAATGATAATTATAAAAAATTGTCAGACCTACACTTTCTCATCCATAGAATGTATGTGGTAAAACTTACCACATGTATCCAATAGATGTAAAAGTGTAGATTTAACAATTCTGCCTAAGTAGTATGGTCTTTATTATTTTTTCACCTGGTAATTAAATTAAAGTTAACCAAATGTTTCATTTTTAAAACTAATTATGTTTTATATAAAAAAAAAATATAGCATATTAGAAGGTAATACCATTTCATTCAAACAACATTCTATGCAGCCAAACATGAAATAAGAATAGTCATTCCATTCTATTTTTATTTCATTTTATTTCTGCGTACCAAACTAGTCCTTAGTGATAATTTTTTCTATAATAAACATGTTTTGGTTTTTGTAGTTGGAATGACTAAAAATCTTTTGGGAGTAATTTGAAAATTCAAGTCTCCTTCCACTTTTCATCTAATTGCATGAGGAATCAAACCGTAAGTAAATACAATATGGGTGGGGATCACAATTACAGTTCAAACTGAAAATGAAGCACATCAATTTAAGTGTCCAAACAAACGCATTACATATAAATAAGCAAAAGTTTACACATCTAGATACATAGAATGAACTCCCAATATAATACCTCCACCTCAGTCTCTTTAGGGCTTTAACCCCACCACTGTACCTAAAAACAGAACACAAGTCACATAAATAACTTATAATAACAATAACAATCTAGTATTAAATAGAAAGAAGTTCCAATCTTCAATTTTAAGTAAGGTATTAAATTAATGGGCAAATTACAGGGCAAATTACATTTCCCTCGAAATTTATAATTACAGAAACTGTTCATATATTTTTAAAAATAACATTTCTGTCACCTGACATTTAATATCTGATAACAATTTCCCCTTCCTTTAAAAGAGGCACCACAACTGGTGAGGAAATTTTGATGATGTCAACACAGATTTTTTATTTTATTTTATCAAACACCATCTTTCATAGTACAAACCTTACCAATATGCTTCTCTCTCTCTCTCTCTCTCTATATATATATATACAATATGTATATAGGCTTGTTGTATATGGGCTTGAATAGGAGAAAAACAAACCTGCATTAGCTGATAGAATTTAGACGGTTTTGTCAATAAGGTCTCCAGTCACGAGCGCTCTGTAGGCAGCAACAGGCCAGATGAATCCTCTGAAGACGATACTGGATGCCAGAGGCACATCAATGATGATCTCCTTCATAGTGGGCTTCTTGTCATCCCGGATCGCAATCAGGTAGGTCCGACCCACCCACCCGATCCAACCCGCGATGTACAGGAACAAAATCCCAGGAGTAATAAACTCGCCCCAGTGCCTCTGGTCCCCACTCACGATCAAGTGAGGCAGACCGTCCGATCCGCACAACAACCCCTGTTTCCCATAATTGTCAAATCTACGCTTCGTCTTCTCCATCGTGGCTTTGATAGCCAGTGCCGGCGCACTATCAGGGGCGTACAGCTTCAACGACGATTCCAGCTTCTTCAGCTGTTGCTTCTCGCGTTTGGCGAACTGTTTGGATTCTTTGCATGGGGTGAGGCCGGCGATGTCGGCTGATGCGGGGAGTGGGGCCGACAAAAGGATGGAGGAAAGCGCGAGTGCAGCGGAGAAGGCCTGGAGTGGCGATGCACCGGATGATGATGATGATGAAGATGACGGGTCTGAGCTGGCTGAGCATGTGATCATGGAGGGTCTTGATTTGGAGGTGAATTGAGAGTTGAGCACCTTTGGTTTGGTGATGGGTTTGGAGAGGTTAATGGGTATTGTCAGAGACATTTTTGCTTTCTCTCTCTAAAAGTATATTATGGGTTTCTTGTGCTCTGCTCAGTAAGGCGTGTTGTTTTAGAGAGAGAGAGACAGAGTTGAGGGAGGGAGTTGGAGGGAGGGTTTTTAGATTTTAGGGGAGATGGAATTAGTGGTGGAATGGGGAGGAGAGAGAGGATAAGATGGGGAGTGAGCAAGGGAAGCTGAGTTGGGTAGTTTTTATTGGTTGGGAGTGTTTGGATGTGGGTTAGTTAGATTCTCTCAATCTTTGCATTAGCGGGAGGGAGGGAGGATAAGAAATGCTGTACACAACAGGGGGCCTAGTGGCTTGTGGTATTATATTCTTTGCATGAAACCTACTTCAGATATCAACACGTGTCTTAATATAATAATAATATAACAAGTTTTTTTATTTGATAATTTAATTCAGTATATAATTATCAATGAAATAAAGTAAAATTTTACACTCATTTAAATTTCAAATTAGGTATTAAAGAGATTCTCGATTTATCATTAACAATTACAAAATTAACAATTTTTTTTGTATATATAAATAAATCACCATTGCACCCCAAGTCTAACCGCATTCGGTCAACGATTAAAGAAATTATGGTAATTAATGGTCTAATTTGGTTGTGTGATTGTTGGGGGCTTATCATCAATTCATTTATATGAAAAAAATAATAACAAAATCAGTTTTCTTTTTCATCTATTTTCTCACACATTCGAATGATAGAAAAATCAATATTTAAAACGAAGACAAATTAGATTTTTCCTTTTTTATTTTTTATTCTGTGCAGTTTGATTTGATTTTCTAACTGAACAGTTTTACTTTGGTTCTAAAAACAGTGGAATTAATAGAATCGATTCAGGGTTTAATAGTTACAAAAAAAAAAGAAAAAAAAAAAGAGGAGCCAATTTGAACCGAATTGTGAGATATATATACACTTATGTAATTTTTATTTTATTTTATTGATTGGTAAGAATTATGTTAGTTAACATAGACTTCCATATAATTTAGTAAACTCTTACAAAATGTCCCCCTAAAAATTCCAGTTTTCTAAGTATTTCTTCATTTATTTTTCTCTCTCCATACATATTTTAATTTTTTAACCTATATAAGTGAGAGTTTAATGTAAAATCAATATATTTTTTAGGGGTTAAAAGTTTTTTTTTTATTTAAAAAAAATAGAGGATGACTAACAAATGGCTATATTTTTATGAAATGGATCATACTAAATCAATGTAATATGGTTTAACCCTTACCATATTACATTATTGATATGTTGTTAAATGATTTTATAAATGCACTCTTGAATAGGTAATAGAGGAATATTAATCTACAACATAAAAATTAGACTAAATGGGGGTTTTGATTTAGGCTAAATGTAGTTAATATTATGCTATATATATTTTTATGGAAGCTTAATTCGCAAATTCGAACCACTCAAACCATTCTTGTATGGTTCGGATTGGATCAGTTCCATTAATTTGATTTGGTTTCAACTTTTACAAAATATTTAAAATTAATTTGGTTCTAGGTTACCGTTTAAATCAAACTAACCCAATAACCCAATCTGTGTACCCCTAAGTCCTCGCATGAGCTGCGGGATGGCAACGGGGCGGGTATGGGGCAGGTATGCCAAAACCCTACCCCGCCCCATCAAAGAAATACAAAATCCATCTCCCGTTAAGAACCCTAACGAGTTGGTGGTAAGCATACCACTACCGCCTCATTTAGAGAAACAGAGGAATAACAAAATTCTTAAAATCCTTTACTTTATATGCTTTAAATTCGATATTTGGACTAAATGTACCCAAACGATGATACAACACTCCTACAGTCAAAACCCCAATATATAAGACCAAAGAAAATGACATAAACATACATACATATGTAGATGAAGATGGAAACGGTTTTGGCCTTCAAGAATTTTTTTTATTATAGATCTATTATGTACACAAGATAGAGTTCTCTTTTAGCCATAAGATAAAGAGAGGAATAGAGCAGAAGAAGATAACCTAGTGGTTGTCGTATATCTAGCATACTATATTTATATAAGTAATATAATAATAAAAAAATGGCACATTTCATACAATTATGTCACTATATATATATGTATATATGTATGTATGTATATAATCGGGGCGGGGCGGGTATTAAGCGGGTTTTTTTTTTAAAACCATACCCGCCCCTACTCCTATTAGGGGCGGACCAAATCCCCTCCATTAGGGGCGGAGCGGGGCGGAAACCCGTCGGGGCAGAGGAAATTGCCATCCTGATGAGCATCAAATTTCTCCGTACATAATTTAATTTTTTAACCAATATAAGTGAGGGTTTAATGTAAAATTGATATATTTTGAGGGGTTAAAAGTTTAAGAAAAATGAAGGATGACTAGGAAATAGCCTAATATATCTTATAATAAGGTTCTTCAATCTAGATTAAAATACTCTCTCTAAGTTTTAAAAGTGAAAACTGCAGTCATTTTTACTTTTTAAATCTCTTATATTAAATTTCATAGTGAAACCTCAACGATTTAAGCCAAAGAAACATAATTAAAAAATAATCACTCTAAAGCTATTGACAATGGAACTGAATTCTACAAGACTGAGGTTCATTAGCAGTAGGCGTTATTTATTGAAGCCTTTTAATTTTTTTTTTAGTGGAATGTATGATCTCTCCTCCCCAAATAAAAAGGTTATGAGTTCGATTGTTTTCGCTTTAACGTCAAAATATATATATCCGTCAAAAATGACTTCTAAAATGAAAAGTGGCTCATTTAATAGTAAATTCTGTTATTAAATCTGATTTCTTTTCTCGTTAAATAATTAAATTAAGGGTGAGTTATTTTGACCTCCTCTGAGGTTTAGCTGATTATTATCGGATTAAAGTTTTTAAAATATGGTGGTCAACCTCTAATGAATTTTGATTAACTTTACTCCGGATATCCTTGTTGTAAATTGATAGACAGTTCTATTAAAGTCAATTAGTATAAAAAATTAAAAAGCAGAAACTTCTCTTGGTGGCGGTAATATTGGTGTAACATTGATGGAAAAAATACGTATAAAAAACAGATTAATGTTAGTCAAATGATTATAAATTGAGGTTATTTTTGTACAAAAACATTATAATTTGATAATACTTTTGTAATTGTACATTAAATGTGATTTTGTTTAACGGATCGTTAGTCTGACAGATGTGTGTGAGTACTTTTGCAAAAAAATAATAATTTGAGCTTGCATATGGAAAGCAATGAAATTTATGTGCTACTTCCATTAAGTTCAACTTTATCATGATATTGAAATGCAAGCAGGTTAACCATCACAGGCAAAGCGTGATTTTTAAATCTAACTCGCTCTCTTGATTCATGTTCTGAGAAGGTATAACTAACAGGCTTTGTAAGACTATTATTTATATAAGATAGAGAAGGTTTATATAACTTAACAATATTTAATGAATTTAAACTTACTTTATACATAAATAACATATTAAATAAACTAGATTAATCACATCAGGTGTAAATCTTCATTTATAAAGTTGGAGTTTCATTAGTTTAATAGTTAAAACAATTAATTTGAAACATTAATTAATCTAACATCTTTTCCTCCAAGCACCTAGCAACGTGAAAACTCAAAACATATAAACTCAATAATGTGTTGTGAAAATAATTTGGAATTTGATTTTAAACCAAACCAAACACTCGCAAAGGACCGGTGAGCCCCACCTACTCATCTGGTGGCCTCTTTATCACTATTTAATGTTTTTCGCATCTTTTTTTCGATAATTATTTGATACATGTGAGATGGAGTCACCAGAGCACTGCATGTGTCGGGTGAGAAATTATAGAATGCTGGCCACCATCGCCGACAAAAAAAAAAAAGAAAGATTGAGAGAGATTAAATGGTGGCAACCACCATCATGAACAAGACTGTATTTGCATTTAGGGCATCTGGTCCACTGCTGTTGTTCTCTGGCAAGCTGCATGAAGAGGACATCATATTCGTCACCTTCCTGGTTAGATCTGTTGTTTGATGACATTATGCATATATATCCGCAGGCTAGTGAAGTTTGAAACTGCCTCTCAAACATGCTTTCACTTTGTCCTCTATGTATGTTCCCCATAATTTCAAGAGCATCATAAAACAAGTTCAATGGAGTTTTCTGTAGAATTGTTTTATATATATATAGAATAATGATATGTTAAACAAAGGTTTTCCGACCTAACATGGCCAAAAATTATTCATCCTAAAAAATAATATTTTCTCTCTCTACCAAAAAATATTTTATTGGTAATATCTCTTATTTCTCTCTATATTTGTTTAGTACTTTCTTTCTCTACCAAATAATATTATATCTCTAATATCTTTTCTTTCTTTCTAAATTTGTTATTACTTTATTTTTCTACAAAAGAATATTTTCTCTAATATCTCTTCATTCTCTCTATATTTGTTAGTACTTTTTCTTTCTACCAAACAATATTCTCTCACCATATATATCTCTTCATTTTCTCTACATTTATGCTCTCTTGGTATATTTGCACACACTCTTTCTCTCTCTATATATATAGCTATGCAATTCTCTCTCTATATTTAACCCTCCATTTATTTATCTATGTTTATTTTTCTCGAATTTTTTTTTTTTTTTAACACCGATTGTCTCTCTTATCTCATTTTGAAAACTTAAGGCATATAATAAAATATCTGAAGACCAACAATAAATGAGCCCATCCAACTCCTATTCCTTTTTCTTTATAACTTATTTTAATAATAACTAAAAGTGATAGCGTTAGTATAACATTGGACAACCGTAATACTTAGTATCTAAATATTTAATAGGAAATCGATATCTGCACTTCTATTTTTTTCAATTGCATTCCCATTTTAAAACAAATATCACTTTTAAGCGAATGATTACTTTTTTTCAAATACGAAACTACCTTTTAGATATCCTCTTTTTGTCTTACATCTTTAATATTTTTGGATTCTTTTGAAAGAATAAACCAAAAAAATACAAAAAAAAAAATACCTGAAAAAAATAACCCAAAAAAAAAAAGTTTTCTTTTTATAGGACACAAAAAAAGTTATATATGTTAAATAAATTAACTTTTGACAAGACCAAAATATATATAAATATTTCTATAAATAAATTATCTCTTTTGGCATGAATCAAAAATTAAAAAGTACCAAAAAAAAAAGTTATTCTGTTGAATAAATTATATCTTTTGACAGGACCCAAAAACAAAGTATCTAAAAAAAATTATTCTTGTTAAATAAATTATCTCCATTGAGAGGACCCAAAAATAAGTTATATTTTTTTAATAAATTATCTCTTTTGATAGGATTAAAAAAAGAAATTATTTCTTTTGATAGGATTAAAAGAAGAAATTATCTCTTTTGGAAGAACCGAAAAAAAAAGTAATATTTGTTGAATAAATTATCTCTTTTGACAAGTTTTAAAAAAAAAAAAAAAAAAACCTAAGAAAAAGTTATCTCTTTTGACAAGAGCCAAAAAAAAAAAGTTCTAAAGAAGGTAAAAAAATTATTTTTTTTGACAGAAACAAAAAAATAAATAAAAGTAATATAGAAAGTAAAGAAACTAAAAAATAGTTTAAGTTTATAGTATAAATGACAGTTGTGGTATTATAAAATAAGAAATGATATATTAATTAGTTTAAAGACGTTCTTGTCATTTGTTTTAAAAGAAAAATGTAAGTGGAGTGCAATTGTTGAAAATGAGAGTACCCGCTTCGTTATTTAATATTTGTATACTTCCTTATTTAATATTTGTATGTAGTGACTATATTTATGTATATATGAAAGAAGAAATATTTTCAGTATACTGTGTAGTTTATATATATATATATGTAAAGACCCACAATAAATTAGCCGATCCAACTTTTATTTCTTTTTTCATAACTTTTTTTAATATAACTAAAGATGACGTGTGAGTATAACGATACTACATAGTACTTTGACATTTGACCAGTGATTGCTTGTATAGAAATTGGAACTAGCATTAAAGAGATTACACAATGTAAACCCGACATAAATATACCTATTAGTCATTTTCTAATATATCATTAATCTTCCACAATAAAATTATCATTATATCTAATGAATTCTGTATTGTAACTGTGATTTATCAATGGTTGGACTAAAAAAAACTCCAATGTAATAGTATTCAATTAGGAGCTAATCAAAAGTTGCTTCCTCACCCACCAGTCACCACCACCCACCCAGTTCATGAGCTAATCAAGAGTTGGTCCCTACAGCATTCTGGGTCTTGGTCCCCAATTTTTTTAAAACAACACCTTAACACCTACCCCCATTTTTAAGCCCGCTATCGAAGTACAGTAGTATTCTTAATATATATATATGTGTGTGTGTGTGTGTGTGTGTGTGTGAGAAAGTCGTTTTTCAAGTTTCAGCTACGACTCTCAACTCTACAAGGGAAGAGAGAAGAATTCATCTACTAGTCCTCTCTCTCTCTCTCTCTCTCTCTCTCTCTATATACATATACACTGTAAAAGTCGTTTGCCTCTCCGTCTCCATCGAAATGGCAGTTCAGAGTGGCAGCTTCCTCAGACAATTCACGATGCCGGCGACGGAATCTCGTTGTCCGGCGATCACGTCCTCCTATTCAGGCCAAAAAATTCCCAACCGGAGGATGCAAATGGGTACCCATTTCGGGGGTAGCAGTAACGGAATTAACAGAAGGTGCAGAGCTTCAGTGCCTGTGATGGCTCTGGATCGGAATAGCAGTGGTTCCGATGGCAATAAGAAGACATCGGTGCCGAATTCGAACTACGTGGTGCCACTGGACAAGTCGTCTTGCATCACTCGGCCTCTCGCCGAGATCCTCCGGGACCTCAACAAGAGGATTCCTGATAACATCATCAAATCTTCTGATGATGGTGATGATTCCATTTTCATACCCTGGTAATTCAACTCCTTTTTTCTTTGTTTGTGGGTTCACAGTGTAAATTTTGATCTTTTGTTTGTGTTTGGTCTTCGATCTGACGGTTGATCTGAGGAAACTTTTGGGTGATCTAATGATGTGCAGGTACCATGCTAATCGGATGTTGAGTTTCTACGCTCCAGGTGCGATCTCTGGTTTATTTGCTCCTCTGGGATTTTCATAGCATATATACAATTCATATATAGATACATGCAAGTTACCAAATCGGTCAAAACACCAGAAAAGTGATCTGTCAGTATTGCATTGTATTACATGTAATTATCTTTCCCGTCATCTTTTAGCCCTTTTATAATTTAGGCGTTTTTCCTATGTTTCCAGGTGCACAGTTCTGTTGTTTCCTCGGATAGCTGTTGTTGAAATGTATTGATGAATTTGATGTTAAATTTTTATGCATTTATCATTAGCTGAGTTTACTGATTTCAAACCCTGTAGTTAGCGAAGTTTAGGCCAATTATTTGCCCTAGGTTGCTTCCATAACTATTGGTTGTCAGACTGGAATTATGTTGCACTTGAGACAAATACATTTGGGTTATCACAAACACAAATAAGCAAATTTCCAGATCTTCTCTATTGTTGATGTGGTATTGTTGTGTTGTGGTCGACCTCTCTTGTATGAACGTGCACAAGCTTGGCAGAGATTCTAACAAGATCAATCCTCTGGTACATCAATGTTATAACATAAAAGAACCTTCCAAGTGCTCTGTTATGGTGTCCTTTATGAGTTCATCTCTCTCTATTACCTTAGAATAAATGAGAGAAAATGTTAGATGCTGCACTATGTAGATCCACAAGTTCTTGTGCTACACGGGATAAATCTGCATATGATTACTGTGGAGGTGCAAATCTGACCTGTTGGTGTTTGTTTACATGGGCCCTCTGGCAACAGTTTTTGATCTTATGAGTACAGATGGCAATTTACCAGCCCCACCTCTATTAGGATGGGTTTGGTTGTGTGCTAATTGGGGTGGAGATGGGTTTGGGAGGAGGGTTAAAATCTGTACTGTCTGGACCCTCCGTTATTATTTAAAACTATATTATCAATAACTATTTCATTCTTGGATTTTTTTTCCATGTTCATTTTAGATTTCTAACTACAATGCTAAGAAATTTATGCATATAGTTGTTGAGTATTTATTGGACCTATATTTTTTCTGGAAAAAAAAAGAATTAGTTTAGAATTGATTTAAAAAAAAAAAAAAAATTTGTGTGTAGCATGGTGACTTGAACTTGCTCTGACCTCAAGCTGGGGTGGGGTGGGGCGGTTGCTACAGTTTAGATTATTATTATTAATTTTTTCACAAGACGGATTTGTGATGGGGGTTTCCTTAGTTCTCACAATTTCAGTTTCACCATCATGAACTCAAAAATTTCCAGATCTTCTCTGATGTTTAGACCTTTTCTGCAGGTTGGTGTGGAGAGATACGTGATGTTATTTTCTCTGAAAATGGAAGTGTGACTGTGGTGTACCGTGTCACAATACGCGGGTCTGATGGAGAGGTGAGTCTCTTTTCTGTGTGATGCGATGTGTCTGTATATGTTTTCATCTGATAAGTTTTTTTTATGTTATAAGGCTTTATGTCCAATATATATTTTCATATGACCATAATCAACCAAATCGAAGCACACTAAATTTATTGCAGTACCTTTGACTATCGTTTAGTTTCTAAGACATAATAAAAGCTCATTCATTTATTTGTTGTATTTATTAAATTTTCGTTATTTATAAAATCTTGGTTCCATGTCACACAACTTTGTCTTGCATAAAAGAACACTAAAAAGCTACAACTCTACTTAGGTAGCTTATGCGGATTTATCCAGATTTTGGGGCAAGGGCTTGAAATTTTCAGTTGATATATTTAATAACTAGAACTGATGCTATAACTAATGTAAATAAATCTGCACATAAGACATATATGAGTAATTTCATGTGTTTTCCAAGTCAATTATGAAATAGAATAGTTCAATCTCTGATTGAGCCATTACTTGTAAAACATTAAAGATTTATTTATGCTGAAACTCTAAAGGTTTCTAGTTATCCTGGTTAGTTCTTCCTGCATTCATTGTAAAATCCAGTACTTATCAGGGTATGCAGAATTTCTTTTTTGTACAATCTCCCTTCTTTTGAAGTTAAACCAGCTAGTTTCCATGTTAGGATTTCTAACTTTGTCTTAATAGTTATCTTTGTGCTATTTTACACAATTTTAAATTACTAGACAGAAGCAGCTATCTAAATCACAATTGGTGTTACTGGGGTTTCCATTTTACTTGAATAGTTCACCTTTTAACTTTGGATTGCTGTGAAACTTGAAGTTGGGTTTTAAGTTCTTGCGCAAAGTGCAATATTACTTCGTGATGGGTATCTTCTCTGTTCTTTCTTCTGTCCTGGCATGGGGTTTTAGGTTCTCTAAGGAAACATCAATGCTTTTATTTTCTTACATTATTTGATCAGTTAATGAATTAATGGTTTAGGTGCTGCAGCTAAGATGTAAGCTCATGTAAATAGAGGGAAGAAAACCAACTTTGAGGGTTTCCCCCTCTGTTTCCTCAGTTGGTAAATTCTATGTATATACATGCTATAACTCCGTCGATGTCACCATAGACCCAGTAGCTCTATGGTATGCAGTGAGGCGTCTTGTTCCCTCAGTTGGTAAATTCTATGTATATACATGCCATACCTTCCTGCTGCATCCATGCATTTATGATGGTAACAGAAATGACATAATGAGGAGGTACTTCATATGCAACTTATTACCATCATAAATGCATGGATTTTGTTTTCTCCTTTCTAATGAACTCTGGTAAGAAAGAAGGTAGAAATGTTATTTATAACTTCATTTCCATATTATATCCATCCTATCTGGACAGGCAACAATGTTAAAGTATATATTATGCCCCTTGATTACAAGAAAACAAGGTTGTTCCCAGTGTTTAGATGATCTGCAGCAGGAAGGTAGCTACTTAAGAGTTAAAATGGACATTGGACTGGAAATTGCACCCAACCTTTGTACAGACCTTCCATGGAAAACTGATCTTATAGCTTAATGTCTATGTCAAACTTCAACTGTTCATTTGGGAATTTCAAAGAGATTTTCCTGATTCAATATGTTCTTTACATAATCCTTCTTGATTTCTTGGATTGCCTCTCAACTTCTAATTTTAGTTTGCAAAATATTAAAAGGATCTCATTTACCAGCTGTTTTTGCTATAACCATATTGTTTCTATTATTTTGTGTTTCACTAGAAATCAATAAGGTTCTATGGTTAAAATGCTCTTAATTATTTACCAACTTGTAGTTTTTTTTAGCATATATCCATAGTACGTGCAACTTCTCCTTATACTTTTGTATTTGTAACTTTTACCAAGTTTACATATAATTAATTTGAAAAATACACACCAAAGGGCTTGTAACCCAATGGTATAATCTTCCCGTCCTCAAAGAGGAGGGGAGAGGTTTGAGCCCCAATGTGGGCAAAAAAGTGTGAGTCCCCCCAACTAGGAAATTTTTTTTTTTGAAAAATACACCACGATTTCTCTTAGACAATTTTAGAATCTTAGCTCTAGTTATGGAAATCCAGTCATAAGATTGACGAAAAGAGTCTGATATTAGACTCTTATCTCTAGTAACAGAAATCCAGTCATAAGAATGCCGAAAAGTCTAATATTTGATACTTATCTCTAGTAACAGATATCCAGTCATAAGAGTCTAATTCTAGACTCTTATCTCTAGTAACAAAAATATAGTCATAAGAATGCTGAAAAAAGTCTAAGTTTCTATAATGACAATTTATTTGCACCACAATTATTGTAATGTAATTACTTTGCGAGAAGCAAAAACATGAATGGGTCTCCCTGTCATTATCCTACTCTATCTGGGAGCAAAAGGACCTGTATTAAGAGCCCTATCACACTTATATTAATTGCTCATCATTGCAGTTGAGTTGGCTTGTCATTGAAAGTTCAAGACAATGTATTTTAGTTGTAGGATTTTTTGAGCTCTTTATTTATTTTTTAATTGTCTCTGTGTTGAAGGCTGGTATTTTGACCTCTTCATGTTGTTTGAGGAAGATAAGGCAACAAATATAAGCATAAATTATTGGTATGACAACATCTGCACTATAAACACGTACACTTGGTGTTAGGAATTGTGTCTCAAATTTCTATTGTAATTAAGTTTCTATTTTAGAGTTGTAATTTATTTGGTAATTTCTTATTAGGCACGTCTTGGGATTCAAGTAATTGTAATCCTTGTCTAACAAGGAATGAATTTGGAGACTCTATAAATAGAGGTAGGGTTAAAGAGAAAAGGTGGAGAAAAGAGAGAGATAATTGTAGAGAGAGAAAGAGGGTGTAACCAAAGTATTGAAGTAAAGAAAGTCGTTCTTCGCCCGTGGACGTAGGCAATTTGCCGAACCACGTAAAACTTGTGTTGTTTGTGTGTTTTTCTATTTGTTTTATTTGCCAATAGCGTGTGTGGGATCCTAACACTTGGTAAGTGTTAAACCTGCAAGATTGTCTTTCTGTCTCATTGCAAAATACAAGGATGCTTCGAGCAGCTAGCTGAAAATGTTTTTGAGAAGGCTTTGTTGAATTGGTATGACATATACCAAGGATGCATTGTTGTGACAAGCTGAGGGTATGTTCAGTTCTACCTACCTTTGGTTGTAGTAAATCAAAACTACAAGAACATATTTTTATATTTTGCATGAGGTACCTTATGCAAAGTTTTATAATTCATGGCACTCAGTATTTCTGGGGAGTCAAATAAACAATTTGCCATTTCCATTAAAACAAAGAAAATACTTGAGAACCTGGAAAGAGCATACTCAGCTCTCAGATTGGATGATTTGAACATTTAGATTCTGTAATCAGAACTAGTGATAACGTGCACTAAAAAACTAATGTTCAAGGTTGCTTTGGTTTTAGTTGATAGAATTTTGTTTCTACTTACAACTCCGAGTGCGTGTGGTAGAGATTGAAAATCCTTGGCAGAGCTGTTGAAAAACAAGCCTCCAATCACGAACCACCAAATATTACGATGTGATGATAAGTAAACAAGCACAAAGAAATTTGCAAGAATACACCCAGAATTATACGTGGTTCGGCTAAACAAGACTACGTCCACGGAGAGCCCGATTTCACTATATAAATTGTAACAGTACAAATTGAAGAATTGTATCAAGAGTACTCTCAACCTTTAACCCTTATACACCCAATCTCACTCAAAAGGAAATCACAAATTCTGAAAAAGAATTCTCTCTCTAAGTGTCCTCTCAATAACAATGAGAGTATTACACCTACGCAAGAGTTGCCCTCTCAAAACAATGAGAGTATTGCCTCTTTTCTTCTCACTTGTCTCAACCTATAACATAGGTAACTATTTATAGAGCCCAAAACTCAATTCTTTGGTGGACAAGGATTACAATTCCTTAGAGCCCAAGACTTGCCTAACAATACTTTCCTTCCTTGAGACCAAGACTTGCCTATTAAGAAATTAGCTAATAAGACACAACTCTATAATGGAAACCTAATCATAAAAAGAATTTGAGCCAACCTAACAAGACCCTTAGTCCTAAAACTTATAGCCATAACAAGTGATTCATGAAGATATTGGACTCCAGAAGCCTCTTGATGCTTCTTTGAGTTTTGTGGTTCTTAAGGTTGTTTATGCCAAGAGGGGTAAAGAAAAGAATAAGATTTCTCCTCTAGTTGTGAAGGGTTTTCGTGTTAATATGCCAATGATGCTAAAAGCATAACATTCTATCAAAGTAGGGAACGTAGAATGTTGTGGTTTTATATTCAGTGTGAAACCAGTGAGATGGCTAATGAGTGAGTTTGAATTATTTGGATTATGTTAGTTAAAAAGCGGACGGACCGTTCTGACTGACCGTAAGGTTGATTTGTGTTATACTGGGATGAATCGATTGGTTGAACTGGTAACCTATCTGCCTCCCTTGAAAGAATATGAGACCAGGCTTCATGAGACAATCTTCTCAACTGTCAGGTTGCTTAGGCTTCATTAAATTATCAGTTTGCTGCTAATTTTTTTATATTCTTCTAACAGTTTGTATTTATAGATATTTAACTTTATGAATAACTGTAGATGATACCAATTTAAAATAATTTGTATTTATAGTTTTCCATCCAACTAATTAACCCAGTAGTTGAACTGATGAACCGCGCTCCAATCCTTTCACCTGGTTGATGTCTGATCTGGTTCTGATGACTATGCTTGTAACTTTACGGATTTCCATGTTGCCCCCAGACTGTTTCTTGTGGTAGCTACTTAGCTTTTGGTACAACTTAAATCCATTTTTTCTTAGTAGTTACAACTTAAAATCTGAGACTGTAAGAAATTGGAATCACCAAGTATCTTATGATGCATTTCGTGACGTGAATAGTGAATTACATTAGCATGTTATGGAAATATCTTCTTCTCTTGTAATTTGTTCCAAGTTTCCAGGTTGCATTAAGCTGGCATTTGTTTAGTGCATATATTCTCTCTTATAACTGTAGTAATTACATGAGTGACATGCCAATGCAGGCACACCGTGAATCAACTGGGACAGTATCATCTGGTAGCGGCCATCTGAAGGATCCTGTTGCTGCAGCTGAGGAAATAGCTTTTTGCAGAGCATGTGCACGGTTTGGCCTTGGCTTGTACTTGTATCATGAAGAATAGATGTTACAGATATGAAGAAGTTCAGTTTTCGCATTGTTTAAGTTGTTTGTACGCGTAGTGGACAAATTAGACTATCTATCTATCATCTTCCTTGCAGTTGCCAGTTGGTGTAAATATGTGATAGATGAGGAGTGGTCATTAAGTATGTTTAATATCCAGTTTGAAACATGGATCCAATTATAGATATTTATGCCATGGTGAAATCAAATCTTTATAATGGTTTTTGAACTATAGATTTCCTTTGCTTGTGTATCCTAGTATGAATTGAATGAGAATGTCAAAGTATTGATTCCTTCTATATAACCCTAATGGACAAAGCAGCTGTGATGTGGCACAGTGGACTCAATGAATAAAAATCTAAGGGAGTGTTTTTATATTCCATGGAAATCTTTGGTGTAATATCAGAAGCTATGTGAAGTACATTGTGGTGGATGATGAAAGGTGATTCTGTTGGGACATTTTGAAGCTTTGGAAGATAACAAGTTCAGTTAATTTCATCCCCTAGAGTGGCTCATAAATTGGCTAAGATTGCTTTGAATTGCAAGAGAGGTGATATTTGATGATTCATTTGCTTTAGGGTTGAGGGATGTGATTTACTATGATTGTAATAATATTTGATTATTTCTAATAATATATTGTCATATATGAAATAACAAACGGCATAAATTTAAGCAACATTTTTTCCCCCAATCCGTTGACCTATTCAAGAAAGAGTTGAACAATGGGGTCGGATGGAAACGATAGAATTCCAAAATAAAAAGAATTCAAAAATGGATCTCTTCATATATTTTTATACGTGAGTAGTTTAGGTTTTAGATAAATTACAGAAAACCCCCCCTAAAATGTAGATTTAGTTTCAACCCCTCCAACTATTATTGATAAATTACAGAAACCCCCTAAGCTATAGATGTAGTTGCAAATAGCCCCTCCAATACTATCACAATTGATACAGATTGCCCCCTCGTAAAGATGCAGCCTAAAAGTAACTGTTCTTTAGTCATACGCGAGTCACGTGAGAACAATAAATAACAATATGAAAAAACTATCCTTTTAAAAGACAAAAATACCCCTTAAAACTATGTTGTGGGCAGGGGGCATGCTCTGGGTTCTCTTCTCTCTCTATTCTTCTTCCCTTCTCTCTCTCTCTCTCTCTTAAAATTCAACTCATCGCCAAAGAGAGTGAGGAGCTTGTTCAACTAGTATTTTGCTAAATTGGTATTATTTGCTTATACTCACTATTAGATGAGTGATAAAGAAATATTATAAAATTGAAAAAATTACTTTAAAAAATTATTAAATGAGAAATATATTTGACTCATAATTAACAATCTATGTAATAATAAATGAAATTCATGATAAGGAAGTAGATGACACATGTAAAGAGAATGGGTAATAATAAGATTGTAGGATCCAATAACATACTTATAGAGAGACTTTGGAGAATTTTAAGAAAAATATGCATTAAATGGTTAACAAAGTTGTTTAACAAAATTTTAAGAGAATAAAGAATGTGAAGTGAATGGAAGAAAAGTTCAATAATACTAATTTATAAAATAAAGGGAATATACAAAATTGTGAATCTAGAATAGTAATCTTGAATTGAGATATACACTTGGAAATATTAAGATATGTCCAATTCAAGTTGAAATCGCCTTCGAGAGTTTTCTTGATTATAAATCTTCTTTAGATAACCCCACATATCCTTAGCATTGGAATAAGGCCCCAAATTGAGCTATGCTCTTGCTAGCATTTTCAGTCCCAATTTTTGGTTTTGGAATTGATCCATCTATGTGTCCCCACAGTTATTTCCCTTTAACAAACATGCAGAATTGAAGAAAAATAATTGGACAATACTTGGGTCCAATCCTATGCGAATAAAGTTGGTTCTCCTAAGTGATGTGGATCAATAAAAGTGTGACACGTATCCCAAATTTATACAAATATTAAAAAAGGTAAAAAATGAAACAAATCTATTTTTTTACAGATTAACCCGTAACCCGAATCAGATTCTCTCTCATCTGCAACAATCTCTCTCATTTATATTTCTCTCTCTTGCTCTTTCTCATCTGCAGCAAATTCTCTCTTATCCATGTCTCTCTCTCTCTCTCTCTCGTCTTGATCCAAATTATGTTTCTCTCTCATCCTTATCTCTCCCTTTCATCATTAATATACATATACCCATATGTATTTCTATAACAATATTGTATATATATTTCAGTAACAATCAATATATATATATACACGATATATATATCTATGATATTTCTGTAACAATTAATATATATTTCTATAACAATATATATTTCTATATATATAAATGTATATGATGGTTTGTTTTAAATCTGATTGATCTATGCAATTTTTGGATATGGGAATTTGGGTTTTGTTGTATCAAATTTGTTGGAAGTTTAACAATGACGAATCACGAATGTTAAGATGCATTGATTGGAGACTCGGAGTCCAACATTGTCATTGGGTTCAACCGGTAAAAAATGGGTAATATCTATTTTTAAATTTTTTTTTTCTTTAAACACGTGTCACGCTTTTATTGGGTCATATCACGTAGGAGAACCAACTTAGTTCGCATAGGGTTGAACTCAAGTATTGTCCAAAATAATTCTTCCCATTCAATTTGGGCAAGAATTCTGACTTTTCTGACATTCTAAAAAAAAATTTCAAAAGAAATTCAAACAAAAGAGAGATGATAATGAGTACCTGAGATGATGCTATACTGCAATTCTTGACTGTAACTCAAACCAAGATATATGTCACAGAGATACTGAAACTCGATCCTTAGAAACAAGACACCACAGTGATGTATTTTTATTGAAGGAAACCTATGATTGTTTTTGAATCAAACCTGGCTCTGATACCATGACAAGATAGAGAACAACTGGAAGTCTTGGAGAAAACTTTTTTGTCTTTTCCTTCAGAAGACTTGTCTTCTTATAATATTGACTATTCTATACAAGGAATGTTTACGACAATCATATCCCACTAATTTGGGTATCTACAACTCGTAACAAATCATCTAAATTGGTATGTAATCCCTAATTACAAGCAATCTTACAACTCATCAAATCATCTAATTTGGGTATGCATATGATCATCAAATCAACTCTGATATCCAGTTCCTTGAAAGGATCTTATCTGGTTCAAAGGACATGTGCCTAGGCACTCCATTATCTTATGGATGGCTGTGAAAGGCAGGATGTACACTCAGGACAACCTCCTCCTTAAATTTGGCAAGATCAATAGGATGAGTTCTGTTTTCTGCAGAGTGAGTTTTGAGAATCATTCTCATTTGTTTTTCCTGTGCACATGCATTCACTAATAGGGTATGGAAATTCTTGGCTCAAAAATGCAACTGTATGTGTGTATATATATATATATATATATATATACAAGCAGCAGCAGCAGCAGCAGCTAGTTCAGGACTCCATTTACTAGTCTCACGGATAATTTCATTACCCTCACGAGCAAGATGGCGCCACTCATTATGAGCTTGTACACATGCTTCTAGAGCTACTCAATTACGGGGATTGCTTTTCGTGCTGTTGTGGGCTGGGATTGCTGTTATGCTTTTAGCTGACTGCTTTCCGATTATTCTTGTAATCAATCAAATATTGCAAAACCCCAATATTCACAACTAAATAAAGAGCTAATGAATCCCCCTCCAATTTATTGCCTCTTCCTTTCACTTACTTGAGACTTAATAGTATCGAAATGGCATTCATTTCATTTCCTCTGCACAAACAATTCCTATATATATGCAGCTCTCTTCATTGACACAGAATACTGATATACAAATAAACTCGCACCAGTACACACACAATACTCATAGATTTCATGCACTCACACACACATCACCCTCTCCAATATAGTGATCACATCCACAAACGCGCACTTCATATATGCACTCACTCAAACACTCACACGCATACGTACCCATTACTCTCTGATCACGTTCACACAAACAGACATACCCATGCACCCACACCTGTAAATACACCAACTAGGTTAACAATTTATCAAACTCCTCGTTACCTCTTAATATGAAATGAAGACCGAGGGAGTAGGGAAGAAAAGGTTCTAGCTAGATATGAAAGAGACAAAGTTCTAGCACAGAATTGCTAGAATGCACTCAATGTACTTTAAGTAAAGCTCAAAGGGAATAATATGTAGCTTTCCAAAGATGTACAAGACAGTTTATGAAAGATGTTAATGGATTAAGTTAATTTGAAGTACACAGTAACCCTTTAAGCTCTTCTATTTAAATCAATTAAGAAAGATGTTATATTCACATATACATACTAATGCATCTATATATACTTATACTTACTCTTTCTCACAAGCTGTTTCATTCAAGATTTAAAGTTGTCATATATCAACATTACTCTTCCAATTATAAACCAAGAAAGCTATTTGTTGTTTGATAACCCAATTATTTTAAAATAAACGCCACTTAAAATCCAGAAAAATAAATATACAAATTTACCATTACAGCTTAAAACAGCTCTTAAAATTTTCAGTTCAATTTTTTTTTACTTAATTTTCAGTTTTATCAAACAGTTGCTCTTTCTTTCTCACATCTTTTAAAGATGCGCCTTTCATTGAAGTAAAATCAATTGATGATGGCTTATTTCAAGGATTGTATCCACCACAAATGCCCAACATGACCCAGCTAGGTATTGAAGTATTTAGCTAACTAAACAGTTGTCTAAAGAATAAGACTAGAAATACAATCTTCTTAATTGATCACATTGATTATCAATTAACCAATTACAGTTCCTTGCTCTTTCTTTCTCACATCTTTTAAGTCCCTGCATTGAAGTTAAATCACTTGATACTTGCCCCAGCAATGCATTGAAGTATTTAGCTAACTTAACAGTTCCCCAAAGAACAAGACTAGAAATATTAATCTTCTTATATTAAAGGTACAAAACCAGTGAATTTTGTTACACACAGCCTGGTAGTAAAGTTTACTTTGGTCTTAAAAGCATATACAATTTATTCATTACTAAAGATTAAACATTATATAGCACGTTCAACTGGTTGCGGCTGGTATGTCCGGCGCCTCAACTGAGACTCTGGAGTGGGCTGCTGCAGAAAGATTTTTGTTGGATCATTGGGATCAACGTACCTGCATAATAAAGAAATTCATGTGAGATACTGAGATCACATTGATTATACAACTGATGCAACCAATTTCGCTTACGCATGTCTCATCATTTCATCAACTGGAGTTTGTGCTGCCTGTAAAGGATCCATACGAGGTTCTTCCCCCAAACCAGCACGTTGACTATACTGTCTCACGGAATTTATCAGATTGAAATATAGTGGGATGAATGTTCCACAGCCTCCTTCTTTGAATATGATCTTGACTGAGTGAGTGGAGTACAGAGCCCTATGCTGATCATCAGGGACTACCTGAAATTGGTCAGAATGGGAATCAGACCCATAAACAAGGAAAAGTAGCCACAGCCCAGAGATCTAAACATCTGTCTTATGTACTTACAGGCTCCACAAATCCAGAGATGTTGTTGCAGAAGAAAATAGGTTGGTTAAATTTTTCACCATGCACAAAAAGCTGCAAAAGGAAACAAGTTATTCGTGAGAGGTGAATGCAAGCACCTAGACATCACACACCTGCACAACAAATTCTGTGAAGAACCCCAGCACAAACTGGAGAACTATCCTTTAATGGCTTCAACAGAAACTTTCATCAAACCAATAGAGCAAAGCATGTCACTAGGAAAATGAAGAGTACAAGATGCACCAAACACGGAAACCACAGAAGAAAAAAAAGCAGCAATAGGCATTGCACTGCAGGATTTTGATCGAGGGCCCATTTGGAAGCTCCTTCAATGCAAATGATTCGATTCACTTCTCACACATCATGCCAGTTTAAAAACCTATTCATCTTGTTTAGAGGTTCTCTGAATGCAAATGATCCAATCCCTTTCCACAAATCATGCCAGTTCAAAAGATCAATCATCTTGAACAGTCATTCAGGAAGATGGTAGCCATCTAAAAAGGAAATTAGAAATCTTGAACATTGGCATTTCAAGAGAAATTAAAACCGATCAAGTACCAAAAAATATGGTTCATTCTCCAGTTCTATCAAATATCTCCATTTATATAATAAATTTTGTTGAATATTTTGAAATTTTATCTTTATCTTTATTAGTTTAAATTTAAGTTTATCTTATCCTAGGAATAAGGAGGGGAAACTAGGTCAGCTCCTATTCTTTTGTTACTCTGTTTTTCTGTTCCTATCTTCTAGGCTAAGGTTGAGAAATAGATTGTCTCACCTAGTCTATAAATAAATCTGTAACCTAGTCGCAAAATAATGAAGCAGAATTCATTCGATTGCCCTCATTCTCTTCCTATTTTGTCAACATGGTATCAGAGTTGGCCAAATAGTTGAGGAGAGTGTATAAATCGGCATTAATAGGGGAAAAAGGGGGAAATTCTGGAAGTTCAGAGGTTTTATCCAATCCTATCCAGTTGGCCCCCGCAATGGCCCCTCAAGTATCTGCTTCTGATTCTTCCTCAGCATCCCTTCAAATCACAGCCCATCATTTCAATGGAAAAAACTTCCTGTCGTGGTCCACATCAGTGCAGATTGTTATTCGTGGCCGTGGAAAAGCGGGCTACATCAATGGTACGAAGCCCAAACCCGTTGAGACCGATCCTACCTTTCCAACATGGGATGCTGAGAACTCAATCGTCATGGCATGGATTCTTAACTCCATGAATGACAATATCAGCCAGAACTTCATCTTCTATCCTATTGCACAGACTATGTGGGATGCCGTGGTTAGGAGATATTCAGATGTGGACAACTCCACTCAGATGTGCGACTTAAGAGACACCGCTCGGACCTTGAAACAAGGAGAGCTGAGTGTCACGGATTACTACAGCAACCTGACTACACTCTGGCAGGAATTGGACATGTTCAACACACATAACTGGCATTGCCAAGAAGACGCCACTTTATACCGAAGGATCGTCGATAGAGAGCGAATCTACGACTTCGTTTCTGGTTTGAATAAAGAGCTGGATGAAGTAAGAGGCCGAATGCTTGCTTTACGACCCTTGCCACACATCGATGATATATTTGCAGAAGTGAGACGTGAGGAGAGTAGGAAGAAGAGGATGCTTGGAGACTCTAAAGACCAGATTAATCCAGATAGCTCTGCGATGGCAGCCCGGAATCTCGATAACTCTGCTATGGTGGCCCGAAATACCGAGATGACTAATGAAGGCTCAGTTGCAAACCGGTCCAATCGAAGACAATTATGGTGTGATCACTACAACAAACCACACCATACTTGCGAAACGTGTTGGAAAATCCATGGTAGACCCGCGAACTGGAGAGAAAAGACAACCCGGCAAGATGGGCGAAGCTCCCAAGCCAATTCATCTAAGCTGAGTGTGACTGAAAAGGACGGCAGCAAGTTCCAGCAGATCTCATTGACCAAGGAACAACTAGAACAGTTTTACAAACTCTTGAGTCCATCACAGCCAAATTCCCTCCTGGCTACCCGAGGTATATGCCTTTCTACTGAGTCTAATCATAGTGATATTTGTGGACCTTGGATATTAGATTCAGGTGCAACCGACCACATGACAAGCCAAAGTGATCTATTTTTTTCTAATACCCCTAGTGCTGGAAATATAAAGATCAAAGTGGCAGATGGTACATTCTCTGCTGTAGCAGGGACTGGTGATATTCAAATTACCCCTGAATTGGTCTTAAAATCTATTCTCCATGTTCCTAAATTGAAGTGCAATTTATTATCTATTAGTAAGATAACCAAGGATTTGAACTGTCTAGCCCAATTCTCACATGATAAGTGTGTG
The DNA here is from genome assembly GCA_026545225.1 of Cornus controversa. NCBI lineage: Eukaryota > Viridiplantae > Streptophyta > Magnoliopsida > Cornales > Cornaceae > Cornus > Cornus controversa. The sequence continues at coordinate 48,168,576 of CM048849.1, forward strand.
TTTCAGGATCGATCGGGGAAGAGGATTGGCAATGCTAAGGAACATGGTGGGCTCTACTATTTTGAGAATGGTTTCGAGGTGTTTAAACAAGCTCTCACTACAAGTGGTGATTTTTCTTCTTTGACAGACAATCAAAAAATAATGTTATGGCATCGTAGGCTAGGTCATCCCAATCTTCTTTACTTAAAACATTTGTTTCCTGAGTTGTTTTCTAATAAAGAGCTTGTTCAATTTCTTTGTGAAGCATGTCAATTAGCTAAATGCCATCGTGCTACTTTTAAACCACAACCCTATAAGCCATCTAATCCTTTTTCCATGATTCATAGCGACATATGGGGTCCTTCTCGTATAAAAAATAGGAATGGTTTTAGGTGGTTCATAACCTTTATTGATGACCATACTAGAATGACTTGGGTGTATCTCATGGAAGAAAAATCAGAAGCAGAACAAATTTTTAAAAATTTTCATACCATGATTAAAACCCAATTCCAAGGGAAAATTCGGATCTTTCACACAGATAATGGAAGAGAGTATTTTAACACTATTCTTGGACCCTATCTAGCTAACAATGGTATAATCCATCAAAGCTCGTGTTATGATACACCCCAGCAAAATGGCATTGCTGAAAGGAAGAATAGACACCTTTTAGAAGTTGCACGATCCATTATGTTTACGTCTAATGTCCCCAAAAACTATTGGTGTGATGCTATCCTTACTGCAACCTACCTCATCAATCGCATGCCTAGTCGTGTCCTACAATTCCGAACACCCGTGAATAGGCTCCTCCAATTCTATCCACAAACCCGTGTGCTTAGCTCTCTACCCCTTAAGGTTTTCGGATGTATCACCTTTGTGCACAACCACTCTCCAAACCGCTCCAAATTAGATCCTAGGTCGTTTAAATGCATTTTCCTTGGCTACTCATCTACACAAAAGGGCTACAAATGTTTCTTCCCAACCACACAGAAAATGTTTGTCACTATGGATGTCACCTTTTTCGATACCTCACCATTTTATACCCAAAATTCCCTTCAGGGGGAGAACATCCAAGCAGAAGACAATTTTCGGGAACTTGCTCCTTCTCTATCTCTATCCAATGTGCCAAACTCCATCTCCGGTGTCCCGACCACAATCAAGTCATCTTTCCCCTAGCCAACCGTTACCACAATCTCCATCTCCTTTTCAAAATCACTCGTTCCCAAATTCTAATGTGCCAAATAGGTCACTACCGCCTAACATTAATTTACAACAAGGAGAGGAATCACAACAACATAGAGAGCTTCGTGTTTATTCAAGGCGAAACCACACTCAACATATAGAGCAACCCATGTTTACTGAGCATAACCAAGAATCTGAACCGGAGCCTGAAATAGGTAAGTTTCCTATCACTTTACCTACTATTAATGATCTCCATAAGACTATAGCTGAGCGAAAAGGAGTCCGATCATGTACTCAGCATCCAATTTCTTACTATGTCTCTTATAATCACCTTGCTCCTGCTGTCCAAACATTTGTGTCTAGACTTGAGAATACAGAGATACCTCGTAGTGTGGAAGAAGCACTGAAAGTGCCAGAATGGGAAGAAATGAGAGCATTGGAAAAAAATGGAACATGGGAGGTTGTAACCAGACCTGAGGGAAAGACTCCAGTTGGCTGCAAGTGGGTCTTCATGGTAAAATTCAACTCAGATGGCACAATAGAAAGATACAAAGCTAGATTGGTTTCGAAAGGCTTTACACAGACTTATGGGATTGACTATTCGGAAACTTTTGCACCAGTTGCAAAGCTGAACACCATCCGAATCCTGCTTTCTATTGCTGCGAACTTGGACTGGAAGCTACAACAATTAGACGTCAAAAATGCATTCCTTAACGGTGAGTTAGAGGAAGAGGTGTATATGGATCTCCCACCGGGATTTGACAAAGGAAAGGATCAAGGGAGAGTATGTAGGTTGAAGAAATCTCTTTATGGGCTAAAGCAATCACCACGGGCATGGTTTGATCGTTTTTCAAAGGCAGTTAAACTACAAGGTTATAAGCAAGCTCATACTGATCACACCCTGTTTATTAAACACGGGGGGAGTAAGGTAACGGTGCTGATTGTTTACGTTGACGATATTATCCTAACCGGTGATGATGGGGAGGAAATGGAAAGACTAAAGGAAGAACCTGGCAGCTGAATTTGAGATCAAAGACTTGGGACAGTTACGTTATTTCCTAGGAATGGAGGTGTTGAGGAACAGAATGGGAATCACAGTCTCACAAAGGAAGTATATACTTGACTTACTAACAGAAACTGGTCTGCTTGGTTGCCGTCCTGTTGAAACACCAATGGATCCTAATAGTAAGCTGGGAAGTTGCGTAGATAGTGTACCGGTTGATAAAGGGAGATACCAACGTTTGGTAAGTAAGTTGATATACCTATCGCATACTAGGCCTGGCATTGCCTTTGCCGTTAGCACTATGAGCCAGTTTATGCACTCACCATGTGAAGCACACCTAGATGTTGTATACCGCATCTTGAAGTACTTGAAAGGAACTGCTGGAAGAGGATTATACTTTGAGAAAGGTTCTAAAAGAGGGGTTGAAATTTTTACTGATGTAGATTGGGCAGGTTCCATTGATGATAGAAGATCTACATCCGGGTATTGCACCTTTGTGTGGGGAAATTTGGTGACTTGGAGAAGTAAAAAACAGGCTGTGGTGGCGAGAAGTAGCGCTGAAGCTGAGTTCAGGGCCGTGGCTCAAGGAATGTGTGAGGTATTGTGGATAAAAATGTTACTGGAAGAACTAAAGTTGTGTTATCAAGAACCTATCAAACTTTTTTATGACAACAGAGCTGCCCTAAGTATTTGTCACAATCCAGTACTTCATGACCGGACTAAACATATGGAGGTTGACAAGCACTTTATTAAGGAGAAAATTGAGACAGGAGTGATCTGTATGACCTATGTTACTACAACTGAAGAGGTTGCAGATGTTTTGACAAAGAGCCTTGCAAGACTAGCCTTCGACAAAATGATTGACAAGCTGGGAATGATAAGTGTCTACAGTCCAGCTTGAGGGGGAGTGTTGAATATTTTGAAATTTTATCTTTATCTTTATTAGTTTAAATTTAAGTTTATCTTATCCTAGGAATAAGGAGAGGAAACTAGGTCAGCTCCTATTCTTTTGTTACTCTGTTTTTCTGTTCCTATCTTCTAGGCTAAGGTTGAGAAATAGATTGTCTCACCTAGTCTATAAATAAATCTGAAAACCTAGTTGCAAAATAATGAAGCAGAATTCATTCGATTGCCCTCATTCTCTTCCTATTTTGTCAACAAATTTCAAGTTCAAAAAGGAACGCAAAAGGTGAATGGGTTCATCCTATGTCAGGAAACATCCAAAAAAAAGCCCCAACCAAATAGGATAATATTATGAAGAGATTTTAATATCTTCAACGTTTTATAACATCAAATTGTATTGCCTAATCAACACAATTTTAATTCACCATTTTCCACCATAGTTGTTGGGAACAGACTAAATTCATTAATTTTGCTAGCCAAAGCCTTCAAATTCATAACAACGTCACAGAAGCATCAAGCATCTATGAGAAAGTAGCCTAAATTCTTTGGGTCGAAATATACAATTCCCCAATGTGTTAACCATCAGCACTCAACTCCAGCAGGTTTTCTCATTTGCTTATTTTGCACACATTTCATAGCTGCTAAATTTCACATCATCACTTCCACCAGCTGGTTCCCTCATTCCTTTGTGGTTGCCCCCCTCAATTAATTCAACATTATTGCAGCTTAGTTGAACGGATACGTATTACCTCAAAGAAAAGGTGATGAGAAGGTGATCTTGGTAGAATCCCAAACTGAATTCATCTTAACTTCACGCACAAGGTTACTTAGGATAGATTTGGTCACTTCCAAAAGCCAACAAAACAAATATTAAAATACGAATCAAGTATAAGACGTGTCATTGCTGACACATAGTAATATCAAAGAAAAGAACCCTGCCATATCTTACTTGCAGCCAAAAAAATTCATAACATGTGTTTATGACCAGCTTAATGAAGTCATATAACTAGCTTGCCATATAGTAAGGAAGGAAGAAGAAGAAGAAAGGAGCTAACTGTGACCCATTTCTTTTTTTTTTTTTTTTTTTTAAAAAAGAAACTGTTGTATCAAAATTCAAAATTTATTTTATTCCAAATAATAGAAACTTTACAATTACATTTTCATCTGTAATGGAAACTGTACCCAAAAAATGGAAAACAAATGGAACCCGAATGACAAACAAGTACAAACAATTTATGGTTAAAAAAAGCAGATTGTATTAGTATGACTAAGGAAACTTTGGGAAGATCAAACGGGAAAAAATTATAAGAAAATTTAATAATAATAATAAGGCGGTGGAATGACAAAATACACAGAATAAAAGAAAGAGATTTAAAGAAAGGACTAGAAAAATATAACACATCAAAAACAATACCAAAAGAGCGTAACTAAAAACATCATCTCATCCTTGTCTTCATTGCATATGAATGGGGCCAATCACGAGTTCTATTATTCAATATTTCCTATTATGAGACATGTCTCCGATTATATACAATATTTTATAATCATTTCTAATTACTACATACCATGTTAGTTTTTGATGGCCTCCAATTTTTCTTCTTTACACAATTATTAAGTATTAACCCTATCTCATCTATTCACTTTTATCATCCATTTCAGCATTTTCAATTCGACAAACATTTTAGACCTCCCTGTTAGTAAGGTTCTTCCTATTAGAACTAGTTTCCTTTTTTTTCCGTTCTTTTTTTTTTTAGGGGGGGGGGGGGGGGAGAGGGGGTGTATTGGTAAATAACACACCCCCACTTTGAAAAGTCATTTCCAAAAAGTATTCTTTTATTTTATTTATAAGTAAATACTATTATATAATCCGTATATGAAATGAGTTAAGACATGACTAAATGGCAATTCTTTTACCAGTAGCAAGTGGAGGCATTTAAAATTTTCTTCCAAGTCTCCTCTCTCTAAACTCTCCAAAAATTCAATCAGGAGTTATTCCATATCCATCAAACACCCAGTTTTTGTGTAGTTTTTCGGGCCACATTCCCCTTTTGGGCGCTCCTCAATGAATACTTAGCAAAAAAATGGTAATGCATGGAGAGAACTTAATCAGAAATACTATCAATAAATGGGCAAATGGTACTCTGGTGGTGATTATTAAATTGTTGGTTTGTAATGTTTGGTGGTGGTGGTGATGACTGTGATGGTGGAGGCTGGGTTTTCATAAAGGTGGTAATCGATGTTATCAAATGGTTGGTACAAGCAACAACAGTTAGGATTGTGACGAAGTGTGTCAGAAAAAAGACAGATTTTGGCCTTTGGCCTATATAGGAAAGATCTTATTCAAGGGTCATTTAGTCATAAAATTAAATAATATGCATATGACAGTCGTGCTGTTTTTCGCTGTTTCTGTTACTCTTCCAGACGTCAGTGTAACGCAAAGGAGTGTAGTGTCAAAATATTATACCCAAAAGAACCGATCCATCATTAGGGTACTTAGCCAAAAGACAATGCATATTTCAGGGGCACCAGTGTAATTTACCAATAAAATTTAAAAAGGAGAAAAGAAAGGTGATAGACCAAAGCATCTGCAGAGAATGCAAGAAACCATAGGAATTACTCAAGGGAAAAACAGATTGATTGACAATTCCATAACAATTAGTCAGAACACAAAAGAGAAACAGAAGTAGACAAACAAGAAGCCAGAAAATACAACTTCTCCATACCAGAGGAATATCAAAAGCATAGAAGTTTCCAACAGGTTTATCTGCAACAAAGACCATGCGTATATTTGACAAGTAGATTGTCCCCTTTGCTTTAACTTTTCCTCCAGCAGCCCTGGGAGCAGAGTAAAAGGCAAGTGTCAATAAAACATCATAAAGAAATAATAATCACACTGACATATATTAGTTGGCCAGTTGAAAGTCAGATTGGCAACAACATTGTTTCCCTGCGGTAAGGACAATATTCCCTTTAAGATTAAGAAATGATCAGTGTTTTGTGGTTCCAAGTGGGTAAGCTTCATAAACCTGTTTTCTGTTTTTACCTTTTGTTTCTTTTTTTATTTATTTATTTTTATGATAGATAAAAACACAACTAATGACAGGATAAGAATAGAAGGTAGAAGAAGAGCCATTATTTCCATGCCAGGAGGAAATGAAGCAATTGGTGATCCACTATCACTTCCATACCTTCAAACATGCTACAACAATTCAAGAGTTATAGACCAAATTATCTAAGGTCAAAATTTCTCTAACATTGTTGTACAACCAAACAAAACCACCTTAGAATATTTTGGCCAAGCCAAATAGCTTTTGCATAGGAAGACAAAAGAATGCCCTCTCCTCATCATCTTATATAGACCACACCTCAAGTCTCCCCCATTTCTAGGCAATGCACCACAAAGAGTCATACAAGATCTTTTCCATAACAAAGTTCACAATAATCTAACGAAGGCCTCTAACCTAAAAAACATTTGTACTTTTAAGATAGAATTGTGTGAATATTAGAGATCTAGGAAGCATGGATACAGATACAGGACACTAGTATGACACGATATGGGTACGACGATACGACATACGGGTACGGCAGGATACGACAATATAAAAATAATAAATTATATTTTTATATATACAAAAAATAGAACTATTAACATTTCAAAATATTATGATTGACAAACAAAATAAGAGTTAAGAATCATATTGCATAATTTGCATAGATAAATTTTGTACTAAAGAATGATATATAACTCAACACTTCTTTTTCAAATAAATTTTAAACTTTTTTTTATCAATTATACTATGATATTATTGTTAGGAAAGTTACATTTTAATGTTCAAAACTTGTTAAAAATATGTTCTGAAGTATCATAGAAGCATCGAATAGATGGCCGAAGTATCTGAGAAGTATTGAATACGTGTTAGAATTTTAAAATTATGAATAGGTTTAGGAATTATCAGACATGTATCAGCGAGTATTCGAGAAGTATTGGTATCCGGTACGTATTCGATATAGGTACATTACTCTTGTAGAAGTATCCGTACTTCCTAGTTAGAGACATGTCGAATGCTGAGACTTCTCGAAAAATTCCGAACATGTCTCAGATATATCTCAATCTTGTCTATGATTTGAAAATACAATTCTTATTCTCAAGCATGCCGTGGAAACTTATTGGAAACTTACCTATGTGATTGAAAAACCTGAGCACGAGAGATGATTTTCTTTTGCCGTGAAAGAAGTATTAATAATTGTAAATAAAAATCAAACTTAAAGTGCATATAAATTTTATCAAGAAAAGTTTGACCACATTCTGAATGAGAAAAAGGTATAAAATAGAAGGATTTTACTGAAGAAGTTTACAAACAAAGCTGTTACAGTATAATGTCACAGAGCAAAGATTGGTCTATGACTTCAATCCTGATCACTGGACAAAATATATATATATATATATATATATATATATATATATATATATATATATAATATTTAAGCTTGAATCTTGTCATCCAAAATGTCTTTCGTTATATACGGTTTAGAATCACTCTATCTAACGATCACGGTTGTGATTGCATGATAGTGCCGTAGGTATGGGTATACACTAGTGTGTGTGTGTATATATATATATACACACACACACACACACATACATATACATATATTTAACAAATTGGCAGAGGAGGAGAGGAATCATCATAATCATATACATGTATACTCGTATATTCTTAACATACATTCACATGTATGTACATATATGTCTCATCCTTTTCTATCTTTGTTCAAGAATTTTTACAACCATCCTAGGTGATTGAATAAGCCGCCATGCCAGATTAGTAGATGTAAGACACATGACACAATTAACTATGCAACACTTCGCACTACACTAGAGCATAACTACTGAACTAAGGCCAAAACTCAATCAATGAAGTTAGATCTAAGGTGACTTACAAGAATTTGGCCTTAAATCACCCTAAGGCTGAAGCAATTACTAACACAACATTAGCAACCTTAACATTTCAAAGCAGGTCAAATCATAGAATGAGTGCCCCAATATTGCAGCAATCCATACACTTGAATAAGGATGATGATAGGTTTTTTTTTTATTATTTAATCCAATAAATTTTCTTCTCTCCTCTTCCTCCTATTTTTTGGATGGAAACAAAATGGTGGTCCTGTATCCCTCCTCCCTTCCTTCCCCTCTTCCTCGTCCCTTCATTCCCTCCCTTTCCTTCCCTCCAACCAAACAAAGGCTAACAAACACGATAATATAGGAAGGAAACCTTTTGTAAAAGAAAAAATCCGTGTGCTGAGTCTGGGAAAATCTTCTATAATCGTAACACAATACATCACACATCATACTTTGTCTCTCTATCCTCATTTTACTTCCTAGAAAACTTACTAATACTGGATCACGTTGTGATGGACTACACATTGTGAAAATGAATAATAATAAATGTTTGAACACAGGAGGATTTCACTTGTGGTAACTTCAAAAGGATTTTCAACCAAGAGATCCTTATCCATCAAATTAGAAACCCACAGAACATGCTTCAAAGCATGAACAAAATTCAGTTTCAAAATAAAAAAAATAAAAAAAAAACAGTTCTTCAACCATAAACACTTCAAATGATTTCTCAATCGCAACCAATTCTAAAATATGCTCATAAGATGAGGCGCTGACCGGAGAATATGAAATCCCCTACCAGATAAAGGAATATACGAACACAATTATTAAAATATATGTATGAATGTGGGTATATATATATATATATAGGTGGGTTGTGTTCACAATTTTTACAGAATCGAAATTCAATAGCAAGTGGAACATAATCATCAGATAATAACCCAAAAAACGAAATTGAGAATCGTGAAAATTAGAAAAGCAAGAGTTATAGAAAGATTGCTGACCCGGGGATTTTATCAATCTCAAACTCGACGCCGTCTCTGGCCAAGACGAACATCTCGTTCACAAAAGGAACAGGCATCCCATTGGGAAACAGCTGAGGATTCAAAGCCATCCCAACTAACACTGATCGAAGATTGCTTTTACCTTCGTCACCAATCAATCAAGATCGTCCAGAATTGAGAGCGAAACCCTAGAAATCTCTGTAACCGACCCGAAAGAACAAAGATAGGTATTTAGAATGATTCGCATACGCTTTTCTAAAACCTTCTGGATCTCCCCTTTTTTTTTTTTTTTTATCTTTTTTGGGTTCCAACCTTCGGGACTCTACGAGAGAAAGACGTGTCACGCGAAGTTGTTCCGTCTGTGTCTCGAACACGAGTAGTTGTACAATTCCTTTAATGTAGGTATCATTATTATAAAAAATGAAGTATTATAAATTTTCACGATATATAATAATTTTTCTTCGAACACCACGACACTTCGTATTAAACATGTGTCATCTTGATGTAATTAATTAAGATTTTATCATTATCTTATTTAATAAATATATAAATAAAAATATATATTTATATCAGTGTTGTACCTTTTTTGTGTGTCGATGCTAATGTTAATGCTTCTTAGATATTCACCCACTTCTCATTTTGAAAATCAAGATTTTGAATTCTCACCCACCAGAAACTAATTTTTATGATAATTGACGTATATTTAGAACAACAGAAATATATATATATATATATAAATGATGATGAATTATAGAATGTTTTAAGAGCTCAAACAATTTTATTGTCCAAGGTATTTTATTTCTAAGTTTTTTAAAATTTCTTTATATTTTTTTTGTAGTTATTTTAATTTTAAAAGAAAAGTGTATCGGGTTCAATTTTTATTTTTTAGATAAATACTCCAACACTTCCAAATGATCAATATGGGATTCTAATCTTTGAGGTAGGAGAGGCTATACTAGCAGAGTAATGGATTAGTGGTGTATTGTTTAATTTGTTGATTTAATGTTACTTGTATACATTTTGATATCAAGAATTCAATTTACTTATTTGTAGTTGCTAATTCAATACAGTATTTTTTAATAAATCAGTAATTTTATTAAATCAAATATTTGAAAATACACAAAATCAGATTCGACCAAGAAAAATATCCTTCAAATTTTGTCTATATTTATTAATTTTTTATATAATTAATTTGTAGCGGTTGATATGTATAGACTAAAGGTAAAAAATATCAACATATTAACTTTGCAAGTATAAATCTATTTCTGTATTTATATACTATTATACGAATGTCAATGGCATTTTATTTTTTTATATAAAAAAATTGTATTTAAACATAAAATTTAATTAATTTATCATGTGTGCATCTACATTCCAATTTTCTATAAAAAAAAAATAAAGAATTAGGGAATAATAAATCACATATTTACGGCAGAATTTTCAATTTATGAATTGTGTCCATTCTTTTTCTTATTTTTATAAACATTTTTAATGATAATTGATCACATATTTCATTTTTAATGATAGTTAATCACACGTTTACTTCATATAAATTCTCCTCTCTAAATTCCTCACACGCAAAGTGATAAAGATTTGTTAAAATGTTTATATATTGATGACAATGTTCATCCTTTGTGGTAATTCTAAAGTAATAATTTTAATTTATTTTTTTAACTTTCTTTTTTGGATAATTTAAAAGAAAAACTACACTTAAATAAAGTTAGGAAACCTAAATTACAAAGTGATCTATTTTAAAATTTTATTTTTCACTTTGGTTGAATTAAATAAAATAATTACATATGCATCGAAAATTATTATTCAGGTACAAAATGCCCTTCAATCTCTTATTCCAAAATATCAAATTATCATTCTTAAATCAAATAATTCTTTCACTAAAGAAATATAAAAGTAATCAAGTAAAAGTGAACAAACCCATAAAGTAAAGCAAAATATACGTTATACAAAGTAATCCAATAAAAGTGAATAAACACATGAAGTAAAGCAAAATATACGTTATACAAGCACTTGTGAGTATGTTATTATGTCGTAAAGTAGTCAAAATTAGACTGTTTGATATGGCCCTTAATGACAACCAACTTATTTCCCCTCCTAAGATTAATACAAGTGGATACAATTGTAGTATCACAACACATCAATTATATCTGAATAAAAATGAACTAGATTTTCCAGATGTGCTTGGGTAACTTTTCGGTCTGATATGCCTAAAAAAATATGAGTATCAAAAAGAAATATTACATCAAAATATAAGACACAAAGATAAAGAAAATTCAAATTTTACAAGTAAACTCCATTAAATTTCAAGTATGTTTACAACTGCAAACAAAATTTGAGTTTTATTAACAAATGAGTTATAAGTCATTCTACATAGAATATGTCTATTCACTAAATCAAATTAAGAACATATTTAAACAAGCAAATATGAATTAGATAGTTGATAATGACAACTTAAAAAAGTGATTAGTGAAACCGTTCATCACATTTAAAAAACCTCAAAATTAAGAACTATTGGCACATGAATTTGCCAAACAATTCAAAAATTAGTTCACTAATTTTTTTTATTTTTTTAAAAGTAAAAAAAGTATTTCACTAAAGCAAAATAAGAAACTATATTTTTGTGATAAGAGATGATCAACAATCAATAATTTAGTTAGACAGCGGTGCTTTGTAATGAATTCAATTTTCTTCCGGTGAGACGAAAAGACAATGATCTATTGAATTTTATTTAATCATGCACAACGCTCCTTCAGTCGCACAAGAACCAAACATAATTTAGTATAGGTTGGAATAAGAGATTGAAGGGCATTTTGGACTTGAATAATAATTTTCAATGCATATGTGAGTATTTTGTTTAATTCAACCAAAGTGAAAAATAAACTTTTAAAATAGACCCCTTCGTAATTTAGTCCTCCTAACTTTATTTAAGTGTAATTTTCCCTAATTTAGGTGTTGTTTTTCTAATTGTTTTATATAAAACATGCACTAGTATTGTAAAATCCAAAAACTAGACTAATATCAAAGATATTTACATGGGTAGATTAACCTATCCCCCTAAAAATACTCAAAAATGTGGAGAAATGAATTAGAAGCAAATATAGATGAAAACATCAAATTTTGGGAGGAAAAAAAAAAAGAAAAATGATAAATTCTCTGACTTCGATAGTTTTGAATGAGTGTACGTGAGTGAGAGAGGTGATGATGTTATCATAACATCATCACTCCATCTCACATCTAAAATTGCTTGCTTCTCTGTCATGGCTCAAAAAAAAAAAAAGACATGAAATTTTACGTAGTCTAGTTGAGCAATCCGCTAAAAAGTACAATGCTACTAACCATTTACGTACTATATTCCTACAAATACTAGCTAATCCTTTATCACCCTAGACTCCTCCACCTTGGAACTAATCTTCTCTCTCCCATTATTAGGAAATTGTTGCTAAATCCAAAATAGTTTCTATTGATTACTCTGCAAAATACCTTCTCACCAAAATATATATCAAATCCACTAATCAGATACTAGAAATGAACCAACATATAATTTATTATCAGATGAGATGCACAGTTCACAAGCTTTGTTTGTTACGAATGTCTGCTTAAGACGATAAGTAGAAGTATTTACACAAAAGCGATGGTCAAGGAAAGAAATATCAATGACTTGGAAGATTTCATGCTTATTTCCTCAACCAAATTCATGTTCCTCCATTGCAATAGTGGACACCATTGCTGTGTGTCCCCTTGAGCGTCATCTTAAAACGATCTAAGCCCCATATGCGGATAGTTCGGTCATCACTGGCTGATGCCAACATGTGTGGGTTTGCAGGATTCCAGCTAACACAGTTAACCGCTCCAGAATGACCCCGTAGTGCCTCTATGAGCTCTCCTGAGCTTCTCTGCCATATATAGACCTACAGATATAGTAATTAAATTACTCAATCTTCAAAAGTGACAACTATATTTATGAACTTCAGAATATTAAAATATACAAGAAATGGTTACAATTTCAATCAAACCGGCACGTGGTTTTCTTTGAACTCAAACTTCAATTCCTGCCTATTGTCCAATGGATTGGTCATGTTTATTAAAACATATGGTCGACCTAAGGTTAAATGCGGTGAATACACATGTCAGGTCCTAAAAGAATTATCTAAATTGATCATTCATTCATATTGCATTGACAACCTTCTAAAGCATTTCTTCAAGGGCTATGGAACACGCTGAATGAACCTTAGGATCATATATTGTTCAACATTTCAATTGATATAGATACTGCAGAGGAGCACCAATATTGCACATCAAGGACAGAATTAATGCATGGCAAGAACTCCAAACAATAGCAGGAAAGTGGCTTTATTGTTTAATCCCCGTTGTGTGGTAGATCACGGAAAGCTTCTTTAAGCCAGTTTGGTTATCTTAAATTGTTCTCAACAGTCCATTTCAAGATAACAATAAAAAGACAGTTTCCATTTCAGAAAGTAGTTTTCATCTTTTGTTTTTCATTTATCATTTCTCTTGAAACAGAAGGCTGTTCTTGGAAAAGTGAACCAAGCAGGCCCGATATTCCATAAACTTACTAATACTTCAGAAAGTTCTGATAACACAACAATCTGTTTAAATAGTAAGGCTCAGGAAACACCAACCACAGAAAACCACACAAGGAGGCAGTACAACAGTGCAAATCCAAAACTGTCGCAAAAATTCAGTCCCCCTAGCCTCAGAACAAAGGGGAATACAAAATAATACAAGTGCATAATAACTTCTTCAAATAATAAAGATGTTGAGCAATCTATCTATATTCCAAATACTGATATGATCTAATTAACTACAACAGCTACAATGTGGCATCATTTGTGCGAAATGCAAAAGCCATAAAAAATCAGAAGAACAGAGTCTTTTGGGCCAAAACTTATAAATCGCATGAACAAGAATGTGCTTGCACCAAATGATATTATGGACATCTGCAAGTTATGTAAATCTTTACATGGAAAACAACAGGTTTGCTTAGTATGGGTTTGAGAGCCTTCTACACAATAAAACAGGTTTTTTCAATAAGGGGAATTATATACCCTATTGAATCTACTTATTAAGAGCTATTCTTCACAATTAAGAATCAAATTCTAGTATATGGTGAATTTAAATCAATCTTAAAAAAATATAACGGTTAATACATCAATCTTAAAATGAATTTAAAAGAAAATATATATACCTGAGAGTCCTCACTGCCACTAGCAACAAATGCTTGATCAAGTCCGCCAAAACAGGATCTAACAACAAACCGAGAACGTTTGTGACCTTTATACTTGGCAACAAGCTTTACATCATGCTCTATGTTCCAAAGATGGATTTCTTGATTCAGAAGACTAACCAGCAGGAATTTACTGTCCCGGGATAAAGAGAATGATGTTATTGTTTGATCCTCCTCGATAAATTTCTCAATATTGGCTTCCCTGTCAAGTAACAGTATTGCAGCTTCTCTACAAATAGTAATGATCCGCTTCCCATCACTTGTTACTTCCAAGTCCGAGATCCTGGCAGTTCGTTGCCCTTTCCAACACTCCAGCTCTTTCCCATCCAATTCCCACAAGCAGATGCTTTTATCAGTAACACCAGAGATCACCCATTTCCCATCGGCAGACCATGCACAAGATAACAAACCAAGGCCAACTTTCTCATAAACATGGAGGCATTCTCCGGACAAAACGTCCCAGCGTCGGATAGACTCCTCTACTCCACAGGTGAGAAGCTGATGGTCATCAGGACTCCATGAAACATGGGATATGGGTTTCTGGTGACCAGATAACCTATGCTTGAAGGACACCTTACCATTCACGTTAACCTATAAAACCAAAAATTTAGATAACACTTGACTTGCAATATGGACATAGGGGCAATATAATTTTGAAAATTGAAAGTTTTTGAGGCTTGAATTCTAAATGTTATGCCCCACCAATTTTTAGATGACTTTTAAAGTTGCATGAATCAACTGCCCAGCGCTCTCACACTTGTCAACTAAGTTTTTACCATTGCACCAAGCAATGGCCCCAATAAATGGCATTAACATTATTAGAGAATTCAAAGAAAAAAATTAAACAAAAATTGAAGTAGGAATTTAGTAGAACAAACAACTGCTACGAGAGGAATGAAGCAATGAGATTAAAATTTCAAGAGATGACATGCATACACACTATGAGGCGATCAGTACATGTTTGAATTATTTCATATTTTAGCAATCAAGTATGACAATTCTACCTCCCATATGATTGCAGATTGATCACGGGATGATGAGGCCAAGTACTTCCCATTATGCGAAAAGCGCAAAAACCAGACTTCATCACCATGTTCTTGCAACAACTGTGTTATCAGGAGTAACAGAAGCAATTAATAACAATGCCCACAGTGATAAAAAGAAACCAAATATATAATTATAGACTATGTAGTCCATTCAAAATATAGAAAGATTTAAAGAAAGAAAGAAAGAAAAGAACAAAAAAGAAAAGAAAAAGAATAACAAACGAGATTTCAAGCTAACATTGAAAACATAAATTATTATCATTGATGACGTACTTCAAAGAATATATAAATAAAAATAATGATCCTTGTAATATATGAAAATTAGTCATCCTAGTATTTTTAATCCCAAATTGACCAATATTCGTATTACCCCTGAAATACACACGTTCATATGCGAGTTGTCTCAGTTTTCCATGTCATGATGAATTTCTCATTATAATTTTCAAGAAAAAATCAAATTATACGCAATAAAGTACAGTATTATCCCCATTCCCTAGTTCACTAACAATATTCCAACCTAACTCTTCAAATAAGGCCCAATTGCCAGGACCTTCTCTAAAACCTCGGTGTGCCTCACGTGTCGTCACTGCCTCTGACCCTACCTCTTTGAAATTCAAACAAGTATACAGACTTAGCAGCTGCGATGCATCTTTGCCTTCTCATATCATGTATCCAGCACTCTAATCCCTTCTTTCCCCACTCCCATGCTCTTACATGCATGCCCATCATGCATCATCTTCTTCTGTTATGTGATGTGAAACTTGAAGACCAGCTTCGTCAAAGGGAAGTGAGGAAGTGAATTCTATCCCAGGACCCAAGACTCCTCCAAAGAGAGACTTTTCTCTTCAACCAAAATTCTAGAATTATTTGTCTAGATCACCAAATAATACCCAATACGTAACTTACCAAATGAAACCCATATTCCTCCCCTCTTCCATCCAAAAGAAGTCCCTTTCTAGCTACTTTTTTTCCCCTGCCATTAATGCTGTAATGGGAAGGAAAAGAAATAGTAAGCAAATAGGAAAGTGAGTTTTAACTGATATCAATTTTCCTCCTAAGAACTAGCACAACCTCTAGGCAGGCTAACTTACGTATGGCATCTACCAACTACTCGTTTCCAAATTGCTTTCAACTCATAGGGAGCTCTAAGAGGAATCATGAATGTTTGCAACCCAAGACCATTGAAAATTGCAACAAAATTGGAACATCACCCAGCCCAATTGACTCTTACATGGCAAGAGTATCTATTTACCTCGAAACAGCTGAAAGAATAAAAAAATGGTCATGAATAATCTTCTGTTCATGCTGAAAATTGCACAAAACCAGGATGTCTCTGTACTTGCAACAGCATAGCCTAACTATGGTGCCTTCAATTGAGCTCATTAACAAATTTAACGGGCAGGAAGAATCGACTAGCATATAAACACTATGACTTTTAATCAACATACTGATGACGAAGAAAGTAATGATAACAATATCAATAACAACAATAGTAATAATTATTATTATAATAATCACATTGACTATGATGATTATGACAACAATGACAATAATGCCTTAAAAAATCATATATAATAATGAATTCCAAAATTAAAATCTAAGTAACTAAACCTGTGGAATGATACTCGGAAGCTAACACACAAGGGCATGACTGATGCGATGTCGTCATACCATATTCTTCATATTCTGTAGTTCCATGCTCACTCAAATTTTGGCTATCCGAGATTCCGAGGCTCTCAATTCCTCCCAACCCAATCATCGCACACCCTTACAAACAGACCTTTCATGTAAAATCCTCAGAACAAATAGAATTGGCATAGTAGATCTTTGCACCAGTAACTTAGAATTCTATAAGTAATTATTTATATGTAACACCTAATCCCAATTAAGATTGGTATTGGGAGACAACATTCCGCATAACTTAATTTTCTATGAAGTCCGTACTTCAAAGAGCATATTATAAGAACCCCTCACAGCAACAGTGAAGTTATTTATTTTTTTTTGAAGTAGCAACAGTGAAGGGAATCTTACTGAGAAAGTGTGCCTTCATAGTTGCTCTTAATAAATTCATTTACCTGAAATTTAAATATAGTCCGTACGCTTGATACTCGGAATAAGCACATTGAGAATGCAAATTTAGCACATTCAGAATGAAAAAAGATCAAAGGTACTATGTTCGTTATTGTCTAACAAAAACCTTGGCTTTTTAGATAATGCCAGTTAAGCTATACCAATCTGACTGATGATCTATCATCTAACAATTTCCCTCCCCATACAACCATAAAAATAAAAGTGGAACATTCTCCACTACCAATATTGAAACCTAGGAACAGATTTAATGACGATTCTCTTTAATGAGAATACTCCATGTATCTTCCTCACAAAAATTCCCAATTTACCTCCTCAGCTCGCTTATAATTGATGGCCAAGATTTCTTTGCTAACCTCACCCAAAATCCTCCCATCCTAGAACTTTATTCATTTTCAGAGCAATTGACTTGCATAGCGAGTTAAAAATTAAAAATAATAATAATAATCAAAAGAAATGATATTCTACTGGCAGCCTCTTTACAATGTTTTCTACCATTCCTGTATTCCAGAATTCAGATAAATCAAATTTAAACAAGTAGCTAACAGTTACATGTGTCTAGAGCATATAAACAGATATCATTACAGACCAGGGAAACACCATATCCACACGTAAAAGGCCCAAAGATCTTATCTATTGCAAAAAATATGAATTTTGTCAAAGTATGTAATATGATAATATCTAAAAAAATTGAAATACAAAGTTATATGTACCATAATTTTAGTTAACATAAACATGTAAAGCTCCACCACTGAAGAAACAGCTCACAGGTAATTATAGTATTCTTACACCAAATAATCAAAAACAAACTCAGATCAGAAAAGCATGCCCTAACCTGTAAAGTTTGAGAAGGAATCAGGTCTCTCCCACACCGATGATCAGTATACAATGACATTTCCCTATCCAAAGAGTTGTGGAACATGCAAGCGTCTAGTTGCAAGTTAAGAGCCTGTTCAACAAGATGTTCCAACCTTCTTTCTGGTATCATAAGCGTTGGTGGAAGCAATTTCTGCAATTCCTCCAACAGTTTTGGCCGAGACTTTGACCCCACATTATCTACAACGGGAAACCCCACAAGTCCACGCTGTGATGGAGATACAATGCAGGAGGAAAGCTCGCGGACTCTATTATTATTTATGCAAAGAGGTGCAATCTCAGTCCTCAATGTCTTCAAAGCATCCGTGACTTTTTCCCCATCCAGAAGTTCAAAAAACTTTTGCTCCAATATTACAAAAGTTGCCGACTTAATGATAGTTTCATCCATTAGACCAATCTTATGCAATGTAGCTACACTTTCATCCCAATTACCATCAAGAATCTGCTGCATAAACAAATTTACCACAGAGGAGTGTAAAGTTATTCCTGACTCTTCCTCCAGATGTGCCCCAGTTTTCTTATAGCCAAGAGAATATAATGCCTCGGCTATAATTCGAACAAATTCCACCTTTTTAATAACTCCCTTCGAGCCGACCATCTCTTCATCCCCTTGGGATGGTAGGAGCCTAGCCATCGAGTCACTCAACGAGCGAGTTGCAGGCTCCCTAACAGACGTACTGTCCAATAGACCTCTCACTTCTCCAGAGGATACTCTCACACGTTTTGAGGGTGGTTCATCATCCTCTACACCTCCCATGAAATGTACACCTCAGCCCATATATAATTGCAACAAGAAAAACGCAGGATAAATGTTTTATTCAAATATCTAAATAGCTTCCTGCATAACATAATTAAACAAAATGTTAAGATTTGATAAATTAACAAATAAAAGGAATAAAACAAGTAACCTCAAACATATATGAATACAACCAACCACAACAATTAGAAGAAAATATATATCATTACTCGGCGTTGGTCTCACCTACACAGGATGCTGAAAAGGGGAAGGCTGAAAGCAAACCTAACAATTATTTAATCGTGAAAAAGCCCCGTACTATATAACTAATGCAACTAACTCTCTTGAACTAATTTTTGGACCTAAAAACCTTCCATCTACAAAAAAAGGTTTCAAAAAACCTCTCTTTTGTCAAACACTCAAACAGCCTTTAGATCATCATTAGAGGCGTTGCAGAACTACAAAAATGACCTATATTTTGTTTATCTGTTTCAACTTGATCGTCTCTAATTGTCATTGGCCATCAACCTTTATCTCTCACTTGCCTCTATCAGTTAATTTTCACAGACCATCTTCCTCAAATTCTTCAACAACCCATTACCAGTCATTACATTAACCAAGATTTTCACCTTAGCCTTACTGTTACCACCATTTTCATCTTTGACAACAATCATTACACCATATATCACCATTGTTGACCTTTTCACATCCCTAACTTGTCTTTCTCACTCCAACATTTCCCTACAGTTTATTCAGATTCTATCATAACTTGTAATACAAACCCATCTTTTTATTTTCCTTTTCTTTCACCTATCACATCAAAGGACTTTGATCATAGTATGGAGTTCTTAGAGAAGTCTCAAATGGATGGAAGTGTGAAATCAGAAGCAAAAAAGATGGATCATCAACAAAATTCCATTACAAACTCTGTTGAAACCAATATCTACAATTCTAGTGGACAAGGAATGGGACAATAAGGATAGTGTTCAACAGCACCAACAGCAAAAGAAGTGAGAATCCTGACAAGATTTCATGTTCGTTTAACTCCAGACCAGAAGATAGAGAAGAGAGATTGAGCGATCTCCTCGATCTTCAGGATAGTCAATTTTGAATTCAGATCATAAGGATAGAGAGAATGGTGGTGTTGATATAGGATATTGTAGATGATAAATGAGGGTTCAGAGAGAGAACATTGGGGGTGAAGACAAGATAAGGTTTTATTAACAAAGAAGATGAAGCAACAAAGGAGAGAGGTTCGGAGTTGTAGAGACATCAATATATTTTCATAAAGTGGGCGAGAGTATTGAGAATCACATAGACTGGGCCTTGGAATTTTTGGATCTCTATTTGGTCCATCATAAAAAAATAAACATATGTTGATTGTAGATATTGAGTTTATGGCTACCCACTACTCAGTTGGCCCTTTTACACAATATGGAGAATCTATCAAATTATCAAGTCAGTAGGCATTAGAGAGATGACACTCTCTCTAATACAAAATGAACAAACCCAATTCAAAACCCTAACTTAAATAAAGAAAAAGGCATTTGTATTATAAAAGCTAAAGAGTAAAAAAAAAAACCCAAATTACGAAAGATTTATGTTCCACTAATTTGGCATATAGACACCTTTCAGGTGGGGGGGTGGGTGCATAGGGATGCGAGGGAGGTATGGCAACATGTGGTAAGCCTTTGTGGTTCTTCGTTAGTTATAGATCGAATTTGTAATGGCAAATGCAGAGACTATAGAGAGAGAAGAGTGCCTCAAGGGAGGGTGGGAAGAGAGAGAGAGGGGGGGGGGGGGGTAATTAGCATATGATTGAGAGTCAAGGAAGGTTAAAGGGAATTGAGAAACTTGAAAAGGGATGCGAGGGGAGGTATGGCAACATGTGGTAAGCCTCTGTGGTTCTTTGTTAGTTATAGATCGAATTTGTAATGTTAAATGCAGAGATTATAGGGAGAGAAGAGTGCCTCGAGGGTGGGGGAGAGAGATGGGTCTTTGATTTCAAGTTATAAACTGGGTCCTGGGTCAGTTCAAAATGACACTGGATTAACATGAATAGGTTAAGGTTAAAGTGATAAATTAAAAAGGTATAATTGTCACAAAATCAAATTGCATGTCACATCCATGCATGAGACAATTTTAGCTTCAGAATACTAATTGTCATACATCAAACGGGGTAATTTGCACAATTTTGGAAAATTAGGAGGTTTTTTGGCTGAAAAATCAGTCCAGAAGGTTATTTTTACGCAAAGTAATTACTCTAAAAGACTCGAGCCCACATTCTCACTCTTCTTAGACTAAACTTTTAAAAGAAAAAAAATGCAAATACACTCTTAAATGTGTACATACCTCATCCAAAACATCCCAAATAAGTGGCAGGAAGAGACCCCAGTCTAGACCCTCATGATAGTTGCCAACCATAAAGAAGCACCCACTGATTCCAATTTCTAATATCGAAAACAATAAGCAACCAAACATTCTACTTGAAACTTCCATCAGAGAAAAAAGGTCCCCTTCCGTAATACAACATGAACTATCAAATAATCCAGGCAGCCTTAATTAAAATGGAAAACTTCATTGTAAAAATATAAAAATTGATCCATTTCCTCTCAAAACACACCCTCTCAATCATACGCAAAAAGATGCCCCCACTTGATATAACTGCATACCTTTTCAGGGCCAAGCTTACATATAAACACTCAAATTCTCGAGACAACACACTCACCAGCCACTGAATTATATTTACGATTGACGACCTCCGACAAAGGCATTTCGAGAATAAAAAATAACACTATCTACTGCTGTAATTGTTCTCAAGGCTAGACAGTCTAGCAATAAGTTTACGAACTCCTACAACCAGACTAATTGATCCAATTCCTTCATGATCATGCTCTCCTTCTGAATTGAAACATTAAAAGAGGCATTCAAGCTCCTAAACTCATCCAAGCCATGGAAATATTGACAGATTGCTATGACATCTGTGAGACCCAATCTACCAGCTCAAGGTTTAACTATGGTTATGTGGCATAGACCTTGCCAACTCAGCTATGATGTATCAAACAGGGGTGTTTCATAGGGCCCACCACGAGACCTAAAAGTCGAGGAACAAGCGTGATAGTTGCCGCGGTAAGGCCCTCAAAGACTACTCCCCCAAAAGGGGAAACCCTCGACATAAATTCTCTAATTTATTATTTACTTGTTTAAGTGCAATCAGGTATAGTTGTGGGTTGGAATGAAGCTCCAATAGAGATCCCCAAAACCCTTTAGGGAGCATTTTGTTATCAAGGACCTCCTCTCTACGAATAAGCCTCGAAGCTGGCTAATAATTATGAGGACTTTCTCTCTACAGATAAGCCTCCAAGATCCCCTGAGAAATAACCGAAAGCCCTCAAGAGCACCCCTCTCTACAGATAAACTTCAAGAAATAACCAAAAGGCCCTCGAGGAGCTCCTCTCTAAGGATAAACCTCAAGGAAAAACCAAAGTCCCTCGAGGAAATTCTCTTCCCAAATAAAATTCGAGAAAGGGGTGGTGCCTCGTGGTCTAAGGAGGAAGACCTCACAATAGCATCCTCATCATGGGGCCCTAAAGAATATTGGTATGGTGAATGAGGTTCGAGGATTGCCAAGAAGCTACTAATGCAGCCAGGAAGCCGCAGGTGCTTCTTGTCTTGTCACAGAGAAAGGAAGAGAAGTAATCTCCCTTAGAGTATGGACCATATGGCAGTTACCCACAACCCTCGCATTTTAATGCGAAATCTCCTTTATCATAATCACATTAAATGTTTTGCCCCCTTCCTTTACGTTAAATGTATCCAACGACCAATGGTCAATCCCTTTCACTCATGGTCTTTACCTAGAGACAACCTAATATAAAAGAAGTTAATAGTTCCATTTAAGAAATGAACTACCACAGGAAAACAAAGAGAAACCTGTCTCTTAACTTCACGAAAGATTACAAGAATTGTCCCCTTTTCTCTTCCTTGAGCCTCCTTCGAGGAGTCTCGTGTGATAGCTTGGACTTCCACCTAGGCCTCCATTCTTGGTGGCCTCATCATAGTTAAAGTGATTCATTACCTATAGAACCCTTCTTCCATAACAACCTTCCTGACCAGTTCCCACTATTACTAGAAGAACGTCACAAACATTACATAGTTGTGGCCATTTAGACTTTTAAAGCATCCATAATATTTCCTTTATAACAGGTCTCTAACCAATCCCTATCAATGTCAATCCTTTTGAACTCCAAACCATTCGATCCAGGTATCCTAATTAGAGGTCTTAACGTACATCTTCTCAGATATATGCACTATATCATTTTTAATATTCTCCTCCCTTCTATCCTCTACAAAATCTATAACAAACAAGCCTGCCTATCTAATTAATCATTCTAGAAGAGTTTGGTTTCCTATTAAATTATGTACCACCATTGTATGTTTCTTGAGCTAAAGAATCATCGTCTTCTGTTTCCAACTAATCTCCCTTCCCAACATTAAATTACTTCTGCCAAACTCTTATTCCACAAATTCATCCTATCTGTCTACCTACCTGCTCTTCTATCCTTTTCTTGAGCTAAAGAGTTGTTCTCTCTTTTTTTTCTTTTCTTTTTTCTTTTTCTCTTTCTTTTTTGACAAGGATGATTGTATTAGAAAGCTCTTAGAGGGGAGCAAACCCGAGAACAACTGCACAAAAAACACTATATCTCTATATCTCTATAATCTCAGACTATCCAAAAATTCAAGTAAATCCTCCACATATTTACAAACCCTCCCAGAAACCCAAACAATGAGATAGCTCAGGATGAGGTGTTTTAACACCCATGTCGAAGCTTCAATTCCATCAAAAGATCTATTCCTTTCACGCCATAGCCCCCACCAAATACTAAGGGGGCTAGCTCTCCAAACATCTCAAGTGTGGCATGAACTTCTAGGGCTAGTGTGGAGATTTGGAGTTCCATAGTCATGAACTTCTAGTTTTCAATGGGAAATTACTACTTTATTTTACTTGTATACATACAATTTATTGATCACAGAAGAAATTAATAATTCAAACATGCAGTAGAGATTAATTTATATAGGTAAGATAGGGTTTCGCTCGTCCTCCTCATGAGGGGAGGACATCACTCTCTTGGCTTCCAGAGGATATTCTGTAGTAGTTCCTTAGTTACCTCTAACAGGAGAAGGTATTCTAGTACTTATTTAGTTGACCTAAAAGCGAGGAAGGAAGAAGGGAAGGGATATATCTCTTCTCTTAATTGCCTTAACTTGCTTGTGGTAAGCTACACTAAAAACGATTTCTGAGGCCATTGCAGGTGCTTTGATGTCCAAGCGGAGATGAGAAATGAAGAAAGATTCTTAAGAAGGGATGGAGACTACATGTCCAAGGCTCAAGGGGCTTTCAGATGGTATCAAAACTGAAGAATATAAAAGAAAGGCTGAAAAGATGGGAGGGCTAGAATCCAAAGTATTAAGACCGAGATTGATAGGACTCAAGCTCTGAAACTGACTACACATAATGAAATACGAAGCGGAATTTGGCTAGAGAACTAGTTTAAGTGGTTTAGATCCCAATAGGAAACAAGAATCCCAAGGTTTTTGAAATGCTTATAGATTGCCCTAAGCACATAAGCTTTTCCTGTGGCATTGTTTGATGGGACTCAGCACATGTTTTATAACTTGTAAAAAATTTCTGTTCCATTTTCAGGTTTTTATTTCTGTCTCTTTGACTAAAAAAGTTAGTTCATGTCTATAAGAACTGATGGCTTTTTAATTAAGTAATGTTATTTGTGCTCATTTCATTATTTCCTTTTGATGGATCATACTTTTGACAGAATAGTTTCAAATTCTTAGGCTTTCAAGGCTTTACATATTTAAGCTTCAAATAACTTAGTTTTTGTTTTTTTTGTCAAAAATGATGCAACATACAATGAAATTGCTATGACACAAATAAGATGTCTATTGGATAATTTGGATCACATGAAAAGAATCAGCTTAAAGACTTCTAGATATGTTTTCATTTAAACAATGGGGAGAGTTTCTAGAAATAACCAAAAGCATACAGGCTGGCTTTCATGTTACGGTTGGTATTCATTGTTATGCTGGACTTCTATTTTCTGCTACCCTGGTGTAATGATTTTTAACCAATTAACGAAGGGACTGGTGAACTTGTCTGCTGGGCACCATTCTCCCATGATTGGCAATGTTTTACCCTGCCTTTTTTGTTTTTTGGGTATCCTCTATCCTTGTTCAAAAGCTTTTATTTTCACTACTTAATTCCATGAGATCCTCCGCCCCCCAATGAACAACACATATCCCCAAACGCCCACACCTGCACACCAGGGAAAAAAAATGCTATTGTTAGTGACACCTGGCCATACTTGATCTACTGACACTGTTTTGAAGGAAGCTATTGGTGGTTAAAATTTGTTTTATACCGTCCCTGGTTTGTGATTATAGAAGTTAATTGAGAATTCGAAATTGGATTTTGATGCTCTAATTCAACTGAACTTCAATTAATGGTTTGGATATTCATAGCTTGTCTTTTATGGGAATGTTCCTTGATTTACAGTTTATTCCTAATTTCTGCTTGGGCTTGCAGTGATACCACTTAAAGTTTGGTGGCTTCCTCTGAAGGTTATGGCCCGATGGGGCATTGAAGCAGTCCACCGAATCCCTGCATTCCTCACTTTCCTTCCATCAGTCTCCTCCGCACTCAACCTGCTTTCTCCTACCAATTCATCCTATTCCTTAATTTCTTCCACTATTATTTGTTTCCCCTTCTAAATTACCAAAAACTTCCCTATTCCTTATTCTGAGATTATGCTTCAATATTTTCAGCTTTCGAGCAACAAAGTAACTCAGCACCATCCACCCTGTACATCCCCCACCAAGTTGCCAAAATATAGGAGTGAGTTGACTAGGAACACCTATAATTCTCAACAAGGAGAGAAAATATGTTCAAACACAATGACAACTAACTAGGCAATAAAGAAAGCAAGCTAAGATTTACTACCATGAAAAATGAACCACAGAGTTGCCTAACCCAATTGAAAATAACACCAAAAGCATGCAATTCCATGAATAAAACTCTCTGATAACACCACAAACACACTAAGAAGACACTAAGTCTAATCTGCTAGGTTGTGTCAAATAAACATAAAGAAAAATGAAACATAAAGCAGCACAAAGAAGATATAAACAACAAAAGACACGCCAAAAACTCACTCGAGTCGCTAAAATTAATGAGAACACCCAACAATAAAATCCTATGCAGAAAGACTCATTGAATCGGTCTAACAAAATCCAAGTACTCTAGAAATACATCAATATATACACAGATAAATAGAGGGAATGTTTGATGAAATTGAGAATTCAGCAGGAAACTTTGGGTTGCTAAAATAATGTTCTCCGGTAGATTTGTCAACATAAATGATAACCAGATCATTTCTGGCAAAACTCCACTCTTTTCAAGTAAAAACTATATTTATATCATGAATGATTGTGCATTATGAAATGCACTCAATAGGGAAAGCACTGAAAATTTATCAATATTGAGCACATAATAGTGGTTTCCTGAAAGGGGTAGATCCAATCCGGTTCTGGTTTACAATGGAACTACGAAAGAAATCGGGGTACCTATGTAGCGATTATGTTGCAAATCGGCTAAGACAGTGAAATAAATCTACAGAGACTTAGGCTTGATCACCGACAGCTTCGTGCTCAGATATAACGAAACCTATGCCGAGTATTGGCGACTCGGATGACGACAAAGATGACCCAGAGTCGCAGATAAGGTTCTCACGAACGACCACCAGGATGTATGTGGCAAACAAGAGCGGCAGCGATGAAGGGTTTACGGTGGGGGAGGTGGTGCTCGTGGGTGGTGGGATGGTGGTTATGGAAATCGATGGTGGCGTGCAAATGATGATTGTTCAGGTGGTGAGTTTGGTGGTCCCGAGATGGAGCTGTGAACTAGGGTTTCACGGCAGGGATAAAGTGGTTGTGTTGATGTTGGATGGCGGACGGCGGTGGCGATAGATATGTACACCCCCAATCTCAGATCGCCAACATCTGCAAAATAAATGAGGCCCAAATGGTGAGAAGTGCAGGACAAGTTAACCAAAACCTTGTTCTTCTCAGAATATGCTGGTTTTAACTTTATTATAAAGGGTGCAATAAGGGTAAGTTGGACTGGTTGAGGGGTCTGTTCACCTTAATTTAAGGTATAAAATATTATTTATGTATATATTATGTTTCATTTGGTGCCAAAGATAGTAGTGGAAGCAAAGGGAAGTATGAAAGACATCATAAGAGAGGAATATATCATTCTTTTCTTTGTTTGGCTGAGTGAAAGAGGAAGGTACTTGACACTTTCTATTGTTTGGTAAAGAGAAGAGAAAGAAAAGTTTTTATATTTGTTATCATTAGGCCCTCATTATTTAAAAATAATACACAAATAAACACTAAAGGGTAATGATGTTATTTTTTAAATAGTTATTCTCCTCTTCTCTTATCTCTTTTGCTTTGTTGGGTTGAAAGGATGGAAGATGTTTTTAGTGTTTGGTTGGAAGTAAGGGAAGAGAGGGAGGAAACAAGGAGGGATGGAGGCTTGGAGTATCCCTCCTATCCAACATTTTTTCATTCTTTCAAAATTAGACGGAAGAAAGGAAGGAGAGAAAAACTACTCCATAAATATGGAATATTGTTTTTACCCCTCAACTATTTACCAAATCAATCTGTTAAACTCTACTAATTTAGAATGAATATTTATTTTTTATTAGTTTATATAATGAGGGTATACCGGTAAAAAAATATAAAATCTCTCTTTCCTTCCTTCAACCAAACAAATAAATGTGTCACCTTATCTATTATTTCCATCATTTGGTTGAAAGTAAGGGAAGAGAGAGAGGAAGCAAGGAGTGATGGAGGCTTGGAGCATCCCTCCTATCCTACGTTCTTTCATTCCTCCAAAATTGGACGGAAGAAAGGAAGGAGAAAAAAACTACTCTATAAATATGGAATATTGTTTTTTCCCCTCAACTATTTACCAAATCACTATGTTAAACCTACTAATTTAGAATGAATATTTATTTTTTATTAGTTTATATAATGAGGGTATACTGGCAAAAAAATATAAAATCTCTCTTCCCTTCCTTCCAACCAAATAAATAAATGTGTCACATTATCCATCATTTCTACTATTCTTTCGATTCAACCAAACAAAAACTAAGAGAGAGACCTTCCTTTCTACAGGGATGTCTCATCCATCCCTCCACTTATCCCTTCCCACTATTTTATCATCTTTCCTACCAAATAGAGCATTTATGTCCAATTTTGGATAGATAAAAAATTGTGGACGATGAAAGATGTCTCATCCATCAATCATTCCCTTCTTTCAAACCTTATTTATACCAAACAATGGAAACTTGCTCAAGCATTTCTCTCTCTCTTTTCCTTTCTTCCTTCTCTCCTATCAAACCAAGTTCGAAGTAGTTCCCAATTTGACAAGTACATTTAAAGATTATTTTTCTAAGCTCAGGTTAAGTTTGACTTACGCTTAAATTGGTTGAGTTAGGCTTAAGTTTATTATATTATAATAATAATGTTAATAAAATATGATTCAAGTTGGGTTCAAATTGCTTAACACTTTTGCTGAAGTCCAAGCCTAAAGTATCAAAAAATAGTTTTCAAGGCTGTCTAATTATAAAAATGAGCTCAAGATAAGTTAAGATTGGTTTTCTTAAATTGCACAATAACTAAAAGGATGGCAATTTACCCCGCTTTGCTTAAACATATTTGGGGGGGGTGGGGGGGGGGGGTGCGGGACGGGGATGAGGGAAAGTGCCCTGCCCCGTTTCTATTACAATTTACTAAATTACCATTATGTATATATAATAGCACTAACAACCCTAATCTAGAATTCTCTACAACTCACGTTCACTCTTTAGACTCAAGAGTCTCAACAATCACACTCCCATTTGGCCATTCCCAGACTTGGTCGCCTCATGCCATCGCCTGCTCCGGTCGGTGCTTTCTCTTTCTCACCCACACACTCTCTCTTCTTCTTCTTCCTTGAACTCTACGTGCATCAATGTATGTTTTGTTGAGTACTAGTTCCTTTTTTTCTTTTTCTTTTTCTTTTATAAGTAAGAACAGATCTAAGATCTGATAAAGGGTTTCTATATAAATATTTTTGATGAGTTCCTTTTTTTCTTT
Source organism: Cornus controversa (assembly GCA_026545225.1). Classification (NCBI taxonomy): domain Eukaryota; kingdom Viridiplantae; phylum Streptophyta; class Magnoliopsida; order Cornales; family Cornaceae; genus Cornus; species Cornus controversa. Next base: position 48,197,762 of record CM048849.1, read on the forward strand.
GGATAAGTAAGAACAAATTTGAGATATGATCTCATGGGTTCTGTATGGTTTATTGATTTATATTCTTAATTTTAAATTCAAAGTGAAGAAAGTAGGGAAAAATAAAATTAAGTGAGGTTTTAAATGGGGAGCGGCGAGGCAGAGGAATTTAAACGACGACAGGGTGGGATGGGAGTTTTCTAAACGGGTTTAGGCAGGGGCGAGGACGAGGTGGAAAAATTAAACGGGGGCAGGGGTGGGGAACGGTACCCCCCAAACCCGGCCCCGTTGCCATCCATATTCCTTAATTAATGACCAAAAATAGGAAAATTATATTAACACTACTTTTGTACTTTTGTGTTTCATTTATTTTTTTTCAATAAATAAAATAAAATTATTACCCAAGAATTATTCCTAGAGGGGGGTGAATAGGGACAATAGGCAAACGATAAAACTTTTTTTGTTTAGCTTATTTTGACAAAAGTAAGTTGTTTGAACTTTTGTCAAATACTTGATAAATTTATATATTCAACAAGTGAGAATGAGAATGTTTTGTCTATTATGCACTTAAATGATCTAGTGGATACAACAAATGTAAGCATTCGTGTAAATGCAACATATCATACTTGTAATGTGTATAAATGTTAATTGCGTATTTTACCAAGCACATGATATGTAAATTGATTGACAAAAAAAATCAAATAAATACTCAATCAATTAACAATTTAATAAATTCCACAACTTGACTAATATACTCCAAGCATTCATCACATCCTCCTCATATGAATTAAAACATATAAACTTATAGCATTCATATATAAAGCATATGGAATTAAAATAAATGAAATGTTATCAAATAAAAAAGTTTAAGGATGGAGAAATACAAACCAAGTGACACCATGACTTTTACATGATTCGACCCATCTTGCCTACGTCCATGCCTCAAGAGCACTTCTTGAGGATTCCACTATAAAGCTTCCCTTAAGAGTGAAAAGTAAACCATACAATTGCCAAATGAACCACTTGGGCTTCTTTGCTACGATGAACACCTCACCAAAACTTCTTTGCCAAGCGCATGATTTGGGCTTCCTTTCTCTTTTGACGGCTAAGAGATAACTATTGCTCACTCTAATAGGCGAAAAGCGCTACCCAATCATTATCCTTAAAAGATAGAGAATGAACCTTTCTCTTTTTTTGGGTTTAGAGAGAACCCTTACAAAGCTTCCCCAAGCTATCCATGCCAAGAGAACCTCTTGGTCTTCTTCTCTCGAGAATAAGAAGTTTTGTGTACAATGAGTGTCTTTCAAATAGATAAAATATACAAATTCAAAGCTCTCTCAAATTTAGAGTTAAAATTGATAAACCAATAATAAAGCTCAACTATAGAATGATGAATGAAATACCACAAATGAATTTATCTTTGGAAGAATATGGTCAAGTGTAGTGACTACTTTTATAGAATATGAATTCTAAGCTTAATGATAGATTCAACCAACAATGGATGATCAACTATGGGTGTGGTGGTCTCTGACACTTGTATAATGCATATACAAGGTGTATTTATAGTTCAAGAATGAATTATAGTTGTTTGGAAGTGGTTGAGAAATATTAAATGCATAAACTAGCCGTTTAGATCTGAAATGCGTAAAAACAGTCGACTTATGCATAAAACAGTCAACTTATAAGTCGACTATTCATTTAGGAACAGTCGTCTATTTCATCTTTTCAAAGCAAAAATTGAGATTTGTTACAATATAAGTCGACTATTTTGTCATTCTAGAAATGTCAAAAATATTATGTTAAAATAAGTCGACTGATGAGAATGGATAAGTCAACTATTAAGAAGATTTATCTAAAAACATAAGTAGATTTATTCAAAGAATACGTCGACTGTTTTGACAATCTAGAAAAGCCAAAAAAATTCTATTGAAATAAATTGACTGATGGGAATGTATAAGTCGACTGATTTATGCTCAGCATGAAAAATACAGAACTTTGAAATCTAAATGAGCCTAAACTATCAAGGATTTTTAAGATATGATTTAAAGAAGATCAAGTCATATTTCTACATGTCTAGAGACCATTAAAATGATATGCATGAGTTGCACTGGGTCCTAGAGTCAACTAAGTTACGAGTAAGGTTCTTTGAATATTTTAACAAGCTTGAACCTCCTCAAAGTCAATTATGGCCTTATGAAATAAATCAATTTTATCCAAGGTCCTTGACTTCACACTTCACTAAATGTAAATATTGAAAATTAAAGATATTTTCAATTAGATCCTCTCAATATTACTTTAGGCTTTTCATGATTTAAATATATAAGTTCAAAGCCTTATTTATCTAATTCCTAAAGACCTACCAAATGAATTAAATTAAGTACATGGTCTATTGTTTATGGTCTAAGGACTTATGAGTGATATGCATGATATACATTAGTCCTAGAGCTTTCATGTGAGTACATCAAAGTAGCTTTACAAAGATTACTTATATACTCACCAAAACTAAATTACCCAATCTTCAATGTCTTCATTAATCTTAATGTGAGTGAAGTCTTTTTTCTTTTGATTCTATTACCTTTATCATTTTGCAATGTCCTTGATATGAGCTTTTGGACATGGATGGGCGTGATCAATGTGAACTTTGACTACTTTTATAAGTTGCCATTTATTATATTGTCTTACTTTGAGTCTTGTCAAAATGTAACTTGTTTAAGTACAAACTCAAGTAGACATTAAATTCTAACACTCACAATGTTTTGTTATCATTAAAATAGCTAAGATAACCTTGGTTGGAAACCTTGGTTTAACAAAAATGATACAATTATCCTTCAAAAACACAGTCACACTATAGAATCGTCCCAAAAAGTACTTTTAAACTCCAATTTTGAAAGGAATTTTATCATTTTTATGGATAATTTTATAATTTCTTTTATAAGAAAGATCAAGTGGAGTTCAAGTGTAAAACAATGGAGTGCCAATATTTTTCTCCAAGAATATAAACGCAGTCGATAAAAAAATTAAAAATATAATATAATACCTAACACAAAACTAAAACTACTTCCCTATATTTCAACAAGGGTGAGAGTTCTAACTTTATCCACTTTCTAAATATATGTTGGCTCTCATCTTTCCTCCCTCTCCCTCTCTTCCTGGCCTAGCTATCATGGGTGATTTGTCATGGTGTCTGACTTTTTATTTCTTATCTTCTTCCCCTCTTTTTTATCTCTCTCTTGACAGCCTTCTTGGTGATCACACAACCTTTGATACAAGTAGGGATACAAATAAACCAAGCCGAGTTAAGCTTGAGTATGTTCAGGCTCGACTTGTTTGTTTGTGGACTCAACTCGGTATAGTGACGAGCTTGGACTCAGCTCATCATTATTTTGAAAAGCTTAGGCTCGGCTCATTTAAAAATAAAAATTATTCGAGCTCAATTTGAACTTGTGTTCAAGATCGTTCTGACTTGTTTATGAACTTATATGAGCCTATATAAGTCTATGGTCATGAACATGTTTATGAACCTATAGAAGCCTATATTTTATTATGAATGTGTTCACGAAATATATATGAACCTATGTTCACGAACATATACGAGCTTACACGAACTTATATTTACAAGTCAAGTTTAATATTTGTCATGATCGACTCGTTTACCAAATGAGCCTAGAAATAGAACTCAAGCTCTGCTCGTTTGCTTAACGAACCAACTCGAGTTGAGCCTTAAACGAGCCAAGCCCAAGTTATTCATGAACAGCTCAGTTCATTTGTAAACCTAGATATAAGCGCGTCATCATTTTCTCTTACTAACCAAAACCCTAACTGTAACATTGACTTTCCATTTTTCATCTTTTTGCTTTCTAAATCTTCCTATCCCAAATGAACCCCACTCGATCTGCCATCCTTATGCCCTAACAAGGATGAACCCCACCCCATAGAGAAAGACAAAATAGACCTAGAAGTGAAAAAAGTTAAACACCTTTCCAAAGCTAAACACAGTGCTTCGATGATCTCTCTTAGGGGTAGAGGAGATGAGTATAACAATAAGAGAACACTTACTCCTATTTGCACTAATTGACTTGGGGTGTCCAGTAATTGTAAAGCCTTTAACCATTATAGTAATGTGCAAGAGGATAGGTTAAACATCCAAGAATTGGTTTCTAGAAAGGCTCGTGCAAACCACGCACTGCTTAGTGAAATGATTGTAAAGAAAAATGGTAATTCAAAATTCCACCGTATGATGTCAAATCCCACTAACTTTACTTAGTGTATGAGTAACTCCAACCCTTCATAATTAAGGTTGTAAATGAACTAAGTAATTCATGAACAGTTTGGTCTCTGCTCAACTCGGACTCATTCATTAAGCAAATGAGCCAAGCTTGAAATAGATTTCTAGACTTGTTTAGTAAACGAGTCAATCATGAACAGTATTGCTCTAGACTTGTCTAGGTTCATGAACATAAGCTTGTGTAGGCTCGTATATGTTTTGTGAACATAGGCTCATAGAATACTCATATGGGCTCATAAACACATTTATGAACATAGACTTATGTAGGTTCATGAATGTAAGCTTGTGAACACAGACTTGTATAAGCTTGTATAAGTTCATGAACGAGCCAAAACAATCTTGAACATTAGCCCAAATCGAGTTTGAATGACTTTTGTTATTAAATGAGTTGAGCCCAAGCCTTAGCTTTTCAAAATAATGGCAAACTGAGCATGAACAGACTCAGGCTCGGCTCGGCTTGACTCAGTTCATTTGCAGCCTTACTCATAATACAGATAACTTTTCTACCTTCTGTCACCTTAACACCAAAATGGTAGCTGTAATGGGTAACCAATGACCCAAAAGCCTATGTTGTTAGCTAGTGTTGCTTACCCGCCCCCATATATATGCTCATTCTCCTTTCCATCTAGATCTGATGCAGGACAAAGAAACCCCTTTAACATTCTCCACCACCTAAACTCGCAACGCCCTTATCGTAATTGGAGCACCCTACCTACCCGGGTGGGCATACTAGGACACCTCTGGGCCAGACACTTGGCGTGACATCCGATCAAGGATTGGGTCTGGCTTTGATATCAAGTGTAATAGGTTGAACGCTTACCAATGACCCAAAAACTTAAGCTATTGGGTAGTGTTTCCTATTTGCCCATATATACTCATTCTTTTTCCCAAATCCAATATGGGACAAAGAAGACCTCTTTAACAGTAACCCTTTAGCATGTTTCTTTTCTAACCCAAATCTAGACCATATCCCACATAATCCTAAGCTTGTATCACCGTCAAAATGGGCGGAGGTTGTCCTTCCTGCTCAAAAAATGAATTCTAAATTTATCCCACTAAAACTTTTTTAGTATGCCCACCCCTGAAGTTTTCGACGAGAGATTGAAGAATTAGACTTCATGTTTGATTCGAAGCTTTGTTTAAAAGAAGCTTCTTTGTTACCATTGTTCATTCCATGGCCTATAAGTTATGAGCTCCTAGAGGTCTTGGCCAACAAACAAGCATTTTACATTTTTAAGTTTGATAATGATAATGTTTGTGATTAGGTTGCCACTGATAGGTTGTGGTTGTTCCATAGTTGTTACCTCTCTCTCTCTTTTTCTCAAGAAATGACATGTTGGGCTTGAACTCATCAAGGATGCGTACACTATCATGCATTCATGGGTGAAGATATTCATTCTTCCTCTTGAAAAATAGACAACAAAAGGGTTTAACTATGTTGTTAGCGAGGTTGGCAAAACCTTCTCCCCAAGCTAGAAAATTAAGATAAAGGTTGCTTTCGCCACGTTATACATTGACGTTTATGTGTCCAAATACCACCCTGATTATGTCTTGCTTAGGGTTCAAGATGGGAGGAAAATCAAAGTTCGGGTGGAATATGGAAGCCACAAATTTATGCTTAGTGTATAGCTTCAAAAGATGGTAAGTTGTGAAATTCATCAAGGAGTCCAATTTGAATGTGGTGGTTGTTCTAGAAACTAAAGTTAAATTTCAAAATCTTTCTTTTCTTCATAAGTTATTACTAAGGAGTGATTGGTTACTCATACCTTGGTCTCTCCTCACAATAACAGAGTTATTATCCTTTGCAAAACCTACTAAGGTTAATGTTTATAAACTTCATGAATTAAATCAAGCTCTTCAATTGTTTATGTAGCTAATAGCTTAGTGGAGAGGAAGCATTTGTGGCCAATTATATATTCTCGTTGTCGTTGTTGGCATTCTTGCCATCTTGGTCTCAAAATACTTCAATTTCTCTTCTTCCCAATGCTTCTAAGAGTCGTCCATGGAAAGGAGTATATAACTCTAGATATTTTTAATATTAACACCATCATACGAAAATGCCTCACAAGAAATGTTAATTCATTTTATTAAACATAAGGTGACATTAGTATAGTTTTCTCTTTTTCCTCTCTTAAATTCAGGATATTATACATGTGTTATGTAAATAAAGTAACACCATGATGCGGTAAGGACTATAATAATAATGAACTTATATTTTTGTGTTACAATATTTGGGCTATAAAAGAATGACTAAAAAGGGTACAATTTGAAACTTTCTATGAGTTAATTTTAAGGATACACAAGTTAAATTTACTTCGAACTCTCTTATTTTGGAGCCAATAAATAAGTGTTTTGAAAAAAAAAATGGGGAGGCCAATTGAAATTTCCAATAAAATTTGGGGACCATGAGTTATGTTTATTTACTAAGTAACTATTTTTTGTGACCACATATGAGAATTTTATAAAACTTTGAGGGGTCCATGGCCCACCTACCCCACTCTAGATCACCTATGGATACATATGATGGTATGAAATGCACTTAAGTTCTAACACTACTTTCTCACAATTATTCTCTGAAGGACATGATTATTAATGTTGATGAATTGCCTAAATTCTCTCTATTTACTAGGGGGGAAAATAAATTGACTAAAGCCAAACCAAGCAATAGTAAAAAGGCTAAGCAAAGAGGTTCCCTCCCAAAGGAGACGGTTCTGGTTTCCCTTTGAAAAAGGCAAGTGCTAAATCTCTTCCCAAAAAAAAAAATTTTGACTTGCTTTTCCTTTTCCTTTCTCTTCTTTGTCATTTTTTTTGGTTGTTGGAAAATAGGTTTTTTTTTAATAACCCTCTCAAATAAAAGAAGTCAGAAAGTCAATAAAGAAGCATATCATTCTTGGTTAGATCTCGTGTGGGGACTAAAGTTAGGAAGGTGAGTAAAGTTGGAGTTGCTAAAGTTGTTGCCAAGTATTGAAAGTTTCCTGATAATAATATCTGGTAAAAAAAAAAAAATTGGCTATTAGGATCATGAGAAAATCAATGTTTCTATGTGCATCCAAACTCATCAAATTCTCCATTGCCATGTAGAGATAGATATACAAAGCTAACACTGAATGTTTTATTTCATTTATTTGAGATAACAGTTGTTCCAATAAAGTAAGCACTTTTAGCCTCTGGTTTCTCAAATAATTCTTGTGGGGAACTTCAATGACTATTAGATTTAGCTACGGTAGATGTGGTTCTCTTGAATGGTCCGGTCATGTGGATGACTCATTTGTGGCTCCTACGCACAGAATTGATGGATTTGAAGCACATGGGTTGTCAATTGACTTGGAATAATGGTGGCACAAATTGGAATTTCTTAAGTAAACAACTTGGAATATTGTTAAATTTTGTGATTCCACACATCCGACGATTCTAACACTTCAGTTCGTGTCAAACCTAACTGACATCCCATCTTAACCTGTGACATGAATTAGAAGTAGGATTTATTTGAAATTTTAAGTGATAAAAACATGTAGACTTAATAATATTTCCTCTTATTAGAATATAGGAAGAACTCAAAATTGTATATTATATTTTATTTTGTTCATTTAACTAAAATCTAATTATTACAAAAAAAATATATATTCTTCAAAATTTTAAAACAAGCGTGTCAAAGTTAAGTTAATACATATGATATTATGAGTCATCTAATTTTAATTTTAATTTTATTTTACATAAACAACGTATCTTTAAACATATAAAAATTATAAACTTTTTTTGTATTTTGAGTCGGTAAAACTTTTACCCAAATCTTGTCCAAAATAAATTTGTACTCTAAAATTCAAACTTGGTCACAATTTCATGGTCTCAACTACCTTGCCCACACCCGTAAAATCTTTGAGCAAAAAACGGGTTGCTCGAGTTAAGCCCACCCAAGTCCCACCCCTACTCTATAAGGGATTGTTTTCATTTAGTGTATGTATCAAAATTATAAAAAAAAAAATCCCCAAAAGCTCAAAATTTTGAACAAATGAACTCAATCCCCAAGTTACCAAATGTTGTAATCTTTCTCTTTCAAACTAGAAGGTCCAGAGTTCAAGTCCCACAAAGACAAAGACAAAGTGGGTGTGTGAAATTTTTGCCAAGGTAAAAATAATAATAAAAATGATAATAAATAAATAAAATTAATCCCCATGTTCATAGTACACCAAAAACTGAAAATTTTGAAAGATAACTTGGGAAGCTCAATATTCATGCTTGGACAAGGGGTAAAGAAAGTTCTTACAAACAGAAAGCTAGAGTCCAATGTTTAAACTTTGGAATCAAAACACTAATTTTCTCCTTCAAATTTGTCATTCACAGCCCAGAAACAATTCTTTTTCTTTCTTTCTTTAATGTAGATAAGATGGTTCTATGGAGGTCGTATTATCAAGACCTTGAAACTGCCATAGTATCAAAAGGCACATACCAGTTCTCCAAAGATCTATTTTATTTCACTAGCCCAGAAAAATACTCCCACCCAATTCATTCAGATTGTTTGCTGATGTACCAAGTACAACCCAATAGCACCTACATTATATAAACTCCAAAAGTCACAAGTAAACAAAATCTATAGGTATATGAAATTCCCCCCAAACTCCAGAACTGAAATTTGTTTTTGAACAAATGACGTTGAGATTTAGAGAGAATGAGAGAGAGACATAGCAAATTGAGCTCAGGAAGTATAAAAGTTGCCATTACACATCAGTAGTAAACTCTCACCCATGTGTTGGAGCAAAATCTGGCTTTGATTTTTCTTAAGCAATTCCTTTATCAAATGACTCTTTCGTACAGATGCATTTTAACAAGCCAACACAAATTCATAGGCTTTGTTGTACTCAAGGTTGCGCCTGTTTCTTGGTGATCGAGGTGGTTTGTCTGTTGGTGATCCAATGCATCTGTGAATCATGTGGGAACTTGCGTTACCTGCCACTTTCAAGCTTTTAGCTAAAAGCCAAGTTAATCAAATCACAATCCATCTAAAAAGATCTAGTTTTAACCTTATCCAGCTTTCCATGGAAAATCAGCTCCACTTCTCTGCGCAGGCTCTCCACATCCACCACATAATCTCTCTGGTATTCCTCAACCATTAACTGCTGCAACTGCTGCCTCATCCTCTCCAATGCCCTGTCCAATCCACAGAAGTCTTTGAAAACTAGAGCATCAGTTGTCCTGAGCTGTAACAGATTCTTGATTGCAATAAGGGCCTGTAATGCATCACATCAGCAACATAAATTAACAGACGGCAAAAAGTAGAGCTTGATTCTTACAATTACATGATGATGTGCAAAGTGAAAAAGCACATACCAAAAATATTAGTCATCCATTTAAAATCCTGATATCAAGGAAATGATAGGATGCCGTGAAGCACACACTTGTTTGTAGAAGAACATAAATATGTATTATTTTTAACTGTCTTCTCCACTTAAGGAGGTGTATTAACCTTATATGTTAAATCAGCATGGATGACAAATCTTTGGTATGTGCACAACCACGCCAAAATATTTCAGTAGTGTAACGACAAGGCTGATGCTAACAAAACACCTTTTCCTGGAGATCAAGGTCAGTTGATGCTGTTAAATCAACTACGGACTTCAAGAAGAAACGATTGCTGAAAAACGGTAGCTCTGCTTTATTTCTAGTTTCTAATTGACACTCTGCCAGATCAGCCACAAGAAACACAGATTTCCTGCGCAGTCTGATATCAATGCTTGAGTTGCTCAGTATGTCCTACAAGACAAACCAATGATTGCAACTGTCAGCCCCTAGACAAATACTTTAAATGCTATTTTGTACATTCTTGATTGTGTCACCTGTAGCATCAAGTCTCCAGTTTCTGCATAAAACAATTCTTGGCCATCTAAATTGTTTCTGATCAAGGCAGAGACAGCATATAGTGCCTTTGTGGCTTCTTCAATAAAACTAGATTTTACCATCTTCATTAGCTTTGGCAACGCACCGAGTTCCAAGACCTAAGACACTCAAGTCTTGTAAATCATATACTGTTCATGTAAATCTCACTTATAGATACAAATGAGCACACACTCCACAACTTCTAGATATCACAAGTATACATTACAAAGAAAATAGAATATAAATGATAAAACTAAATATTTAAGAAACATCTTTTTATTAACAAAGAAAAAAAAAATGCAAATCTGCAAACCTGCTTCTGAACAACAGGGTTATTTTGACTAGCTTTACCAAGAATCCATGCAGAAGTTTTCCTTATTTCTGGGTCGTGGTTATTAAGCTCTCCTATTACAACAGCAAGGCCCCCTAGTTTGTGCAAATCTGATAAAACATAAACAGCATTATGTCAAGTTTCTTACAGAGTAGGAAACGGCAACATGCACAATCACTTTAGCAGAATTCAAAATTCAGGACATCAAACTCAGAAAAGACCCATCTCAAAACATCTGCAGAACAGTACCTAAACTGAATATGTATAATTGACACTTTTTAATGATGAAAAAAAATACATATTAAATTTCTCAGAGAAGGTTTACAACTGCATAAATGTTCTATGATAATCATACAACACAATCTGACGGCACAAAGTATGTGGGTACTTAACCGTTCTCCAAACTTACAATTCTCTTTTTATCATGGGATGAGCGAGTTAAAACATAGGTTTTTATACTAGCAAAAAAGTGATATCTAGGTTATATAGAGCATGGTATCTAAATTAGATCCTGACTCGGATTAAGATAGCTTTTCCTTGCCCCCATTTCTGTCAACCCAAGACCTGGTTAGTATATAACCGCACAGACTTACCCAACAAACCCTCCCCTTTGCCATCTGAGTATGAGTTCTTAAAAGTTATTGCTTCCAAATTAATTATTGGGTACAGATTCTTACATACAAACCCAGTTGTATCCAAAAATAATAATGGTAGTAAGAATAAGTTTCTACTGGTTAATTAAATAACACAAAAAAAATTCTTACTTTATCTTTTTGGGTTATTTTCCAACTATATATTTCAGATTGAGACACACAACGCACCACGAGTGGAAGCACAAACATGCACGAAAAATATCTATTCAGATCGATTTTTATCTAATTATTAATTCCCAGAAGCTATACATTGCAATTTGTAAAACAATTTTTTAATATTAAATATGCTGATGCCAAAAGTCAAAATAATCTCAAATTCAGGCAACATAATATTAGAGTAGAGAAGCATATGACCAAATAATAACGGTACTACGAAGATAGAAAATCTAAGGCTAGCGATCCTCCCAACTACCACGAAAATCCAACACACATGCACGAAGCCATGTCCTTCAACACCTGAATGACCTTTCAAACGGAAGCTACATGGGAATTGGAGTCAAAGATGACGGAAAAATATCCACAGCTTTTTGAATAAGGTACGCAAATTTCGAGGACAAAATTTCTTTTTAGAAGGGTAGAATGTAATATCCTTAAATTTAAATAGCTTCAATAACTTCTCTTAGAAGCCTTTGTATAACTTCTCTTGGAAGCCCAAACTGTAAACCAATCTCAGAGCAACTTATAGCAGAACATTCAAATTCATTTCCCTAATGCTTGAAATAAATCCAAGTTAACTATATGCAAGGAAAAAAAAACGGAAAGATCATCTTGCTTTTATTTTACCTAAGAAAACAATAAAAAATAACTATGAACCTGAAAAGATTAGCCACCCATATACTTTAATTTGCTAAAAAATCTAAATCATGTATAAATATATATCTATACACACACACACACACATAGAAATACGAGGCAAGAATCAACTTGCCTTCAAGATGAACTCTTTGAATCCTTCTTCTCTCTCTCTTCAAGATGAACTCTATTTCTCTGGCATTTCCCAACTCTCTACTTTCTCTTTCTATGCGTGTTGGCCAATACACTTCGTTCCTTATCAATATAACATAGTACACATACTAGAACCATGTAGAAAGCTTCTTTTGGAAGCTGAAGCTATTATTATAGTATATTAATATATGTGTACACTAAATCTGTTTAGTCTAGTGGACTTGACCAAATGGACATTTGTTGTCCATGCACACAATGGTGTGCCACCTAATACCACACATAAGTATATAAATATATGACAATTGTCTTGCACACTTTAACACTAATGTATAAGGATGTCTACATATATATCTACAATAGCTTGGTCAAAGCTACACATCTCCACTCTCCATGCACACTGCCACATGTCACACATACCTATGTCCTCACATGCACACCAACACTTATAAAAACATAATGATACAAGTCTGGAAAATTTTATATCCTATGCTACAGAATCCTTAAGATATATATAACAGTGCAAATAACTAGTAGTGTTGGAGCACGTTAGATACATACATATATATCAATGCATGTAGACTTTACTATTGGAGCATTTTATATTTCTAAATCTGAATGGTGTGGGCTGAACTACTGAAGTATGTGCTGAAGATAGTTGTTGAATGTACATAGTACTGTTACTTATTTGGGTAGTATATATATATATATATATATATATAGATATCCTTATACATTAGTGTTAAAGTGTGCAAGATAATTGTCATATATTTATATACTTATGTGTGGTATCAGGTGGCACACCATTGTGTGCATGGACAACAAGTGTCCATTTGGTCAAGTCCACTAGACTAAACAGTGTACACATATATTAATATACTATAATAATAGCTTCAGCTTCCAAAAGAAGCTTTCTACATGGTTCTAGTATGTGTACTATGTTATATTGATAAGGAAACAAAGAGTATTGGCCAACACGCATACAAAGAGAAAGCAGAGAGTTGGGAACGGCCAAAGAAATAGATAAAAGAAGAAGAAGAGAGGAGAAGAAGGATTCAAAGAGTTCATCTTGAAGGCAAGTTAATTCTTGCCTTGCATTTCATATATATATTTATACATAATTTAGATTTTTTAGCAAATTAAAGTATATAGGTGGCTAATCTTTTGAGGTTCATCATTTTTTTTATTGTTTTCTTAGGTAAAATAGAAGCAAGATGATCTTTCCGTTTTTTTTCCTTGCATATAGTTAACTTGGATTTATTTCAAACATTAGGGAAATGAATTTGAATGTTCTGCTATAAGTTACTCTGAGATTGATTTACAGTTTGGGCATCTTGGTTATATTCATGAGTCAAGCATAAGTATATGTATATATACCATTGTTTGGTGGGTCTTCTTGGTGGCAGCTGGATGTGGTGTGAGGTGGTTTCAGCTGGGTCTTTGGGTGGCCGGTTATGGGTTGCATGTACATATTAAATCTATTAAAACTGCTACCTCAAACAAATGCAAATCCAGGCACAAAGATGGTGATAGCCTAGGGCCTCTAGACTACACCTCAAAGAACATAAACTCTATGGTGCATAAAAATTAATAGACCACCAGATGCCATTTGGGAAATTTTTTGGGTGCCCCTAATCATTCAAATTTTGATCTGCCATCTCTTCTTGGACATTAGATGCCCAGTCATTTTTCTACATAGAAAAAAAATTGGAAATGATATACAATCATTTTAACAGAAGAAAGGTGAACCTAGGGAAAATGCCCCTTTCCTGGGGGACATATGCAAGAATAGCATTTTAGCACCAGAATATGGGATATATATGGACATACCATTTGCATTATCTATTGGCTCAACAAGTACCAAAAGCTCCTCTAATGCACGATGATGATCTTCCAAAGCCAGAGATGAATTATTCAAGTCATCTATTGCAATTTGCATCAATTGTGCATCTGATGGCGTTTTTAACCTCTCCATCAGTTCCTGTGTGAGCACAAAGGAGGCAATAAAGTAATCAACTAATCATAATGAACAAGGATAATGTGCAGTTACAAAAAAAAAACATAAAAAACACTAATTAAAGTTTAAGTTATAACAGAAAAATGAACAAGTGGTGCTGGTGATGTGCCTGCATGTCTGAATAGATTGTATCATTCATGTCAAGCCCACATGTAGAATCACAGACACACATTCAGCGCATTAAAGCGGGGTACTACCCCTCACCACCACCACCCAAAAAAAAAAAGCAACTAACTGCCACCCTTACAGGGACCACCACTAGGAGGGCATCATCTTATTAACAAGGTATTCCGTAAGATTTAGAATTAGCTCTTCCATATGTATGAATCTCAACTTATACAAGAAGCTACATATAAAGGATTCACTCTCTTAGGAGATTCTTCAATAAAATTAGTTTCAACACAATTAAGATTGCCCTTGAGCATAATCTGCTTTGAACCAAAAATAAATAAATAAAAAGACTCAGGACAGGCACTAATCAAAAAGTCAAAAAGAATAGCCAGATTAATTTTAATCATTACATGGTCCATCAAAGAATCTTGGCAAAGAAAGTGAAACCCTTACTCATTGTCCAAACTAACAATCCTGCGATTGCTGTTGGAACTTGGCACTCTGCTAACCATATGCTTGAGATTTTAATGATATGGTGCCTCGTTTGACAAGGGAAGACTAAATGGACTTCTAGATCAACCGAAGACGGAGCTGTTCTTTTTTATGAATGAGGAGTTACTACTTCTATTCCTTTTAGAGGGCATTTTTCCAACCTAGAAGGGGATTTAGTGTTGGGTTTGTGGGATTTTAGAAGCTTATTTCTTTTGGTATGGACTGTGTGTGTGGTTTCTCATAGGTGTAGGATTCCTAATTGTACCTCTTTGCTTTTTTCTTCATTAACAAAGTTTTTTTTTTTATAAGTAAAAATTCATAGAAAAGCGCCCAAACGGGGAACGCGTCCCAAACACAACAAACAAAATCAAATTCTTAGACTATCTACAAAAGTCAAAAGGGACTCCGACGAAGAACAAAAGAAGCCCTCCGACCAAAAGAAGAGGAAATTGATAACAGAGCATCTAAAAACACCCCAAGGCTGTTCAATATCTTCAAAAGCTCTCTTGTTCTGCTCCTTCCAAAGGGCCCACCATAGACAATGAGAAGCAACCCTCCAAGAACGCCTAATGTCACGACGCACCCGAAAGCCATTCCAAGCAGTAATGCAGCTCGCCACTGACTTAGGCATGACCCACTAAACACCAAAAATAGCATAAATTAAATCCCATCTCTCCCTCGCTCTAGGGTAATGAAGGAGAAGATGATTAACCGTTTCCTCTGCTCGCTTACACATACAACACTTATTTGCGAAGATGTGTCATCTCTTTCTTAGATTATCCATGGTCAGAATCTTCCCCATAGATGCCGTCCACACAAAGAAAGCCACCTTCAAAGGAACTCTAGAACGTCAGATTCCTTTCCAAGGAAAGGACGGACTGTGAGACTTTACCAAATTCCCATAAAACGACCCAACCTCAAATCTCCCATGGGTCGATCCGGTCCAAACCAACCCATCACACCCTCTCCCAGGGCAGGCCTGTCCGTAAAGAAAGGCTAAAAACTCTGTCATCTCCTCCACCTCCCAATCATGTAAAGATTTCACAAACTGAATATACCAGACTAGACGCCTGCCATCAAGGTGATAGCACTGCGCGACCATAATCTGTCTATCCAACGCAATTTTGGCAAGTCTCGGATAAAGCTCCCAAATGATCTATCACCACACCAATAATCATTCCAAAAACTTACAAACCGACCATCCCTCACCCTAAATCGAATGTGTTTGGAGAATTCGTTCCAACCCTTCGCAATATACCTTCATAATCCAACCCCAACCGGTGTTCTCAACATAAGGGAGCACCATCCCCCTCTATCCTCTCCATATTTAAGACAAATAACCCTCCTCCAAAACCTATCCCTTTCCATCCCAAATCGCCACAACCACTTCCCCAAGTTAGCTTTATTGAACAAATTCAATTTCCGCACCCCAAGTCCTCCCTTCTGAATAGGGCGACAAATCTGCTCCCAATTAACCAAATGATATTTCCCTCTGCCAGTTTCATGGATGTCCAATGATAGGAATTATTCTTCTGAAGCCTTTAAGAAAGCTATTTCCCAAGTTTCTCCTTCTATAGATTCAATTCACAGCACGCGGCTGCAAACCATGCACACATTATGCATACAAAGCAACAATGTTAAAACTAAACCCCTCATCTCACCTAAAAAGTAAAAACCCTAAGGCTCTAAGCCCAAAAATACTGAAAGTTTGGAAAGAATAAATTTCAACATGGGGACTTCCCCTCAAAGGAGTTCCTATTCTCTCCTACCACATCAGTCACTATGGAAATTAACTGATTTTAAAAGTTGCTCTGTCAAATCCATTAGATATGGTATCACATATTCCAAGAATATAATGTTGATATAATCCATTAGACATAGTGTCAAGGATACAAATATGTTTTTTTTCTATCATAATTGTGACAAGTTTTGAGTTAAGTTTGAAGTTTGAAACTTCATCTGAAGATTGAAGGCAAAAAGAAGACCTAGGTTCAATTGAATGAGAAGGTAAAGTCAATGAATGAATATAAATTCAATGCAAGCATCAACTGCCTCACTAAAAGCCTCTATAAATGCTATGGCCGCTATTGTCCTAGGAAAGAAGGTAAACGATTAGGTTGGCACGAAGGACGGAAAAGTGGGTGAAAGAAAGGTGGAAGGATGGATGAGCCATCCCTAGGAAGAGAAGGTGCCCTTTCCCCCTTTCGTTTAGTTGAGTGAAAGGGAGTACAAGGAAGTGAAACCTTCCATTGTTTGGTAAGAGGGAAGAGTTTTTATATATATATATATCGGATGTAAGGTAAGAATGTCATTTTACATTATATTCAATAGTTATCCTTCTCTTCTATCCAATTTTAGAAGTATGAAAAATGGTGGGCCAGGAGGGATCCCTCATCCATCCATCCTTCCCTTCCCTCCAGTTATCCCTTGCACCAAACAATTGAGACTTACTCCATCCTCCTCCTCTCCTCCCTCCCTCCCTCATCATTTCCTCCTACTCAAGGTAGTCTAAGGGAGTTGGAAGGAAAGCAAACATCACATCATCTTGTTTGCCCATAATTATGAACAAGCTTTCAACAAGTGTCTCCACGACAAGCACAAATCTGATTGCAAGAAGTCCCTAGGTTGGTTGATGTTGATAGAAGTGCTAATCTTAAAGTTGGTCATTTTCAACGAGACAACAATAGGAGAATAATTTGTTGCATAAGTTGAAAAGGTTCGGTGATGATAATGTTTGAAAAATGAGTAGAAATTCTTGTTTACGTTACATCAGAAGGAGCAGCAAGACTTTGGTAGGCCAAATACCAACAAACACATTATGCTACCTAATGAGACATAACTTTTTACCAAAATAATTACAAGCAGCCAGTTCACATGCAAATTTGCAATTTACACAATTGGTGCAAAGAGTACGTCTATGAAAGAATACACTAAAAAGTTCTATAGTTTGGTTACGAGATTGGGAGTTTTATGAAGAAAAATGTGATGATATATATATTATTATATATATATGTACTGATTGGAATCAAACTCACAAATGTCTTTTAGGTGCAAGTAGATTTTACACTACAACAGCTACAATTCAAGTGGCCTACCAGATGGAAGAAAAAAGAAGAAAGAAGATTTTTGTTAAAGCTTCAACAGGACATACAAAGCATAATAACTTTCATGCATGCAAGAAAAGGTAGGTCTATTAACAATTCATAAGGAAGTTCTTATGCTTTCACAAGCCATCTTGTCCTAGTACTTCTTTTCCCGCTCAAGGGAATAACAGTTCCAATATAATTGCCATGATTTCTAATTCTAACAAAGGCTAAAAGAGTGTAAAGAATCAAAAAAAAAAAAAACCTCGATGCCAATTTTGAAGCTACACTAGTTTATCTAAATGATGAATTTGATCGATGCTATTCATCCTTTTTTTGGCAACTAGTAAGCAAGATAATAAAACAGATTATGAGCTTTATTTTATCATAGAGGAAAAATCTTTAAAACAAAATTTATTGGTGAAGGACAAATATGCTTTTTGTTGATAGACACTGCGAGTCGTACTAATTTAGTCTTAGAGGAACCTATAAATAAATGTTGTCCAGTGACATTCACTATTGGAGAGCTTAAGGAAACTGTTAGGTGCATGAGATGATCTGAATTCTAATATTTAGCTTTGAATTACACACACTCATTTTTATAGTACTGCCTGTCAGCTCTGAACTATAGCTTGTGTGTCGCATACGCAAATGGACTACCATATAAATATGGACTTAAGTGGTCAAATATTACACTCTGCTAGACTATTATTATCGATTAGTAATATGCTCTGATATAATAAACTTGAGGTTTTAAAAAAAATTCAACCCAATTAATTGTTCCAGTAATTAATTACAAGGAATTGTAAGAAGAAGGAAAGGGGAACATCTGGGAAAATTTCTCTTTTGGCCGGAGTGGAAAAAGAAATCTACAGGAAGCATTATTTGTTTCTTTCAATATCATAAGCACCAAATACTTCTCACCTTTATTTCCATTTGACGCTTCTTTAGCTCGTCAGGAGATAGACGTTCGACGTTTTGGGCTGTTTCCTTCAACTTTGATGGATCAGAATGTCCTGGTACAATTACAAGAAAGAACATAAATTTTAATTCAAAGATATAAAATATTTCATTATACAACTAGCTTTTATGAGGTAGACTCTCTACAAAGTAATTCTTGTCCACAAACGGAAAGCTAAGGGTGAACTTAAAAAATTCTAAATAAAAAGAAATAAATGAAGCTGCCAACAGGTAAATGGAGAAAGCAGATCTAGTCATCATTATATCTGAAGAGCAAATGATGCAGTTCATAAGATGCTCAAGGAGAAACAAATTCAAAAAAGCGTAGAGAGATACTACAGAAATTGGTTTGATCTCAAACTGGGACCTCTTGGAATCAAGTATTAGTTTGATTTAGCTTTTTGTAGTTTAGTGTTTTCCTTCTTCTTTTTTTTATGATAATTTCTGCTGTTAAATTTTGCTGGACATGAGCTGTAGTGTGGTCAAGCTGGGTTCTCACTTACAGACTTCAGTATAGTTTTATTGCGTTTATCTCTGATTCATCTTTACTATAGAGTCGAATAACAGTTTGAGTTTGAAAGTTTAAGAATCTATGTATAATTATGTAAAGCTTTGAATTTAAGAGAGAACAAGTTCAAAGAATTTTTCCGGTACAATGGCATTCAAGCAGCTATAATTGAGATGCTGCTTAATCAAGTGATACTTCTATTTATAATACAAACAATTGGTAGTTCCCACTCTTCAATGAACATTCAGCTAACACAGCAGAACCTACAACCCAACCAACACACAATCCTGATGGTGCCAACCAACCAAAATGACTCACCTAAGCTATTAAATCAATCCCTTTCCATAGCCCAACTGAAGCAGTTTTATCAATTTGTACTTATCACTACTATACAATAAATTACTAATATGATATGACAAAGATTATCAAATGCACAGTAAGATAAACACAAGCTCATTACTTACAACTGGCCAACACAGAATTGAAAATCAACAAAATCAAAATCAAAATCAAAATATTAAAATATTATCTACCCATTATAGAATTCGAAAGAATTGGGTACTTACCTATTGCCCACTGTAACATTCCGTCAAGAGAAGAAAACCCGCCGTCGAAGTCGTCTTTGTCGTTCAACGCCGCCGTAGATTCCTCCGCTTCCGCCTTCCTCAACAGATCTCCCTCCTCCTTTGCAGTGGACCAAAACAGCCCTCCGGAAGCCGATTTATTTACCCGTTCTGCCCTCGCAACGATTATTGCCATGAACACCGACGCCAATATCAACAGTCCAATTAAGACTCTCTGTCCCATCCCAAAAAATCACAAACCCAGAAAAGATAATATATATATATATATTTTTATATATATATGTGTAACGAATTAAACAGAAAAAGAATGCACTGCACAGCAAAAAGATGAGACTTTCGGGGTTTAAGAACAGAGGATCTGAGAGAGATGTAGACAGGAAATAAACTGAGTATGAGAGAGAAACTGTGAACCCACACGCTTTCGTCCTTCTTGTATGTACTAGAATTGTGTGGAATTATTAAAGGAAAATGATAACACACGCTAATCGGAATTTCTATAGACTGATGGACTACTATTCATTATTAAATTTACTGAAAACGCCAATAATAAAACAATATATGGTTTAGAACTGTGTTGATTGGTCGAGTGATGTCATAAATGGGATCTACTTAATACTTAAGATGCATAAAATTCCTTTTAAGTTAGTTTATAAACTAATCCGATTTACTAAATTAAAATTATTATTAACTCATTAATTTTCGAAAAAAATTATTAACTCATCCGTGATGTCATTTAACCAATCAGTTAAATTGGTTTATAATTTCTACCTTTGCTTCGGTGGTTCCAGTCTCACTCTGTGTCTGTCGCTGTGAGCCGAATTCATCCAAAAATAATTTTTCTTTTCATAATATATTTTGTTTTTTCTTATGTTAAATAAAGATAAACTATATTTCCATTATTTTAATACTAAGTTTAAAAATCTGTAACAATAGCTAAACTGGTATAATGTCTTTGACTCTTTGTATATGAATTAGAGGGTGTATGTTGTGTTCAAATTTTTTTAGGTCATCAGTAACTTCTATGAATTTGAGGGTGATAAAAGTGTAAATATTTTCTAATATTTATATACTCTTAAAACACTTATTTTAATTAAAATTTATTCTTAAAAAACTTTTCCTATTCCAGAATAGTTCTCAAAATCAAGCATCTATTAAATGACTTTTTCCCTTACCACCAAATGTAAACACCTTTTTTTTTTCCTATTGAATTATCTTTTTAATTTAGAATATGCTTGAACGGTTATTTGACTCCCTCATTGTTATTACTCAAGGCCGGATGTAAAAAAGATCATTGCTAAAACGAAGGCCAATTGTAAATAAAAAATAATATTAGGTAAACAACTGACCACAAAATTCATGTCAAATCTTCTTATATTGTGTTTGGTACATGAATGGAATAAATGAAATGCTCATTCCAATCATTCCCTTATTTGGTATGAATTTTAGGCCTGGTTTGGATGGAAAGAAAAGAAAGGGAAGGAAATGAAGGGATATTTTTTTTGTTTTTGGTGTAATTTTTTTAATGAAAATGAAAAGAAATGGAAGTATTTGGAGGAATAAATTAAGGATGAATAGTAACTTTTGTTTTCCTTCCAAAAATTGGAGGAAATGGAAGGAAATGTTAGCATTTTTTAATGAAATTTTATTAATACCAACTTTGCCCTTATTTTGATAAAAGCTAAAATTTGTTTTTTTAAATATAAAAGGGTATAATGGTAAATTTTTTAAATAGTTTCATTCCCTTTCTTTCCCCAAACATGTTAACTATCATTTCATTTCTTTTCCTTATTAATCAACCAAACACCATAAAAGTTTAACATTATCCTCTCAATTCCTTTCTTTTCTTTTCTTTCATTACTAATGTTATCATTTCTTTTTTTTTCCATTGTACCAAACATAGCCAAAGTTGGAATGGTCATTCCCTTAGAATAAAAATTCATTCCATAGCTAAACTTATGAATGATCATTCTATTTTCAAGTAAGATTAAAAATAAAATTAATATTTTCAATAAGCCCTTCACCACATCGACACCTTCACCGCCATTGCCTTCCACCATTGCCACTACCACCGTCGCCTTCCATTGTCGTCTTCCACCACCACTGCCGTCATCGTCACCTTCCATCATTGTCACCACCTTACTACCGCCTTTCACCACCACTGCCACCTCCACTACCTTCCACCACTGCCGCCTTCTAGCACCACCACCTACACTACTATTGTCTTCCACCATTGTCGCTGCCTTCCACCACCACCACCACCATATACACCACTGTTGCTTTGCACCACCACCGCCTTCCGCCACTTCTACTACTGTCATTGCCTTCCACCACCACCACCCATCGCTTTCTACCAACACCACCACCCATCGCTTTCTACCAACACCACCACTTACACCACTATCGCCTTTCACCACCACCACCACTTTCTACCACCGCCATCCATTAGCACCACTATTTTTTAATTTTTTTTATAAAAGAATGTTATTTTTATTAGTATTTTGGATAATTCAATTTGAACTTCATTCTATTCCTATATATTTTCATTTTTACAATCAATAAATAGAATGAAAATAATTATTCCATTCTTACTTGCATTCCATTCCTTTCTATTCCTACATACTAAATGTAGTCTTGATGAATTTTCATATAATCGAAGAGAATTCATGACCCTATTCATATGTAGAAGGAGAAAAAACCCCTAAATTAACCGGTATTAGATTTTTTAATCTGTAAAGGAAAAAAAAATCCTAAATTAAAATGTATTAGATTTTTCAATCTATAAAGGAAAAAAAACCCTAAATTTAATTGTATTAGATTTTTTAATCTGTAAAATTATTTGATTTGGTGAAATATGCAGTTCCCTTTGCATTTTGGACTACTAAAAAAAAGATAAACCGACAACATAGGCCGCCAACCACATGATCTCCATCCAATGGTATTGACATTCACAACATTTTGATCTTGGGCCAAAACAGCCTAACAACGATGTTCTTTGATGACAATCTATAATTTATGGCAAATCTAACATACGCAGTAATCAGTATATATATATATACACACACATACACTAGTGTATACCCATGCATAAGGCACTATCATGCACTCGCAATTGTGATCGTTAGATAGAGTGATTTTAGATCGTAGATAGTGAAAGACATTTTGGACCACAGGATTCAAGCTTAAATATTATATAGATATATAAAATTTTGTTACGAGAGAAAGGGAGAGCCACGTCATAATTATTATACACATCTCGATTTTCTTCCGAGATGTGCAACACTACTCTTTATTATTATTTTTAAGCCAAAGTGCAGTAAACTCCCCTGTGCTTTCAAAGAGGTGCAAAATACCCCCTTGTACTATTTTTGGGTGCAAATAACCTCCTTAGCTTTAAAATAGTTGTAAAATACCCCCCTTTGGACAAAATATACTTTTTATGACCATTTTACCCTTTATATGTTTATAAAAAATAAAATAAAAATAGAGAAAAGAGGGTTTTTTATATTAATTTTTTTTTACCTTAATAAAAAAAGAGGAGCTTTTTCCGAAAAAAAATTTAGGAAATAATTTTCGGAAAAAAAAACTAAAAAAAAAAATAAAGAGAGGGAATTGTTTCCGAAAACTTTTTTTTTTTTCAAAAATTATTTTCAAATTTTTTTTATTTTTAGAAATTCCCTCTCTTTCTAATGAAAAAAATTTCCAAAAACAATTCCAGAAAACAAAAAAAAATCAAAAAACAATAAGTTTTCAGGAAAAAGAACTAAAAATAAAGAGAGGGAATTGTTTCCGAAAACTAAAAAATTTCTGATTTTTTTTTGTTTTTCGGAAAAATTTTCCATTAGAAAGAGAGGGAATTTCTAAAAACAAAAAAAAATCAGAAAATAATTTTTGAAAACAAAAATAGTTTTCGGAAACAATTCCCTCTCTTTATTTTTTATTTTTTTCCCGGAAAAAGCTCATCTTTTTTTATTAAGGTAAAAAAATTTTAATATAAAAAAAACTTTCTTTCTCTATTTTTATTTTATTTTTTATAAACATATAAAGGGTAAAATAGTCATAGAAAAGTATATTTTGTCCAAATAGGAGTATTTTGCAACTATTTGAAAGCTAAGGGGGGTTATTTGCATCTAAAAATAGCACATGGGGTATTTTGCACCTCTTTGAAAACACATAGGGGTTTATTGCACTTTGGCCTTATTTTTAAAATAAACAAATGATACTTAATTTCTCAAACATCACAAATGATTGAAATTATCTATTGATTACCGTGGTATTATTATTATTTTTTAAATGGCATTAAATTCCCAAACATCACAATTATTAGAAGAGTAAGGCTATATTTGGTACAATAAAAAAAGAAAAAAGAAAATGAAGGATAATATTAGTTAGGCCAAAGTGCAATAAATCTCCCTCTAATTTTAAAATGGTGCACAATACCTCCCTCACATTTTTTTGGGTGCATTAAACACCCTCCCACTTATAATTTGGTGCAGTTTGCCCCTATTTGGCACTATTTGGGTTAAGAATTGATGTAAAATGACAGAAATACCCTCATAGATAAAAAAAATAGAAATTAAAATTAAAAAGAAAAAGAAAAAAAAGTGATTAATTTACCCAAAAAATTATCGAAAAAAGGAAATAACAACAACTTTAATTTGCCGAAATACCGAAACAAATTATCAAAAAAAATAATACTTTAATTTATAGAAAAAAAATTTACCGAGAAAAAAATTTGGTGAATTAAAGTTGTTTTTTTGGGTAAATTTTTTCGACAAATTAAAGTTATATTTTATTTTATTTTTTTGGCATTTTTTGATATATTAATCATTTTTTTTCTTTTTCTTTTTAATTTTTTTTATCTATGAGGGTATTTCTATCATTTTACATCAATTCTTAACCCAAATAGAGACAAACTGTACCAAATTATAAGTTGGAGGGTGTTTAATGCACCCAAAAAAAGGAGAGGGGGGTATTGTGCACCATTTTGAAACTAGAGAGGGGTTTATTGCACTTTGACCTATTAGTTATGAGGGAATAAAGGGAAGGTAAGAATGTTGTTAATCTCTTATTATGTTTGGTTAATTAATAAAAAATAATAGTAATCATGTTTGGGGAAAGAAAAATGGAAAGGAAACTATTTTAATTAATTTACCACCGTACTCTTTTATATTTAAAAGACAAATATATAGGTTAAGCATGTAATTGCTAGATTATATAGTAATTAAAAAGGTAAATCGAAAGTTGTAGATAAAATAAAATAACTATATATATATATTTTTTATAACTTAAAGAAAACCTATATTTGGTCCTTATGTATGTAACACTAGGAAGCACGAACACGTGACATGGGTACGACACGACACAGACACGACGATATGAAAAATTCTAAAAAAAATAGGACACATACATGCGAGGATATGACTATAAAATAATAATATAATATGTTAATATATATTCATTATTCAATGAAAAAATATTACATTATATAAATACTTTAATTTATCGTCAAGTTATTAAGAATCAAACAAACTTAATTATAAACAAAAATAGGCAAATAGATTAAAAGAAATTAAAGAACAAGGCTTATTTAGTGCTCTATATATATTTAGCTCATATTATTAATCATAACTCAGTTGCATATAAATTCGTTTCAAAATATTTCAATATACATCATTGCTACGAAGTGTCCAACACATGTCTCATGAGTGTCCAACGAGTGTCCCAAAAGTGTCCAAAAAAATGTTAGAATACTTCTACGAAGTGTCTGACACGTGTCTTAAGAGTGTCTGACATGAGTACGACACCGTCGGTGAAGTGTCCGTGCTATATAACATAGTCAATCTTAAGAAGGAAATAAATCCCAAATAGGTATATTGACATGGTAAAATATATACATGATAAAAGTATAACTATAGTAATGAAGACAAGAGGATCATTTTTGCCATGTAACCCAAATTTAACTAATGATTCCATCAGAGATATGCTTCTCTACATTCTTGAGGATCTAATGATTCACTCCCACAACCATCACCTATTAGATACACATCACCAGTTGGATAAATAGAAGCAACTAGATGTCCTAAGACTTATATTTTTATAAAAATAGGGGCAATTTTGGTATTAACAAAATTTCACTAAAAAATGCTAACATTTCCTCCTATTTTTGGGAGGATAACAAAACTTGTTCCTTATGCTTGAATGTACCCCTCCAAATCTTTCCATTCCATTTTTTTCCTTCCAGAATTTTATACCAAACACAAAAAACCATATTCCTCCATTTCTTTTCTTTTCATTTCATTCCAACCAAACTTGGCCTAACGGATGGGTAGCCAATCGACCTTAAAGTCATTATCCTTAATAGAAATAATAGGTTGCTTTCATTTCTTTCGTTCTCCTCTTGTTATTATTTTAAGATTGCTTCCCATTGTATTAAAAACTCTAATTCCAACCATCTCTCACTATTTGTTTGAAAAAAGAATTAGAGAGACCGGATCCAATTTTGACTGTTTTCCTTTTTATTCTATTTATTGCCATATAAATGATGTAAAATGATATTATATGTATTATTAATTTGAAATGCATGTTTGAGAACTTGTTTAGAGGTTCGGAGATTTTGATCCATTTGACTCATTTTAATATTTTCAGGTCGGCGGGGCCCAGGGCATGGGTCGGGTAAGCCCGAAAAATTGAATATTTTTTAAAAAATATTATTTTTAGTTTTAGACCAAAATGAAATGTTACACTCGTAGTCTCTGAAGAATGAGAACCAATTATGTAGCATCTACATCGAGAATTCAAGTATTGTATATGTCATTAGTCCAATCCTTTGTAGGAACTACCCGTAATAACGAACTTGCAAAATAGATATGTTTATTATAAAGGATTCGTCGTTCCTGACCTTGCTTCACCTTAATTGTTATTTGAACAAGTAAAAGTTTGTCTTGGTCCGAGTGGGGATAGCATTTCTCTTCTGTATGTCCATTAAGTTTTGAAAAATTCAAACATTTCAGAGATAGATAGAGAGGTAGGAGTTTATTGAATGAACCGCACTCCTTCGTATATTTCAGGAGTCCATTGATGAGAAGAGACAAGAGTTAAAGAAGTTATTTTAGAGCCATAGTCGCTTTCGAAATTGAAAACAGAGGTCGGGAGGGTACGTTAAATGGTCTTGGGGCATTTTGATCTTTTTATGCCCTAGTTGATATAAATATCAAGTGGCTGAGATATTTCTTCATTTCTCACAGACCAAGATAGCCCGACTACTAGTTTTTCAACATCCTCTTCATCACTTCTTCCTCTCTTGACATTTTGGGAGCTTTAAACTTGGATTTGAAAGTTGCTAAAAGAGAATAAAGTTTTATATTGGTTAAGGGCTTCGGTTTGAAGTTTGAACTGAACAAAGTTAGATTTAATGAAGGTGAAGCTTGGAAGATTTTTAGGGTTTTGGCTAGAAAAGCTTTAATATTGAGGTAGGGGTATTTTTTCTCTATTAGTCATCAATTTATAGGTGAGTTTGGGAGAGTTTGATTGAGTTTAGCATGCTTAGGAGGGCTTAGGGGTTTATGTGAGATTTCCTTCTTTATTTGTGATCAAATGCATGCTACGAAAGCTTACATCTTGTAATATATTATGTAGTGATTACATATGTGCTATATGTAGGAATTTGAGAATATATTGTGATATATGAAAATTGTATACATGTATGAATTATATGTAGAAATGTGGACATATATGTGATTATATATGGTATGTGAGAATATTAGGGATGTTAGTGTTGATATAAAGCATAAATATGTGTAGAAGAGTATGAAAAATATGTTATATGTTGCCTAATGTGAATATATATATATAGATATATATATATATATATATCGAAGTTTTTTCCAAGTGAGCCATACATGGGGTTCGGAGTTGTCCAATAATGTTATGGAAATGGTAAAAATGTCCACAATAGTATGATTGTCGAAGTTGTCTAATCATACCGAGGCTAATGCCTAGAAAGCGGAGTAGTCCAAAATCATGTGATCGTCGGAGTTGCCTAATCACAATGGCAAGACCAATATATTGCCAATAATGTATGATATTTAGAGTTATCCTATCATACGAGTGTCGTCGGAGTTGTCCAACACTACATAACCGTTGGAGTTGACCAATCATGTATAAGTATCGGATTATAACCGAAAAACATGTAAATATAAAGATACTTATATGTTTAACTATTAAGCATAATGAATGTGTTAAATGTATATATGAATTGCATTGAATTGGTTTGACATGCAAGTATTGAACATGTCATGTAAAATAGTGATATTATGATTTCATATCATGTAAGTCGGTGTCGGATCGATGCCTAAGTGGGTTGGGGCATTCCTACTGAGCCAATTGTTTTGCTCACCCCTTTCTCCCAAATATTTTTACAGATAAAGCATCGATGGTGGATGGGACTTGAGTAGCTATGTGGAGCACCCAGTAGTATTTTTGAGTTGTTTTGAATATTATAAATGGTTGCTATCCATACTGGCTTGTGGCATGTTGATATTTTTGAAGATGTAGCTAGATGAATAACTTGCACATTGAGGTTATCATATGTATAATCCCTTTTTGACATGTTATAGATTTTGAGGAATGTATTATGATGGTGAACACTTTTCATATATGTGTGTGTGTGTGTGTGAAATTGTATATGTACGATGCATGTTTGAATTATCAATACTAAGAAATGTATGTTAGAAGGTTGGGATATTTGGAAATCAATAGATGATATTTATGGATATGATTTCATATGAATTGAGAGTGCTTGATTTTATCAAGGTTTTATTCATGTTTAGAGTTGTGTATAAACATGTGAAATTATAGAATGCATGTGTGGGCTTGAATGAGATTTAAAAATTGAGACTATCAGGTTCTGGGCTCTATCGGCCAGCTAATGGATCTTCCAGCTAACCGGTACTCTCAAAGTCTTGAGAGATTGTAAATTAGAACATACATGGTACCTGTTTCAGTCGATAATAAATGCACAAAACATGTTATTTTATATCTCAAAATAAGTCTTTAATTACTCTTTTACTTTATTTAAATATTCTTATCTTTGCATTTTGTGTTTTATAGGGGTTGATTTCCAAATAAGAAGAAAAACAGCAGAAAATGTCTAAAAATGATATATATAGCCAAAAATAAACATCAGAAGAGTTGTAGGAGAGATGATATTCTGTGTAATCTACTTCACAAGAGGTCTCAAGTTCAAAACTTCGCAAAATACTTTTTTGCGCGGCCACGTCTGTAGTCCAGAATTCAAATTAAAGATATGGAGATCAAATATTATATATTTAAATTCAAAATTTTGTTTTTTGAATTTTTGTTTTTGAATTTTGTATTTTGTATTTTGAATTTTGTATTTCAAATTTTGTATTTTGAATTTTTGTTTTTGAATTTTGTATTTCAAATTTTGTATTTTGAATTTTGTATTTAAAATTTTTCCCACCTAAACCATTCCCCTTTAACTCTATAAATAGGGGGTCTTAGGGGATGGTGAAGGGAGTTAGAAATTATAGAAAAAAATAAAGTGTAGTTGTAAATATATTTTTTTTGTATTCATTTTCTTTGTCTTATAAACACAATTCTTAAGGAAGTGATGAAGCCACTATGATGAAATATAAGTAAGTTATTTTATTTTCTTGTCACTTTTTCCTCCGAAGAGCATTCTTCTACTCTTCTATTATGGATTTTATTTTCTAAAATTAGAGAAAGGATTTTTCGTGTTTGCCAAATAATGGTAATTCGAAGAATGCTTACCTCTATTTACCTAGCCAATGTGCATCAGATTAAGTAAAGAAATGTCTCTCTCATATATAATCAAGTCATTCTTTTTTATTTCATATTTTCCTTCATCTTTCTAAGTTCTAATTGGATTGGTGAAGTGTATTGGTTATTGGAGGAAAAACTAGATAAGAATATAAAAAAAAATTTTATTTATATGGATCCATGGTGGTGAATTCTCTTTCCTTGAGATTTGTCCCATCATTTGATCTAAGACATTTAATATTAGTTTTTATTATTAAATAAAAAATCAGACTTTTATTTTTTAAATATTCATTTTTCATCTCAAGAGATTTAGGTTTTGAAGTTTAGACTTGTTACTGATTATCACTTGAGAGTGGTTCGACCCTGCTTACTGCTATATAGTTTTAGTAAAGTTTTTGTAAGTTTTATTATTTTTGTATGAAGTGTAAAAAAGTAATGACAAACATCCAATAATCTACACTGGTCAGTCGACCGGATGAAGGTTTCAGTCGGCCAAAAGGACCTTTTCAGCCGATCAAAACCACTCACCAACTGACTGATTAAATTCTAATGTGTTGGTTAACTGGATGTCAGATGACCGAAGGAAGTCTTCAGCTGACCGAAACTGGGCTAGTTTGGAATTTCATAAATTTTGGATTGGGAATGGATATGTATGGATGTATAAACCAATATGGGGCCACTATGAGATGAATAGTGGTGAGTATATGCATATGTAATCGTGTGTGTATGATTTGTTTTCACGATTGTAAGGTTTTAGGATAGTTCATGTAGATACTGGGTCTAATTTTGACCATTTTTATTTTAATCATCATTTTTTCCATAATTGCATTTTAAATGTGAGAAACATGTTTGAAAAGTTGTTTATAGGGTTTGGAAAGTTTTTGGAATGTTTGGGCAAATTTGAGATTTTTGGGTGAACGGGGTCCGAGAAGAAGGTTAGGTGGGCCCACGAATCTGATTTTTTTTTTAAAAAATATTATTTTTGGGATCAAACGAAATGTTAAATGAGTTAATGAAGTGATTTGGAGTCATAGCCATTTTCAAAATCAAAAACGGAGGTCAGGAGGGTACGTTAAGTGATCTGAAGACAATTCGGTCATTTCGCATCCCAAGATATTATAAATATCTAAGAGCTGGGATTCAACCATTAGATACACAACTGAATATCTCTTTCACTCTCCCTTTTCACATCTATTCCTTCTCTCTTTATTTCGGAAGTGTTGGGTTAGGATTTGGTGAACGCCAAAAGCAAATGGGTTGCTCTACTCGCAAGGGCTACATATTGAACCGAATAAAATTCACTTTCGGTGAAGTTGAAAGGGCTAAAATTTTAGAACTTAGCTTCAAAGACTTGAGATTTGAGGTAGGGGTGTGAATCTCCTCTTTATTTTGATTATATAGGTCACATAATTGTGACATTAAATCCTTTCAAAAGTTGTTATGTGAAATTTATGTTTTTATGCATATATAAATTGTCTAGCATGTTTTAGATATAATTTATGTATTGTATGCGTGTTGTGGAGGTTTATGAATGCATCATGTAACTGTGTATTCATTTGATAAGAATTTGTGAGATTTAACCCCATGTGTAGAACAAATGCATAAAAGAGATTTATTGGAAATGCATTGTTATGATTTCCATGAGTTGAGTGAAATTGCATTGAATATACTTGAGTTGAGATTGACATGCATTAACTTGATAAATGTTATGCATTGAATGAAATTTGTGACAATCATGGTTTATGTGCATATATGTGATAAATGTGTAATTTTGTAAGAATTTGTGATTTTTGGGGTATGTGTGAGAATTTAAAAGGGCTTAGAGCCCTAGGGTACAAGGCCCAAAACTTGGCTAAGGGGATGTCGCTTCTGTCGAGTTAGCAACACGTAGAGCGTAAGCAGAGTATGTGATTTTGAAAAGACCTTTACTATAGAATTGTGATAAACAGAAGTCCCCAGTTAAAGTGATTTTCGGGTATACGTGGCATTGAGTTTATTTGTGATTCCTTATAAACTGCTTTTGTGTTGAAATGTGAGACATCACTCATGATTTAAAAAATGATTGTGTTTTGTGCATGAAAGCATCGAATTATGCGATGTAGACATATAGAAATTTCATTATGCATTCATGCATAGTTACCTGAGTCAAGGTTGAGTCGAGTGGATCATTCCTACTGGGTATAGTTGTATGCTCACCCCCTTTCCTCCAAACTCTTTTTCAGATAAGGCATCGGTGAAAGATGAGGCTTAGAGTGGCTCGAAAGAACTTATGAAGTTCCTTTTGGATTATGTATATAGAGGTTCATGCCAGTTTGTGACATGGTGACTATTTTGGACATGTTGTCTTTATATTTGGATGATCTTTATACTTTTGTGCTTTTCATGTATTCACAACATATATCCTATGTATAATTTATAAAGAATGAATGGATGATAAATCTTTTGGAATTTCAATGAGTGTGAGATTGCGAAAATGATCTTTGAAAATGGGAACGTTATGTTTTGAACATATGATGCATGTTTTGGACCATTTAGGATGTTTCACACATTATAAAGAATGTATGTAAGTTGTAGTTTGAGAATTGGACATGAATGGTGTTGATTGTAATCACTTAAGGATTGCAAATTATTGTAGGTCGAGTGATTACGATGCATCGTAATCCCTATTACGATGCATTGTAATCCAGCGATACATTGTAAATCTATTGGCGATGTATCGTAAAGAGGTGAGGATTTTGAGTTGAATTTCAGGGCATTTTGCAAGATGTTACGCAACATCTGCGATGTATCGTACATTACGATGTATCGAAGTGAGCATTACGATGTATCGTAATTTAGTTGGAGATTTGGTTGGAAAAATAGAACTTTTCGTAGGATGTTATGCAGCATCTGCGATTCATCGTACATTACGATGCATCATAATATATGGCTGGACTTAGGATTTGAGATGTGTTTGGAGGTGTGTGTGTGGCCACGTGTGGGGCCCATAGTGAGTGATTGATGTTGAGTCATACGTGGGTAAACGTATGTAGGTAATTACGCTTCCACATTGAATTAAAGGTTAAGATAGTTCATTAGAGTTTAATGGACGGGATCACCCTCGGGATCCGAGCTTGGAGACAGTATCTACGGTGGCTCAAAAATCGGAGCGTGACAACTTGGTATCAAAATATGGTATCATAGTGGGATTATGGATGAGAGGTGATAATGTGTAACCTAATCACCCTCGACTTCTGGAAGTCAAAAATCGGGACGTGATAGTTTATGTGGTTAAATGGACGGATTCACCCTCAGAATTTGGGCCCGGGAATGAGGATTTCGGTGACTCAAATTTTGGGGCATGACACCTCTTCTCTTACAAATTGCATAAACTCCAAATCATATTAGCACATAAACTATTAAATGTTTCAGTAAATTACACTGACCTCCTTGAGGAAAATCTTAATTACACAGACTTCCTTTATGATTTTCAAAATGACATTAACCTCTTCTAAAATTGAAACCTTGTTACATGGACCTCCTTTTTTAATAGTCAACACTAGTCAATGATGAAAAACGCTGACGTCGTGTACTTAAAATTAATAAAATGTCGGTATTGCCCTTATTTGAAGTACAAGACAACTGAACTACAAAAATATTCAATATATTTGTATATTTTTGTGTATATGTATATATAAAATCTTAATCTCAGTATAAATGATGTTCTTAAATATTTTCTCAAAGAAATTCAAATGATATTATAAATTCAAATGATATTCTTTATCAACTGCGATTTTGCTAATTTTTTGAACGACTATGCTATTTAGGCAGAATTGTCATGACTTACACTTTTCATCCATTAGATGCATCTGGTAGGTCCCATCACATGCACTCACCACATACATCCTATGAATGAGAAATGTAGATCTGACCATTCTACCTAACCTACCTATTATTTTTCTTTTCTGAAACTACCACCAATTGAAAGCCCTAAAATCAACCTAATCTCTTCTCCTTCTTCTTCCACATCAACTCTTGAAACCTCCAACATTAGGTCAATTTCTGGCCCAAAAAGGACAAACTCCAGTTTGTCCTCTCTCGCCGTCCGTCGTGGGTTTTCAGTTAGCATGGATGACAATATTGACCAGGGTGGGGTGACCCACCATTCGCCTACCTAATTTCTTAGAGCTCATTTTAAAGAAAAATCTGTAGAAATCATGAGCATAAAAAGCTTCAGGTAAGGGTTTTTTATTTTTTATTTATAGAGAAATTGGAGTGCATTGTTTCTCAGCTTTATATTTATAGATATATCTATATTCTCTAAGTTCTGGTTATTCCCAGGTTCAAATTTTGCATGCAACTCTGTTATTGGGTGTTCAACAGTACTACCACCCAAATCCAAATCACAAGATGCCTTTTACTTTCCCCCAATGAAACGTCCTTGCTTGAGTTTGCTTGTCCACTGTCCTCATGTCCATATTTATACTTTGTTCCTATATCATCAATTTTTGAGTTTACTGTTGAAAGGTTCTCTCATCTCCTTTTTCTGTTTTTCTATGGTTTCTTCCATTTCGGAAACAAGCTCAAGGTTTGATTCTTGTTTTTTCTTTATCTGTAGAGCCAATTTGTAATTCAACTCTTTCTGAATCACCATCTCATCTTCCAGTTTCTTTTTAATAATATTCACGTTTTTGGCTTTAATAATATCCCTATTACCTTTTTGTTTTTCCATTGATCTTCATTTACTTTCATCGTGTCAAAGTCGGTGAAGACTAAGAAGTTTTTCAAAGTTTATGTTGTGAGCTAAGGATTCGAATTTTGATATAGTTTCACTTGAAAAACTCAAATGAAGAATTTGTATAATTCACGCTTGAAGACTGGCCTGTTTATTTGTTTGTTAAAATGAGATGGGCACTTTGGTCATTTCATTTCACAATATTAACTCTATTTGTTTTAATTTTATTTTATGTAACGGCACTTGAGTAAAATCATACTAACCATTAGCTCCATTGATGGTCTGAGGAAGGTCCGTGTAATAAGATTTCATTTTTAGAATAAGTAAGTATCATTTTAAAAATTATAGCCAATGTTTCATTTTTAGAATAAGTGTGTATCTTTTTAAAAATTATAGAGAACGTTCGTGTAATTAAGGCTTACCTCAAATCAAATCAGTATAATTTATTCAAAATGTTTTTATCAACTTTATCTTTACATTCTAAAGTGTTAGAAATTTTGAAATTCAACAAACAATTTATCATCATACGCATGGGAAGTTGATTTTACTATTACACGCATATTTGGATGTGCAAAGTACAAATACACACAAGGACGCGTTAATATACTTCAATGTGTGTGCATGTTTCTGCGTAGATAAATATAAATAGAAATAGGTACAAAAAGGTAGTGAAAGGTATCACAACTGCCCTCCAACGTTAATTCAAACTTCTTAAAACTACCACTTTTTTTCAACTAATCTAACCAAACAACCATAATCTTCGACTCTTTCATGTTTCTCTCACCACATCCGGTAAACATAATTAAGCAAACCACAAAAACAAACCATACCCATTAAGCAGATGTATTACAGTGCTCATAAGCAAAAAACAAACCACACCCAATAACGAGAGTACATATTAAGTGTTACACACTCGTTTTCCCTCTTAACAAAAAAATCTACACACTAAACAGATGGATTACGTATTTGTCAAACCACACACTAAAAAGATGGATTACTGTATTAGTGTGTTACACATTTGTTGTCTCTCTCAGGGTGACTATGATTTCTCCCATTTTCTTGTTTTCTTAGCTTAATTTGAAGCATCGACGTAGCTGCGAGCAACTCCACACACTGTCTCGGTTTCAACATGTTTAAAACTTCTTTCAGTGTCTTCAGCCTCACACAATCAGCCATTTTCATCACTTTCTCCAACCCAACCACCAAATCCCTTGGGAGTTCCACCGGGCCATCAACCTGACTCACCACCGAGTTACTCTTCTTGACTCGCGTCACCATCCTAGCCAACCCGACCATGCGGTGGTCAGCCATTGCCACTTGCTGTCTCTCCATCTCTCCTTCCACCTTCTCTTCCTCCAGTTGAATTTTCACCTTCAACTCCTCAATCTTCTTCACTTGTTGGTCGGACAACCCAGAGATAGTCGCTTCAGTAACCCGACTGTCAATTAGAACTAGTCCAAAAATTATGGATGGCTTCCAACCTGTGACCCAAAGATAAACCTTCTCTAAAGGAGTTAACCATACGGGAGAGAAGAAGGCCAATACGTTTTGTGGTGTGACTTGAATTTAGCCACCAAGTCTTCATGATCCGAGTCATTTGAAGTCTCTCTTAAGACTTTGAGGAGAAGATGTAAGTTGTTTTCGAGTTGGCCAATCCAATTCTCAAAGAACTCTGAGAAAGTTTCTTCAATTTTGGTATTCATCTCTAAAGAAATAAAAAGAAAGTAACAAGCGTGCAAGTGAAATTTGGGTGGTAAGTATATATATATATAGAGAGAGGATATGACTATAAAGGAGGAGGTGAGGTGTCACCAGATGGAGGGTAGATTATTCGCCACGCTAGCGGGTTGCAACAGTTTGTTTTGCATGGCTTACGCGCACTAACTAACCACCCTTTACATTTGACTGTGCTGGAGAGTCGTGCAAAAAGCTATATCTGGTATGGCTTTTCTATGTGCTATACCTGGTATGCCTCTCTCTCTCTATGTTTTCAACGTGTCGTGTAACGATAGAGTCGGTTGATACACGTGTAAGATTTCCGTAATTCATGCTTCACTTAGTCACCACTGTCTTCCTGACCACTGCCTTCCTCTCTCTCAAATTTTCATATTTACATGTAACATATGCTAAAAATAATTTTTATCCTACCAATCAAAATAATTTTTTAATACACTATTTTTTCCCATACGCTGGGATGTTAAAATGCTTCTTATAACACTCACCTAGGCCTTCAATCAACATTTTTCATAAATATTTAGAAACTCTATAAAATTCTCTACAATTCTAAATTCTTCTCTACACCCTACAAATATTTACAATATCTCCCATATTTTAGAAACTTTCAACTCTCTATCCAATACTCCTCAATTTACACATAAATATGGAAGATATATAACAATATTTTTTTTCAATACATAATATAAATAATAATGGCTCTGCAATTTTATTATCTAATAATTGCATGGAAATGACTATATCCGGATAATTTCAATTTCAAAGAGAGTTGAAATTACCAAAGAGCCTCTAATCAAATGATATAAAATCTCCACTCTTAAAAAGAAGGGGGGAGTTTGAGCCCCGGCGTGGACAAATTATATGTGATTACTTAGAGCATCGTTAGCCAAATTTGGTTCTCCAAATTTAAATTTTAGCTAGCCACCTCATTATTTTAGCTAGTCACATCATCTCAGGATTTCTAAATTTTTATTAAATAATCTTATACAATTAAATTAATCTAAAATTTTATGTATATACATATATATATTAAATTTTTTTATACTTTTTTAACTTGAAAAATTCATAATTTTTTCGTTTTAAGTCAAAAAATAGTTCAAGTGGTAGTCAAATTAAAGCTCTCCAAATTATCTTTCTAACAAAATTAGTTTCATCAAAAAATTCAATTTGTAACGAAAGTCATTGAAATTTAAGTAAATGTTACGTGTATATATATATACTTGACACGAGTTTTTAGACAAAATAAAATAAAAAATTGCTATAGGATTAGCTATGTGCTTTGCAGAATTCGGCAAAGCACATAGCTAACCGATGCGGGATCCCACCATTTGAACTCCATTTGGGCTATCCTATTATTTATCTACAGTAACATTTTGATGGCCCATCCCATTGCTGGTCGCCTTACTATAGCTTATCAAATGTGTCAAAATTTATGTCATGAGCACACTACTATACTATTTGTATGACTTTTAGTTTTTTTTTAAAAAAATATCAAAGAATATTCTATATCAGTGGACTTATATAAAAAAGTATATGATTAAGTTTATATATTAAATTGGTAGCTAACTCTTTTTCTCTTTAATAAATGGTAAAAGAAACTTTTATTGTTCGAAGATATTTTGATTTTTTAAATTTTACAATCTGAAAGGCATAAATGATTTTTTCATAATTTTTAGCATCATTGTTTAATGTGTACAAGGGGTGTCATTGTAATAAAAGTCATTCTTAATTATTGTGTGTAATAAGTATAAATTTCAGAATGTGTGAGTGCAATTTTTTCTTTTATTTGGTGCACGGATTATTGTATTTGTATGCATCAAAATTGATCACAATGGTTATTTAAGCAAAGAGTTTTTCGTACTTATTTAACAATAGTTACAATACTAACTGGCATCCTGAAAATAAAAGAAGGTAACAATTTTCAAAAAAAAAAAAAACTTATACCTTTTAAGTTATATTTAGAGGACTTATTGTATGTGTGTTGAGCATCATCAATGGACATTCATGTATTCCCGTGAATACATTTAACATGGAAATATGGTGTGGTGGTATTCGACATGCCTAGGATATTGTAAAATTTGAATATATTTTATTTTTTGATTTGACATAATTGGTATACAATATACACAAGCGATTTTGTAATTATTTTTCTTTAAAGAATAAGATTAATGTAATTTAAAATATATTATGAATTAATTAAAAAATTAATATAATTTTTTTTCATAAACAACAAACATTTATTTCTAAACTTTAAATTAGTTATTTTATTCATGAGACAACTTCGTTTGTGTTTTTTTATTCAATGGATTCCAAGTCCGAATAGAGGAAGAGGGTTGCGTTAAAAACTTTGTGGATACAAATATGTGCATAAATCTTGCAAAAAATAAAAACATGAGATTAATGTAACCGATCACAAGCACTTGGAAAAAAGTTTAATTGTTGTTGATTATATGAAAAAAATGAATAAAATTTATTATATATATAATAATAATAATAATATATTAAATTATTGTTATTTTGGTGTATTACCGCTGTATCTTTTATCTTATTTTTATTAGGGTAGAATGTGAAAAACCCCACTACGATATACCATTTGTACACAATGACCTTTTACTTTTTAAAATGAGTTGTATCAATCCTTATTTTTGCAAAAACATATATATACTCTGACCACTTTTTGACATAAGATAAATGTATTATTCCAATTTTGCCTTTAACATGCCCAAAATGCCATGTTATATTTTTTAAATTGTTTTGGTCTTAGGTTGAACTAATCAAATAAGGTTTGCAACTCATTGATTAAAGGTGATGCCAACCAAGTCAAACAGATTAGAGCTTTTAATTAAATCAAAAGAACCTGTGTGTATCATGTTATATATATATATATATATATATATATATATATATATATATATACACACACACACACATACTGTGAATCAATATATGATATATATATATATATATGTATAAACTGATACTCTCCCACATACAGTGTCCATGCTTCATAATTTCAAAGATATAATTCCAAATAGAACACTATAAAAGGAAATGATTCATTTTGTCAATAATGAGAAATGCAATTCATTAATGGAGGGAGATAATGGGTGAATATACACACAAACAGAGAAGTTACATAGCACAACAATAAGCATAGCAAGAATGGCAATCCATTGCCATAAACTTCTCTCAAGAATGGCAAATTCATCACTGGAAGCTAGTTGATGAGGTTGTGGTTTTGATTGTATTCATTGATGAATATAGTGTTGTGTTGCTTATTAAACATGATTTATTGTATTAATTGATGTATTTGGATGGTCGATTTGAAGAAATATTGGTACTGAATATATGGAACCTTAGAATTTCAAAATTGGGAACAACCAAATTAGGCTATGGATTTTGATGATTTTTGTCTCAAAGGGTAGTTTGGATCATAAAGAGTTGATTGGTGTGTAATATGAAGAGATTTGATGGAGTTTAAGGTCAGGTTTAAGGATTGGAAGTTGCCTGTCGTGAACAAGGTATAAAAGATGTTGGTAGAGCGTGAAATAAATGTGAGAGAAGAAGATGAACAGGCCAGCATTGTGGCAAGAATGGCAAATCCATTGCTGGAAACTTCTCCCTAACGCCCAATCACTGTTGGGAAAAAAAAAAAAAAACATTCGCTAGAGAATTTAGTCAATTCTTTTCCTTTCCAACTGATTTCAGTTTTTATGAATCAACATACTAGTAGTAGAAAATATCATACACAAACACACATATATAAACAACATATACACACGTATATACATATTGAATCTCTTTTGGTTTAACCCATAAAAGATGGGCATGACCCATCTTTATTTTTTTCATGTCTCAATTGGTCATTTTATTTGAATTTATTTTTTTAATATTATTTTATTACACTGATATAAGGTCAAATTAGTCTTTTTAACCCATTAGTCCATATTTGAACACTTTTACGACGTAGGGGTGTTTTTAACTCACATGTTATATGCACCTTTTTCTTATTACTATCTTTATCTTATTTTATTTCAGATTTGCCCTCATAATCGTGTTCCGCTGGTCCGTGCTCCGCTGATCAGGTGTATTGGATTCTCATGGTTTGAGGGTCCATTCTTAAAAAACTAAACTTTTGAAATAGGGAACCGTTACATTTGTCACAACGGCTAGTTTTGTTCCTTGGTTCGTTTCTTTTCATCACCCCTCTTTCCCTCTCATCGGCGTTTGGATTTTTTTTCCTTCACTGCAGAGTCAGAAGGAACATAGCGGCAAGTTCAGGGTGACCCATCCAAACCCATCTGTACTATTTCCATCCGGTTTGTGGAAGAGTGAAAATCGATCCCAATAACAGTGACCATTCAACACGTTCTGGTTTGGGATACAGTAATCGTTTCCATAGAGGAAGATCACATCAATTAGGGTTTTTGGGTGAATTGCTTCTTCAATCTCATTCGTTTCCAATCATTGCTTCAACAATTACACTAACAGAGTCCATTTGAATTAGCCCAGGTGATCAATTTCTCATCTTAATTATTTTTTAGCAAAAAAAAAAAAATGAACGAAACAACAGTTGAACTTCCACCATCGACGCAAGTGCAGCCGCCGGCTGCCGCGGACACTGCTGCCCCGGCGGCTCCTCCACTGCCTCACCGCCGTCCGAGGGTGAGGGAGGTGAGCTCCAGATTCATGTCTCCGGTGGTTTCCTCTTCTCATTCTTCTTCCTCCGGCGATCTCCATCTTGTGCCGGCAAAATCGCCCCATTCCAAGCACACCCTCTCAACTCCAAACCTGGCAGAGTTTCCGGCGAGGCGGCACCAACAGCGGTCCAAATCCGTGCAGAGGTCTCGTCAAGAATCCGAACCCTTATCGCGTGCCGATGATAACATACCGGAGATGATCCGGAGCCTGGAGACCCCATTGGGATTGCACAGTAAAGGATTGGTCTCTGTACAGAGGAAGCCCTCTGCTTCTGTGAAGCTTTTCAAGGAGAATGGGGGAGGCAGAGCAGAGCAGCAACATTCAACGGATTTTTCGCAAGCAAAAGGCCTTGTCAGTGGCAAGTGTTCAATGAGAAGTGGGAATTCGATTCCCTCGAGGCCTGATACCCCAATAGTGACTGGTGGGGATAGGATCATTCCATCAAGATTCCGGCTTCAGCGTCCGGCCAATTCCGGTGGAGTCACAGCAGCTGCAAAGCTGTTGCAGTCAAGTGGGTTGTCATTGTCTGCTCAACCCTCCAATGGGGATTCATCCCAAGAAGCCAATTCCATTTCTGTGAACACTTTTTCAGTGGATGATGACAAAGTAGTTTCACAGAGCCATTCTACAATTCCAGCATCAAATGATTCAAATTCGTGCAATGGTTCTCCAGTTTCCGTCCAAAATTGCAAGGCACGGTCTCTTCCAGACGTGCGCTGTTCTATGCCGGAGGTGGATATGCTGCCCACTGTGTCCACCAGATTGCTTCCAGATAGAAGTTGCAGCAGTGGGAATGTCAATGGATGCGACACTTCGAAATTCACTATTTCTCCTTTCTCTCGTTCTCTGAATTGTGAACAATCCTCCCTTTTGTATTCACTTAAAACCAGTGAGAAATCAACATCTATGAACTACAAACCCTCTTCAAATTCTGTAAAGATGGGAAGCCTCTGTCTGCCGCCAGTCCCACCCTGTATGAGATTGGGAGCAGATGCAAAGAAGGGAAGGAAAGGTTTCAGTAATCAAGAAGAAGTCCATTATCTAAAGTTACTTCATAACCGTTATATGCAGTGGAGATATGCAAATGCAAAAGCAGAGGCCTCCCTGTATGCTCAGAGAAGGGAAGCCGAGGTTAGTAATAATCATATTGAATGTTAGAATAGCATAAAAAAGCTTTACTTTATATGTTTATATCATTTTTAGTATGGCTGATTCATATTGGTTTGATAAGCTTAGTGGTTCTAAACTCAAATGTTGGATCCCTTTCGTTCACTTTTGGTATAGAATAGAAACAATTGGATTAGTTGCAGCTGTCATTTTAGATTTTTTGGACACACACGCAATAGGAGCTCTTTTATTTCTTTTCTTGCAAGTATCACTTTATCAACATATGGTATTTTTGTTTCATTGGAAATATTTTATTGAACCCTCAACCTCTTATGTTTCTAATGTTATTAATTAAGCTCATTTTGTTATTCTTGTAGAGAAAACTTTATTCTCTATCAGTCAAGATGTCAGATTTACATAACACTGTGGAAGAGAAACG
This sequence comes from Cornus controversa, assembly GCA_026545225.1. NCBI lineage: Eukaryota > Viridiplantae > Streptophyta > Magnoliopsida > Cornales > Cornaceae > Cornus > Cornus controversa. The sequence goes on from CM048849.1 coordinate 48,240,074, forward strand.
CATTGAACTTGGGATGCTGCAAAGAACAAAAACTCTGTTCACAATTCTTGAAGCTCATGTAAGGCTACTATCTTGATGAATCCTGTAGTGTTTCTTGGATTAAGGAAGTTGTATGGCGTGCATCTTGTTTGTGTTGAATTGACTAGTTTCCTTTGGGGAAAATAATTCAATTTAGAGCTAGATAAAGTGGATTTAGTTGATATTATGCTGCATATGCAGATTTAACCATCTCATATAACCTTTATTCACTAGAAGGGAAAGAGTTTTCACTTTTGTAACCATGCTGTGAAGGAGAAATATATCTAGTTGAACTTTTGCATGATAAGTTTAAAGTAATTTATAGCTTGAAAATATGTAAAGTTGATGGATTCATAAAATGATCTAGATGAGTAATCTCCTCATGCTTCTTTTCCCTCTAAATGAAATTACTATACTCTTCCTCAGAGTATAGCATTATATTTGTGATAAAACAATATATGTAATGGATCTAATTATTGATTTTGATTTATATTAGTTGTACAATTGTTTTACTTTTGTCTATAAATTGATTGATTTGCTTGTTTGGTTAGTAAACCCATGATGCACAAATTGTCAAAATGGTGATTCCAAAATGTTATATGAATCATCATCTCAATTTTTATGTTTTCTTTAAATATCAACATCCATGTTGTGTAAATTTTGTGACGTCTCACATCGCCTAGGGGAGAAACATCGCACATATAAGAGGGGATGCCTCCTATCTGTGTAGACACATTTTGAATTCCGTGAGCACGGAGAGTGCAAAGCGGACAATATCTACACAGTGTGGGACGGACGGGTCCTAACAGATTGTATTATGTTTTTTTTCGGTCCTGACTAATAATTCATACCCACAGTACCCTTATAGGACTTGAACCTCAACCTGTCCCTTTGGAACCACTGGGCTAATCCGTTAGTGGTATCCCAATTATATGATCAATGATTTTTGTGTTCATTTAGTATTATATACTTCAAATCTAATAATTGCAGCTTTCAAGTGACAATATACAAGCATCCTTGTTGTCCTACCATAGAGCTAATGTTTTAACAAAGATTATAGTTTTTCTTATTAAAATATTCCTATTCAGTGGTGAATGCAGTTTGATGTGTCAATGATTGTAGAAGTCAGAACTGAATACTGATGTAGTGAAGACTGGAGATGGTTTTAGCAGCTCTTAGAGATGCTACTACTATGTGGGAATTAAGAACATAAATCTCTGTTACAGTGAAGCTTTGGCTTTTTTCCATCAGCAGAAGTGACTGAACCATGATGTTTTTGTTAGATGACTTTTGTGTTCATTCAGAACTATATTCCTCAAATCTAGTAATAACAACTCTCAAGTGGAAAAATTCAATCATCCTTGTTGTCCTACTATAGAGCTAAGTATGAACATAGATTATAGTATTTCTTATTAAGAATACTCCTATTTAATACTGAGTGCAGTTTGATGTGTCAATGAACTGTAATATACTTAGGGAAAAAAACTGTAGTATAATTACTATTAAGAACACCATCGGCATGGGAATAGCATAGTTGTCTTTTGCATACAGAACTGGATACTGATGCAGTGATGCTAGTTTTACTGTTTTAGCTGCTCTTAGGAGGGATGCTGCTACTATGTGGAAATTAAGAAAACAAAATCTGTTACAGTGAAGCTATTGTTATATTCAAGTCAACCACAGAAATGATTGAATCATGACTACAAACTAAAATAAATTATTTGGACTACTCAGATTTCCAGCAGAAGTGACTGAACCATGAATTTTTTTTTGTCACTTATAATCTTATGGTGAAAAACATCTCCAATCTCATGTATCGATTGCATTGTTAAATGAAGAATCATCTGACCCCCAAAAGATTTACAATGAACGGTATGAGTGAAGAATAACTCGACGTGCAATTTTTATGGATATCATGTGTGAGGGCAGGTTAGTCAGTGTAATACTAAAAAGATTTCAAGGAGAGTGCATTCCACATTGAGGATGATGGTTCAAAGGCTTAAAAGTTACATGCAACTAATACCTGAGACAGGTGCTGCTGTATTAGAGATTACTAGTGGGTCCAGCTGGAAAAATGAAGGTATCATTGTTGATGGTGAATAAAGGATCTATCAACTGGACAATATTTCTAGGGAGTGGGTTCAGTGGGATATAAAGGCTAAACTATTGATGATAGAAACGAAATATCCTGTTATTTAGTATAAGAAATGAGGCATTATAAGTGGAATATATCCACTGGACCTTCCCTGAGAGATGAGGCATTATAACCCTGTGGGAAGTAAGGCTGCTTTTGTGGAAACTTCCTAAAGCATTTGATAGTAGCAAGAGTTTTCCCCTCCTAATTGCTTGTTTTTGTGTGTGATTAATTTTGTTGTATGGAAATTTTCTTGTTCATATGAATTGGGTTTTATACTGCAGTATCTTTTTAGTAAGCATTCAATGCAAATATAAAGAGTTTCTTTGTACACCACTCAATCTTGATGATTGTGAAATTATATGCTTTTGATGTTATTACTATAGTTTCAAGTTTTTTATCTTTGTCCTTTTCACATTGCAACACTGGTGTTTATTAATCACATATTCTGGTGGCCTAATTTCAGATGCCATATCTTGATGAATGGTCTGCTTTGGAAGAGGAGTTTTCAACTTCTTTGTCAGGAGCAAGTCATGCTTTGCTCAATGCCTCGCTCCAACTTCCAGTTGGTGGGAATGTCCATGTAAGATATGTTTGTCTGTTGATTACTTCTAGATTTGAGATCAAATTTTAACCAATGTTTCTGCTTATAATCGTTGCATATGGTTCCCTCCAATTGCAATGCACTGAACCATGAGATAATATGTTTCAGGTTGATATAAGAGAGGTGGGGGAGGCTCTGCATTCAGCAACAAAGGTGATGGAGACAATAGGTCTTCATATTCAGATCTTTATGCTAAAGGTACAATGGATAAAAAACATTTAATGCCGTTTGGTAACCGTTTTCATTTCTTATTTATTGGTTAAGGTTAAAAATAAGCCGTGTTTATATTATGTTGTTATTTATCAATAAACAGAAATGCTGTTTGATAACACAAAAATGCCGAGCTTGTCTTGAAAACAAAAAACAGAGAACATTGTTTGTTAACCTTGAACTGTTTAAAAAATATCTAACACAATAAACAAAAAGCATTGTTTGGTAACTTAAAATGTCTAAAGAAACTGAAAATAGAAACATAACCTTCTTATATAGCCAGAGTGTCCGAACCCTAATTTTTTTGTTTTATTTGGGACTTTTAAGTGCTCATGGTCATGGTATCACATTTCTGTGCTCATGAGCAGATTTCCAATATGAGAAAGGAACAATTTGCCCTGTGAATCGATACAGATTCAGGAAACTATAATTTTTGTCCCTTCTTTTTTCTTGCAAGAGAGTCCCACAGAACTTTACTGCTAGTATTAAATTCTACGGGAGACATGGGTAATGGTTCTACATTACTAGGAGGGGGTGCAGAATGATGTCTCAGTTACATCCGGAAAACTGAAAAATGATATAATTATGCACAAACATGTTTTATGTGTAAAAACAGCATAGACAAGACACTATTATTCCTGCATATTTGTATGTTTGGGGTCATTCTTGTAAACGAGGGAAAAACTTTTTTCAATGCAGGCTGAAAAACTGGATAATTTGATAACAGAACTAGCCAGGGTGAGTGGTGGAGAAAGAGCTCTTGTTGAAGAATGTGGAGATTTGTTGTTCAAGACTCATACATCACAGGTTATAGTCTCAACATGCTTTTTCTTGTAACTTGTATCTTATCTTTTATTGGTCCCTTACTGTAAACTGCTCATACTGGTAGGATTTTGTTCTCCAAAAAGTCTCTGCCCTCATGTAATCCATGCTCATTGACATCTCGCCGCTGTGGGATAATAATTCATTTCTGATTTCTTTATGACTAGTTGTTTCACTATTAGTTGTATGTATAGGTGTTCATCACTAAATTATAGGCTGATTGCTCAACTTTCAGGTGGAAGAGTGCAGCTTCAGGGGACATCTAATTCAATTACAAAGGAACAACCATGGTCAACAACCTCAGGAAGGGTGAATATATATGATGATCACAGCAATTTGTGTTTTTTCTTTGTGATGATGACAAGCAATTGAGCACCTTTTTTTTTTTTTTGAGCAATTTTTTGTCTATAAGTTTTCATATTTTTCATTTTCCTTTTTATCCTTTGGCAGCAAAGGAAGTGAGTAATCGATTTCCATGTCCGCTTGTCTTTCTTGTAATCCCTTGTAATGCCAGCAGGAATAAGAAAATATTATACATATGATTGAGAGCAGCAATGAGATGTTGCTTCTCTTCTGAGTCATGTACTTTTTTATCCATGATGTGATGAAATTTTTCTGCAACTCAAAAAATGTTTGATTCTAAAGCACAGTGAATACTTATTTAAATACCTACACTTCAAAATCAGCTGAACCAACAAACTTATTTATTATGATTAAATTTCATTGCATCTGGTAGGGTTTCAATTATCGCAATGATTCTTCAGTTTGTTTTTCCATTAATATCCTTGACAAAAAAGAAAAGAAAAGGTTCAAATTGTGAGTATCTTATTCCATTTCTACATGTATTCCAACAATCATGCACTTCCTTGACCAAGTGAATACTTATTTAGAACTTTACGGTTGGAAGGCCTAAAAGCATTTTTTATTTGAAAAATCTCTAAAATACTCTCTTAAACATTCGTGGAAAATCAAAATTTTGAACTTTTTTGCAACTAGGGGTGATAATTTATAGGAGCAATGCATGTTTCGCATTGCTACAACGAGTAATAAACACTTTTTTTTTTTTTTATGTAGATTTATTCAATAAATAGATCAAATAATGTTTGGCGAATTAGTATATAAAACACTATTCATAAATAATTGAATTTTCATAAACAGACTATTTTGGCTCAATAATCATTTTATACTCTTTTTATAACATGTTTGAATAATTAATCACTAGTCCGATTGCTATGATCTCTTTTAGTAAACGACGGATTAAGAGTTTAACCATATTAAGAGATTGCGAGTGTGAGCATTTGTTTGACTTCTGAAAAAAAACCAAATGCTTTAATAAGTAGGAGGGAAAGAAACCCCTCATGAACTATTTTTTATTTTTATTTTTTTATCTGACCCTTTCTTTATCTTTCAAAATCATGCATAATAATTCCGGTAGTCAGACAACGGTTAAGTCTCTATTAATTAATGTAAAATTACTAAAATACCCCTACCAATACTTTAAAAAATAACATAAAATAAATATATAAATAGCAATTACAGCCGGAAAAAAACAATATCATATTAAATGTAATTAATTGATTGAATTTCTATTGGTGTTTTATATAGGGAGGCGATATTCGTACTCCTATTTTTTACAATTGCATTTCACTTGTCTCTTTCTTTTAAAGAAAATGACAAGAAGGTTCTTAAACTAATTAATACATCATTTTCTATTTTATAATACCACAACTACCCTTTATACTATAAACTTAAACTTTTTTTAGCATCTTTACTTTCTATATATATATTTTTGGTTTTTGTCAAAAAAAAAAAAAAAAAAGTTGTTTACCTTTTTTGGTACTTTTTTTTTTCTCCTGTCAAAAGAGATAACTTTTTCTTAGGTTTTTTTTATCCTATCAAAAGAGATAATTTATTCAACAAATATTACTTTTTTTTTGAACTTTTTTTCTTAGTACTTCCAAAAGAGATAATTTCTTTTTTTAATCCTATTAAAAGAGATAATTTATTTAACAAGAATAATTTTTTTTTAGGTTTTTTTTTTTTTGGGTCCTGTCAAAAGATATAATTTATTTAACATGATAATTTTTTTTAGATACTTTTTAATTTTTGGTTCCTGCCAAAAAAGAAAATTTATTTAACAGAGATAATTTTTTTTTTTGGACTTGTCAAAAGATAATTTATTCAACATATTTAACTTTTTTTGGGTCATGTAAAAAGTGAACTTTTTTTTTGAGTTGTTTTTTTTAGTATTTGTTTTCTGATTTTTTGTTTATTCTGTCAAAAGAATCCAAAAACATTAAAGATTGGAGAGAGAGAATATCTAAAAGAGTAGTTTAGTATTTTGAAAAAAAGGTAATCATTCACATGTAAAGTTAAGGTTAGAAGCGACATTTCTTTTAAGATGGGAGTGCAACTGAAGAAAAGAGGAGTGAGAATATCGCCTCCCTTTATGTATTAATTTTTTGTAAGTTCATTATGAGTACTGATTAATAATTTCATATTACAAATTAGTGGAAGCTTGACAACCTTCTAGCAGGAGAAAAATTTTGACACAATTTTGAAAGGTCAAGGGGAAGTTTTTATTTTATTTTATTTTTTTATTTGGGCTCAAGACAGTAGTTTGTTATAAAAAAAAAATAAGGCAAAAGGGTTGAAGCCCAGTATGGTTTTAAAAAGATGGAATAAATCTTCTTATGCTATATTTTGGATCATATTATACATTCTCCTTTGCAAAAATGAGCAAAAAATCCCCTTTTGCATGATTTTTTTTATGACCATTTTATTCTTTCCATTATTATAATAAATAAATAAAAACAGAAAGAAGAGAGGTTTTATTATATTAAGTTTTTTTTATCTTAATAAATAAAAGGAGGAGTTTTTTTTGGAAAAAAAACTAAAAATTCACAATTACATAATAAATTTTTTGATTTTTTTTTTGTTTTCCGAAATTTTTTCCATAAAAGAGAAAGGGTTTTTTTATATTAAGTTTTTCTTTACCTTAATAAAAAAAAGAAGAGTTTTTTTCACAAAAAAAAATTCTGAAAATAATTTTCAGGGAAAAAAACTAAATATGCACAATAATAAATTTTTTTGATTTTTTTTTTCAAAAATTGTTTTATTGTCATAAATTCTCTCTCTTTCTAATGGAAAAAGTTTCGGAAAATAAAAAAAATCAAAATTTTTTATTAAGTAATTGTGCATATTTAGTTTTTCTTCTGAAAATTATTTCCAAAATTTTTTTTCTTGAAAAAAACTTTTTTTTTATTAAGGTAAAAAAAAAACTTAATATAAAAAAAATCACTCTTTCTAATTGAAAATTTTTCTAAAAACAAAAAAAAAATCAAAATTTTTTTATTATGTAATTGTGTATTCTGACTTTTTTTTTTTCAAAATTTTTTTTTTCCAAAAAAAACTCTTCTTTTTTTTATTAAGGAAAAAAATACTTAATATAAAAAATCTCTTATTATTTTTATAATAATGAAAAGAATAAAATAATCATAAAAATGAGGTACATAGCACAGAAGAGTTTATTCCATCTTTTATTTCTACATTCCGCTTAAAAGCAGCCAAACTCAGAAATTTTGACTCTATCTTTGTCATTTCCTTTCTATTCTTTTCCTTTCCTTTCCTTTGGACGCCTTCATTCTAAATAGAAACCCAAACGGTGTCTAATTCCAATCCCCCAAACTCGAAGAGAGAGAGATTAGCCGGAATCAACTTTGGGTCTCTGCAGTGGTGCAGATTTGATAGAGATCATCATCTTCTGCGATGGCTCTGAAGTTTCTGAACAAGAAGGGATGGCACACGGGGAGTCTTCGGAACATAGAGAACGTGTGGAAGGCGGAGCAGAAGCATGGCGCTGAACAGAAGAAGTTGGAGGAGCTCCGCAAGCAGATCCAGGAGGAGAGAGAGCGATCCGAGTTCCGTCTCCTCCAAGAACAAGCTGGCCTTGTTCCGTACGTCTTTCAATTTCTTTAAAGTTTTGTTTTTTCCATCAAAATTCATGTATTTTTTTTATGCGAAATTTTTAGGGTTTCTTTCATTTTTTGATTATATTTCTTCATTGGGTTGTTGATTTCCAGCAATTATTTTACTTAAATTGATCCTGTATATACACATATATATTTGCAGCAAGCAAGAGAGGTTGGATTTCCTGTATGATTCTGGATTAGCCGTGGGAAAGAGCAGTTCTGAAGGATTCAAGTCACTTGAAACCTTCCCCAAGACTCAAACCGACACACCCTCCTCTTCTTCTGCCAAGGTTTATTTCTTTCATTTTTTTTGTTCAATTATGTGTTAATGGAACTTTTGTTTAGTTGTGAATGTGACAAATGCCTCAAATGTGGTTTCTTATTCTCTCAGCAGCAGCAACAGCCATCTGTACCAGGAGCTTTATTTGAGGAGAAGCCTCAATCTGCCAATGATACGTGGAGGAAACTCCATTCAGATCCTTTGCTATTGATTCGACAGCGGGAACAAGAAGCCCTGGCACGTATAAAGAACAACCCGGTTCAAATGGCCATGATTCGCAAAACTGTAAGTTCACTCTTCATAGGATCACCAGTTCATGCACTAACTAGTGAATCAGTGGATGTGAATATAAATGCTTGCCTAATATTTTGATTATGGTAGAAAGAACAGTAACTCCAAAATTGTAATAGTTTTTGTAGAATGAATGTTATGTTATGTCTGAATCGTCATGAATTTTAGGAGCCCCTTGCCTTCTATGTGCCAGAAAGAATTAACTTTAAATGTTAGATGTAGTTTAATTATACAATCACAAATAAAAGGGAGTTTTTATACAAGAAACTGTGAACATACGTTTTCCTCTATATTTGTTGATGGCCTCTTTGTAAAGGCTCTTTTTGGGTGTCAATATTGTTAAGGCAAGATTACACTCTCTGGTCTCTGGTGAATTACATTGTGGACAAGCACCAAATTTGTTGTAGTGCAATGGATGAGTGCCGGGCATGACATCTAAAAGGTAGCAGAGAGTTAAAGGGTTCAAATTTTTTTGCTGTCAGTAAAAAAATACATTGTCAAAGAGCTTTTGTTAACTTCTCATTGGTTTTGTGGAGGATTTGTTGCAAACTTGGAGGCCCTGCTATGCCTCTAAACGCTTGCAATTTATATGTAGTATTTCCTTTGCAGTGTTTCCTTATTTTTTGAAAAGCTTTTTTAAACATTAATTTGAGCCTTTAAAGATCAAACTTAGGTCATGGAAGGTCCATCCATCTAATAAATAATTCCAACCTAGAGTCCTATGTACGCTAAGGTCATATCTTACGTATAACTTAAATATGTGATTGAGCTTGACGAGAATTTCAACGTGTTTTTCGTTGTTCTTCATCTTGATCATCTCCTTTGGTTATAAACAATGACTCAAGACATTTTGTTCGACTCGCAACTTTAGTTTTGTTTAGGAAATTTGCGACCACATGACTCAATATCATAACATGGGTTAGCAAACTTTACAGTTTGGAGGTGGACTGCTGGAGAATCTGAAATTTTCTTCAATGCCATTGTTACCGGTGAGGACCTTCAAGGCTGCCATTTTGCATACTGCCTTTTAGATAAGTATTTTTACGTTTGGTAAGGAATCCATAGATTTTCAATCGAACTCATTTAATGCCTCTAGTTCTAGTATTATATTTTGGTCTGCATTTCTTAATCGGTTTAGAGTTGTGTTCGTCATGCCTTTATTTATCTCCACCTTTATTTATCTTCACCATTCTTGTGCCAATGACAGAGATTAGAGAAGTTTAGGAGTTATTTTCTTTAGGGTGATTTGAGTGACTGATGTAGTCCATAAGAAGTGTAAGAAATGTTAATTTTAAAGTAAAGAAAATCTTGAATTTCTTTGAATTCCAAATCGGGGTCACTTGGGGTTCTTGCATAGGTTAGTTGGAGTGTATTCAAGTCTTATTTTGTACTTCCTTTAAATTAGTTGTTTTTAGCTCATCTTTTTATACTCCTCTGTTGTAGTTGGTCATAGTTATTATCCTGCCTCATAGAGCCGAAAGTGCTGCTATCATCTGTGTTACACGGACTTGGATACTTTTGTATACAAGTTAGATTTATCAAATCTTGAAATTTAAGGACCTGAGGATGTGACTGATTATTCGTCATTTTTAATATTATACTTTCATTTTTTGGGAGGGTAATAGTGTGTTTAGTAACAGAGTATTTAACATGAGCACTTCATTTTTTTTGAAATTATAATGTAACTAAATTAATATAGTATGTGATTTTTATGCAAGATAATATCATCATCATCCTTGCCTTTATCCCATATGTATGGGGTCGGCCATTGAATTCTCCTTTTCCATTCTTTCCTATTATACACCATAGCTTTTCTTAAATTTAGTTTTTTAAGTCGTTTTTAATTACTTCATTCCATGTAAACTTTGGTTGGCCTTTATGCAAGATAATATAAAAAACCCTAATCATCAGATATGTATTTAGATGCATGTTCAACTAGACATGTCAGGCACATCTTCCATTAGGTGTTGCATGTCCAAAATGGGCACTCAAAGCATTTAGAAGTGTTCCATAACATAGTTCATATAGAAAATAGTGTTCTTGGAACAAAGTTTCTGGATATGTTTTGCATGATTCCTAGCTTGAACTGGTGAATACATTATGAGTACTTGTATGAGTTCAAAAGAATCAATACCTTCAGTATCCGGGTCAGTGCTTCGTGGTGGAGGGCTTTGAGTAGAGCATAGATATGCTTTGAGGTTTTTCATATGGACTTGAATGAGAAATTGTGGGGAAGCTGATAGCTTCCCATGGAGAGGCATTTGGTATGCGAAGCCTTACTTTGTCTGGAGGGGCAGTCTTGGGCAATTTAACAACGATTGATAACTTGGTAAGGAAGGGCAAAGGTATAAGATGCTTCCCGGTTGGTGTTATATGTACAAGGAGTCAACCACCTTTCAGTGCATTGGCCATTGAGAACCATAGTCTCTCCAGGGGCGTCAAATGGACCTGGCTAAGGCAGGCCTGGGTCTGGGAGGTGGGTTTGCAAAAACACAGGGGTCCTTTTTTTAACTCATTCCGTCTTGAATGGACATTTATCCAGTTGAGTGTAGGAATAACTAATTTTGCTTTGAAGGGTTAACCATTGATTGGAATGCTCATTTAGCCTTCCATATATAGATCTATCCTCGCTGCTCGGAAACACCCAGTGCTGACCACACTGAGAGACGCAAAAGTGCAGAGTAGGGGCAGTTGGCGAAGTGGCGTTAAGCATCCCTAGCGATATGAAAATAGAGGTCGTGATGATATCATCTACGTTTGTACCGCCCATTCAACCAAGTCTTTGACAAGGGAACGGGAGAATTCCCACTCATAGTTGTTAAAGGCTCAAGGCACAAAAGGCGCTAAGGTCTCCTGGAGCCTGAGGCGCAAGGTGAGGCGCGGGCCTGATTGAAGCGAGATGCAAGTTGAAAATATAATAAAATTTGTAGTCAAATAATACAAAGCTAGCAACAACAGTTGCTCAACAGTCTCAAAACTACTGCTTAGTCCAAAAGCATGAGAACATCAAACTACAAAATAAGAATACGTAATATTCCAATTTTAGGATTTTCAGCGTTTTTTGTGATAATATGCTTTAACAATTATTATACACATTAGAGAAATAAACTACAAAACATAAACAAATTAAGAGTTCATAAAAATTTTAAAAAAAGAATAAAAGAAAGAGAGAGAAAAGAACAGAAAAACCATAAAAAGAAAAAAAAAGTGAACAGAGAATAAAAAATCAGAGCAACAAGGATGAAAAAAAAAGAAACCCAAAACGGAGAAGAAGTTGCAGAAGAACTCGTCCCACTGTGTAACTTTCAGAAAGTCTTAAATTGACTGATTGTATCAAATCTATCGATTGATCTTTTTTATTTCTTTTACCGTTAGGGAATGTATTATTTGTTTAGAGTCTACTGTAACACAAAAATACATTACATGCTAACAAGTAGGGAAAAAAAAAAAGTGTTTTATGCTAGGCGCGCCTGAGGTGCGACTTGCGCCTGGGGCCTCAGATGCAAAGGCGCGTGCCTGATTGAAAGGGCCTGGCCTTACCTTGGTCCAGATGCAACTACTGAGCCTTGAGGAGCCTTGAGCCTGAGGTGCGCCTTTGACAACTATGTTCCCACTACCGCTGGCAGGCCAGCTGGGCCGCGAGCACGTTGGGAATGGGCTTCCCAAAAATCCATCTCGGGTCGGGGTCAGCCTAGAATGAAGGGGACAGCCCTAATGTTCTGTAGGCATATATATGATATTAACCCAAATGTGTAGGTTTGCGTATTTTTAGGATCCTTTTCTGCTTATTTCATGTTGTTTGAAAGGCTATTTCTCCAGTTGAGGGGAGGAATCACTAACCTTGCTTTGAAGGTTTAATGATTGTTGAAAATGCTCATGTTGGCCTTTTCTTTTTATCAAACCGATTGTGGGCAAGTCCAGATTCACAAAGAACAATTGGTTCCATCACTTATTCCAGTGAACTGAAGGTGGCATTCTTTCTTGTTTATTTAAATGCATTATTTGTCAAACACGTGATAATAAACACTTCTTAATAGTATATTCTTTTTTATTTTTATTTTTATTTGTATAAATGAACAAATATATGCTAGTAGAGTGTTGTACTATATTGAATTATTTCTATTCGGAATGCATGATGCATATATAACCATTTTATATCTGGGGTCTGCTTGTAGTTGTGTTGATAGTCATGCTTCCCCAGCAAGTCCTTCAAATTTTAGGAAGTGGTTTGCTGAATTTTTTCCTTTTGCCTATGATTTTTGTGTGTTTGGAAATGCTTCAGTACTGGCCCAAAATTATATCATGTTTACACCAGTAAATCAGTACGGTGTTGGGAAAAGCATATGTTGATTTTGTAGTGTTAGATTTGTGATACGGTTTTAACTCTATTGTGTTGTACATACCATTTTTCATTTCTAGGTTGAAGGAAAAAAGGAGGAGGAGAAGAGTCCTGATAGAAAAGAAGGCCACAAGAAGCACCACCATAAGAAGTCAAAGCATCATAAGAATTCGTCACCCAAGCACCACTATGATTCAAAAGGTGTTGAAGAAGAAGAAAGAAGAACCTCTAATAAAGGCAGAAGCTCAAAATATGATGACCATTTAAAGAAAGCAACTCTAAGTTCAGAAGAATTACATGAAAGGGATATTCGAGGAAAGAAGAATTCTGACAAGGACTTGAAGTACAAAGAACGCCACAAGAACTATGATTCCGAAGATGTTGAAGAAGAAGAAAGAAGAACCTCTAATAAAGGCAGAAGCTCAAAATATGATGACCATTTAAAGAAAGCAGCTCTAAGTTCAGAAGAGTTGCATGAGAGGGATATTCGGGGAAAGAAGAATTCTGACAAGGACTTGAAGTACAAAGAACGCCACAAGAACTATGATTCCGAAGATGTTGAAGAAGAAGAAAGAAGAACCTCTAATAAAGGCAAAAGTTCAAAATATGATGACCATTTAAAGAAAGCAGCTCTAAGTTCAGAAGAATTACATGGAAGGGATATCCGGGGAAAGAAGAATTCTGACAAGGACTTGAAGTACAAAGAGTCACTACCTACTGATTCATCAGATACAAGAACTCGACAAAGTGAAGATAAATATAGAACCAAGAGGATTTATGACGAGTCAAAACGTGAGAAATATTATTTGGAAGGCCGGAAGGATTCTGAATCTGCTAGAAAGGGAAGGGAAGACACAAGTTTTTCTCAAGCAAGCCGGTACAAGTCTCCTGATGTGGCACCACAGGATGAATCACACAAGAAGCGTCGGTATATTCCCCCTAAACTTTCTGATGAAGAGAGAGCTTTGAGGTTACGGGAGATGCAAATGGATGCTGAGCTGCATGAGGAGCAAAGATGGAAACGACTAAAGAAGGCCGAGGAAGATGATGCGCAGGAGGCTAGCCGTGCACGCGTGTCTAGTGGCAGAAATTTCTTGGATGCTGCTCATAAAAGTGTGTATGGTGCTGAGAAAGGGGGAAGCTCCACAATAGAGGAAAGTGTCCGTCGTCGAAAATATTATTTGCAGGGCAGGTCAGACGCAGGTGACGGCAATGCTTTCCGGCGATAAGACAGTTGAACTCTGGGTAATTTGTTATTTCCATGTGCCTATTCTTCTGCCCACCCATTGAGACACATCTTCATATGCCAAGCTCAAACTTCGCTGCATTGTGCTACAAGGACAAGCTGCTAAGGTCAAGGCAACTAAGTTGAATGGTAACTCCTCATTGTTGTAATGAAAAATAATTTAGTGAATATTTGGTCGCTTGTTAGAAAATTATGATGGGAGCTAGAAAACATTTGCCACATGAAAGAGCCATAACTCTAGTTGTTTGTGAAATGACATTGCTCCAGATTTTGCATCAGATAATTGAGTTGTGTTATTGTTATGATCTCTCCTCTCCAATGGGGGAGGTTGAAAGTTCGAGTTTGCAAGTAGCAATATTTTGAGTGTGTGTTTGTTTGAACTTTCGAAAAAACTAAATATAAAATAATAATAATATAGTTGTGTTCCAGGAATGTATATTTGATCCGAATCTTAGGGCCTGCGTGGTTAGTTTTCTGAGAATTGAAAATTAGTTGTACAAAAATTTACTTGGTTGACAGTTTTTGTGAACTGTCGGTTAAAAAAAGGTTTGTTTTCACATAATTGATTTTACAGTTCTCTAAAACAGTTTGTTTTCTCAGTTCTTGAGAACTATTTTTTGAATTAAGTAACAAACCAAGTAAGCCTTTATATTTGAAGATGGTAAAAATTGTAATCTGCTGTTTGGAAAAGTGGTCGGATTCCATTTTAGATTTTGAAAAAATGAAATTTGAAAATCAGCTATACTGTCATTTCTGTCAAAAGCAGAATTCGTTTGATAACCTCATTTGCTTTCAAAATTTTAAAAGAAGCTGAAATCTGAAAATATATTTGGTAATACAAAATTAAAATTTTAAAAAAAAACTTTGCTTCGAAGGGTTAACCATTGATTGGAATGCTCATCTTGGCCTTCCATATATATAGATATATCCTCGCTGCTTCGAAACATCCAGTGCTGACCACACTGAGAGACACAAAAGCGCAGAGTAGTCGCGGTTGGCAAAGTGGCATTAAGCATCCCTAGCAGTACGAAAGAGAGGTCGTGTTCGGAAATCCTTCAGTACTGGCCCAAAATTATTATATCATGTTTACATCACTAAATCAGTACAGTATTGAGAAATGCATATGTTGATTTTAAGTGTTAGATTTGTGTTATGGTTTTAACCCTATTGTCTCGTACATACCATTTTACATAAATCTGGTTCTTTAATTTATTTTAATTTATTTGTCTATTTTTATTTATAAGTTTGTTTGGTTCTTGATTGCTTGATGATAAATTGAAGTATTTCTGTAATGTAATTTTTTTTTTGTTGAATAATTAATATATTATATTATTATTTTATAGCGGTATCCTCATTGTGTCCGTGTCCTATTTTTTAAAATTTTTTCATATTGCTATATTTGTGTCGTGCCGTACCTGTGTCATGCTGTACTTGTGTCCCGTGTTGGTGCTTCCTAGCTTTCCGGCAATAGGACAGTTGAACTCGGGATAGTTTGTTATTTCCATGTGCCTCTTCTCCTGCCCACCCATTGAGCTAGACAGCTTCATATGCCAAGCTCAAACTTTGCTGCATTGTGCTACAAGGACAAGCTGCTCAAGGTCGCAACTAAGTTGAACGGTAACTCCTCCACATTGTTGTAATGAAAGATAATTTAGTGAATATTTGATCGTTTGTTAGAAAATTATGATGGGAGTCGTTGGAACTTGCTAGAAAACATTTGGCACATGAAAGAGCCATCCACTCTAGTGGTTTGTGAAATGATATTTCTCCAAATTTTGCATATGATAATTGAGTTGTGTTAGCACAGGGCATTAGTCAAGATGTTACGATCTCTTCTCTCCAATAAATAGGTTAAGAGTTAGAACTTTGCAAAGAGTAATATTGTGAGTGTGTGTGTTGAACTTTTCAATAAGTTAAAAATAAAAAAAAAAAAAAAAAAATAATTTAGTTGTGTTCCAAGAATGTATGTTTGACCAGAATCTTATACTTGGAGAAGGGATACAACACAAATGTATATCCCTTATTTTATCCACCTATGGTTAGCTTCTGCTGTGGCAGTGGTATCAGATTATAGTAACAAATTTAAATTTTAATAAAGTTAGGTAAATTGTGATAGTGTGTTTAAATGTGATGGTCAAAGAAGTTTTAATGAAACTGAAAATACATACGCAAGACTATGACTGTTTTAATAATATAGTCTTGAGTCCAACGCTATAGATACAATGCAAAAAAATATCAAGTATGAATGTAGAATTGGGTTTCCTAAATAGGTCCAAATCAACTAAGACTAGCTTATGAGCATGAATCGACGACTATAGCTCCACAATTTGCACGTAACAAATCAGCATAAATCAAACTGAAGTGCCTTTGACTTGGTCGACGCATAATGCTCTCATTTCCACACAAATGACTAAATTGAGCTGCCATCAAGACGCCATGCGTCAGCTTCACTTTGAAAAGTTTTTCTGATAGACACAAGAAAAAATAAAAGAAGTCTCACTTTGAAAAGGAAAGAGACGAGCAAAGACAAAGTAGCGACAACAGATCTAGTACGCTCAAGGGATATGTTCTTTTAGAAGCAATTTATGCCTAATGAAAGAATATACCTCTATTTTAAGCCCAGTTAAAAATAAAGCCTAGTTAAAAATAAATAGAAAGTTTACAAAAATAAGTTTAAGGAAGTTATCAAGTTGTATTGAATGTGTAAAATAAAAAGTTAATATTATTTACAATTTAAATAGGGAGCTCATATTCTTCCTTCTTTTACAATCAAATTACACAAGAGGTCCTTCCATGATAGAACACTCGGTTCTTATACTTATAAGACATAATTGTCATTTTCTTTAAAATTTAACATATTAGTAGTTATATAATATAGGAAGCTTATCTTGAAAGACAAAAACTTTTTGAGTTGGAAGAAAATGTTATATCAAAGTATTTGAGATAAAATATTAAATTGAAAGTAGAGCCATCTCTACAATAAACCATAATCGTTTTTTTTTTTTGCGAAAGACATGTTTAATTGAATTAAAAATTAAAGAAAATTCTAATTTTACTTAAATAGGAATTTTGAAAGTTTGTTTGATTTAAAAAGGTACTTTTAAAAATTATATTATTATGTGATTCAATTAACTATTTCTAAGTTTCAAATAGTATATAATATAGTGTAGAGTGTAAATATATTATATAAATTTGTGAATGTTGAGATTAAAAAAAAAAAAAAAAAAATCCTGACTTTAATATAAAAGGACAATTATGCAAAAGTTTATATATAATTTGATTTACACATTACAAGTGAAATATACATGATACACACATAAAGTAATAGAATATATGAAGAATATACAAAATTACTTGGATTCCACTTTAGTTTCTTATCATTTTGAGATGAAGTAATATGTGGATATAATTTTTAAAATGCTAGGAGTATTACTTTTAGACAAATTTTCGTTAAAAATTCTATTTGCATATGATTTTCTTGGAACTTTCTTCGTAGAGAACTCCCCCGGATTTTTCCTTGCTATTAGTGAGTGATTTTTATTCCAAAAGAGACCCTTTGGGCGTCCAAATCATAGACTCTTTCTAATCGTGGAATGGACCCCTAAATTCAGAAATTGTAGAAATAGAGTTATGGAAGACCCAAGTCGTCCCAAACTGTACGTTCATAAAGTTATGTGAAGACCGAAGTCGTCCCAAAATTGTTCATAAAGTTATGTGAACACCCAACCCAAGTGGTCCCAAAATTGTTACTAAAACTTTTTCTTTTCTTCATGTATACATGTGTATGTGTGATATATATATATGTGTGTGTGAAGAGAATGTATACATAAAATTTACTTGAAGAATTTCCAGAGGTGTAGGAGAAATGGGGTTGATTTGGTTCCTTGCTTCTTATTTCCTGCTTGCAACAGCATCTTCATTTGCAAGGCATCAAGGCATGTGATGTGGTTATCTCATTTGGCTCAATGTATTGTTTGCATTATATATATATATATATATATATATATATATCATTTTCTTTGTTTACATATAAGATATATTCCTCTGATTAATTCCATTGATTTTACTGATTGGGAATGACCATAAAGTATTATATATGTTGTGCATAATATTCCTAGCTGAAAAGGGACAATAGTATATAACTTTCTTCTATTTCTCATTTTTGGGCAGAAGATGAGCAAGGACTTAACCATTCAGCTTTGCACTTGACCTTGTATCATGTGCATGGACATGGCTCACCTATGACCTCCCAGACTCCACCGTCCTTCTCGGAGTTACTCTCTCAGGATGAAGCACGAGTTAAGGATCTGAACTTCAGACTCACCAAGAACAGAACAAGCAGTGTCACAAGCTCCACCTCACACAAATCAGAACACCTTCTTGGATCAAATTTGATCAGCACACCCGTGAAGAATGGTCTGTCTATTGGTATGGACAATTACTATGTCAATATTGGCCTTGGCACTCCACCCAAATACTATCCAGTGATTGTTGACACCGGCAGTTCCTTTTCCTGGTTGCAATGCCAGCCTTGCACCGTGCACTGCCACAAACAGGCTAGTCGTCCTTTCGATCCCTCTGCATCCAGCACCTACAAATCGTTATCGTGCACAACACCAGAGTGCAATTCACTCGAGGAGGCCACTCTCTATGAAACATGCAATGCTTCCAATCACTGCATGTACAAGGTTGCCTACGGAGACAAATCTTTTTCCCGTGGCAACTTGAGTCAGGATTTACTGACCCTAACTCGATCAAAAACACTGCCTGGTTTTGTGTACGGGTGTGGGCAGGACAATGAAGGCCGGTTTTTTGGTAAGTCTGCTGGTCTTATTGGCCTGGCTCGCCACAAGCTCTCCATGCTTTCTCAACTGTCAGCCAAATATGGAAATGCCTTCTCCTACTGCCTCCCAACAGCGAGTGGAGGAGGCAGTGGAGGCTCATTGTCCATAGGAAGGGATTCATTGATGGGATCATCCTACAAGTTCACTCCAATGCTTACTAATTCCTTAGAGAGCAGCTTGTACTTTTTGAGTTTGTCCGCGATTACAGTGGCAGGCAGGACACTGGGAGTGGCAGAGGCCGAGTACAAGATTCCAACAATTATAGATTCTGGGACGGTGATTACGCGCCTTCCTGTCTCAGTATATGCTGCTCTACGAGACGAGTTCAGAAAGATCATGTCCTCGAAGCACAAGACTGCCAAGGGTATTTACTTACTTGATACATGTTATAAAGGGAGTTGGAAGAAGATGTCAGATGTGCCCGAGGTTCGGATGGTGTTTCAAGGAGGGGCCGACCTCACTCTTGCACCTCAAAACGTTCTGTACGATGAGCCTAAGAAGGGCATTACGTGCTTGGCCTTCGCCTCCGCCACTGATGGAAATGGAATCGCCATTATTGGAAACATTCAGCAGCAGACTTATAGAGTGGCTTATGATGCCTCCAATTCAAGAATTGGGTTTGCTGCTGGGGGTTGCATCTAGTTTGTTATTAAAATGATAATACCTTTATCTCATTTATCAATAATTATGGCATCCATGAAAAAGGATTCATGTCTCGTGAGGACGCTCAGCAATCACCCTTTTTATGCTATAGATGAAGATCCCGTTAGCTTGAATCCCAAGTTTGGATTGTCTTGTACTCCCACCATCCTAATTTAAATGTCCCTGGACATTTTAAGAGAGTTTAACTTTTAATATATTTTTGTTTATTATATTCGTTGTAAATGATTTTTCTAATTTATCCTTTTAAGTTCAATGGTGGGTCACATGACATTACATTAAGAGTAAATTGAAAATGTTATGCATTAACTTTTGAGGTGGGACATTCATCTTGGACAGCCAAAAATGGAAAGACAGGACACTTAATATGAGAGGGGAGTATAAGAAATAATATCTTAGAATGGTTTAAAATAATAATAATATTTTTAAATTGTTGGAACAAATGATCACGTTATATATAACTATATGTAATAAATAACAATATCCCAAACATAATTAAAGAAATTACACATGATTTCAAATCAAGTCTAGAGGAGCGTAATAATTTCTTAAAAGATAGTTAAAATCACTCGTAGGAGAAAGTATACAATACCCCGGTGATACTGATGGTGTGGTCTTCTCGAAAAGTGTAAGTCCTACAATTTATCCTTGATTGTAGTAAAATTGGTAGTTTTCAAAAGAAATGGAAGACTTACATTTGTCGGAGATGCACACCATCAATACCCCCAGAGTATTGTATAAGTTGGTCGGAGGAGAAAGTATACAAAACCCCGGAGATATTGATGATGTGGTATCTCCGAAAAGTGAAAGCCTTCTATTTTTTCTTGATTATAGTGAAATTGATATTTTTTAAAAGAGATGAAAGACTTATTACACTTGTCAGGGATGCCACATTATCAATACCCCTGGAGTATTTTATAAGTTGGTCGGAATTCTAGTTCCATTATTGGAACCTCACCAAAATCTTAGGTTTGGTCATTAAAAACTTCACTCAAAGTTTACCGCACTCTGGACTTTTCACTTCCTTCATCGGAGCTTTATTGGAATTTTTTTTTAATTTGATAATCCCACTCGCCCCAACTTCTCAACATTGTGTGAGCTTACCATAAGCCTTTTTATAGGCTCCTTGGTTCATGGGTTAGGATAAACTATTGCAAGAGAGGTTTACCCTAATTACCCATGGAGACGTTGTTCGGAGATTCCGACACTCAGACTTCGGTCAGAGCGACGACGTTGATGATTGTTACTTTTTCATGCAAAATTACTTATTTATCTTCAATTTTAGAACATTATTTTAGTAAAAAAATATCTCCAAAAGTAAATAGCTCTTTTGCCCCTATTATCTTAACACACCAATACTCTTGAAAATATTGGGTGACTTAGACATACCGCGTTATTGGTATGCTGACATATTGATCTAGAATGTACAATTTCAGTTTGTTAGGAGTAAGTTTTTATGAGTAGGTAAAACCCAATATCTAGTTCTATTATCTCTCTTCCTCGTCACCCTGTTTTCTCTCCTCTCACTCTCATTCCTCCATGACCACCACTTCCAGGCCAGTCTCCGCCACCACCTCTCTCTTTCTTAAGAAAACTAAGATTGAGAAAATTCTATCGATCTAAGAAAAATGGGGTGTGGATGAATGGATAACTGAAAGAGTTGTATTGAGAATTGGTGGAGGGAACAAAGGTGGGTGTCGGTTGAGGAAGATGATGATTGGACAACGAGCACATTTTTTTTTTTTGGCTTTTGGGATTAGTCTGGTAGTATTGTTCAACGCAAATTAAGCAATACTTTTTGTGGTTTTTGTGATATTTTGAGTAGTCAATTCTTTTATAGATGATATATTGAGACACAAAGCTCAAACTATTGGAGCTCAATAGGTCATGGATCAGTCTCACTTATGGACCTCATACACTAAAACTATGAGTATTGCATATGGAGCAATAATGCATGTAAATATGGAAAGAATCCAAAGAAAAGAACTGTTCACCAAGGAATATGCAACTGGAAGATGAAAAATAAAAAATAAAAAATAAAAATAAAAATCAAACTTAGAAGAATAAACAAAATTACTTGGATTCCACTTTTGGTAGAAGTAGTTGTATACAAATATAAGATCTTAGTGATGTGATAAATTCGTTTCTTATTATTTTAAGATGAAGGAATATATGTATATAATTTTTAAAATGGTATTTATTACTTTTGAACATATATTTTTGTTAAGGGCAATACTTGCCTACTCACCATTGCGCTGCTTACCACTGATGTGGCACAATATTAAAGAGACAAGTGTCAAATAATATAAAATAATAAGAAAAATGAAAGATTTGGGTAGGATTCGGGTTAAACCCAATTGTATCCAAATCAAATTCTAACCAAAACTATGTTTTGAACCAACCCACCCATCATCACAATAAAGGTATAACAATTTCTAAGTTCAAACCATAGACAATCCTAACATGTTGAAAACACTAAGTTTTTTAATTAGATTCTAGGCAATCTTACCATGCCTTCCTCCATATATTCTACAAATGCCTTACAAGGTATTAGGCAAACCTATTCTTCCTCCACCAATAATTCTTTTCTAAAACAACAAATTTATGTTTATATACAATTAAATATAACCCATCAACACATAAATATATCCCCAATTAACCCTGTGACCCAAGAATAGAGCAATCCCACACACTACATTAACCCATCACTTATCTCACTACAAGTGCAGACTAGTTTTATGTTTACACAAGATGCAATTCTAACATGTTTTAATATATAATGATAAACTTTCTTATTAGATGACAATCTTGATATACCCCAAATAAAATATAAAGATACCGTATTAGGTATTAGGCGATCTCGACACGCCTGGCAATCCTGACTTGCCAAATATAATGTATAGATACCTTATTAGGTATTAGGCAATCCCAACATGGCTGATACTCTTAACATGCCAAATATAATGTATAGATACCTTATTAGGTATTAGGCGATCCTGACACGCCTGACAATCCCGACATGCCAAATATAATGTATTGATACCTTATTAGGTATTAGGTGATCCCGACACGCATGACATGCCAAATATAATGTATAGATACTTTATTAGGTATTAGACGATTCTGACATGCTTGATAATTCTGACATGTCAAATATAATTTATAGATACCTTATTAGGTATTATGCGATCCAGATACGTCTGACAAAGTAACATTTAAATACAAATCTAACATACTTAAAAACATGTTAATTAATATCGTGTAAATCCTATCGTCTCCTTTATTAATTTAAACAAATAAAAAAAAAATAACACAACATACTATGAATGTAAATGAGTTGATCATACTCCCATAATTTTTTTTAAACATCATACAATTAGTCAAGAACATTTATTCAAGTAAAGAAACAATACAAGGAAATTAAACAATTAATTAAAATAAAATCCCATAATAAAGCCAACACCTTAATTTAAATATCAAGTATCTAAACCTAGCTCTAATCCTAGGTTTCAAGGCCTATTCTATTCCTAAGAATCCTATTTAATTATTCTAGAATTTTCTGAAATTTTTGAATTTTTTTTTAAATTTTTCAAAATGAAAGAAAATAAAAATTTTACTTTGAGGCACACTTTATATACTACTTAAACTACAAGGGAACCCCATTTTGACTTGATAGTTAAAATTCAAGTGAATTATGTCCCCAAAAGGTTATTTTAAATTTTTGGGAACCAATTTAACTTTGAGGCATACTTTTGAAACCAATTTAACCACGAGGGAAGCTCATTTCTACTTGAAATTTAAAACCCAAGAGAGTATTTTCTCCCTAAAAGATTACATAAATTTTTTGGAATTTGAAAGTAATTTTAAAAATTATTTTTCCTTCTTTTCCAATTTGAAAAACAAATAAAAAAATATTAAAATATTTCGGATTGGGCCCAAAGTGGGCCCGCGCAAGTGGGACCGAACAGACCGTTTTCGATCCCTAGTTGGCGGCGCACGCGCCCCCACATGCCGGCGGGGCGCGTGCCCCCCCTTTTTTTTTCTTTTCTTTTTCTTCCTGTATCAATTTCCAGCGGCCACTATTCAACCTTGGAACTCGAGCTTTCCGGCCACCTCCGGGCCTCGAATCGCATGTATGAATATACCATTGAACTCGTATCGATCTAAGTTACGCATTGGTATCAAAATCACCCCCTCTCGCTGCCTAAATCAAAAACGCCCAATTTCAAGTTTCAAAAATCTAAAATTTCAAACTCAATTTTTTGTCAATCTACCTAACAGTTCGTAACCAAACTTTCAAGGATTGTTCGGGGAAGCAAGATATATCTATTAATTAGAACAAAAACCTTCAAAAATGATGAACACAATAAACCCAATTTCATGTTCATATATATATATATATATATGCAAATACATATGAAAAAATACTCTATAGCAGTACCAAACGCCTAGATTCTTCATATTTAATTCACAGAATCATCCTTAGCATGCATAATCATTTAATTTCATAATGAAATACATAAAAAAATATTCCAACATGTATATACAAATAATATATATGTCTACAGATTCAAAGGAGAAGAGAAAAGTTCGAACTTGCCTTTTTGACGAACTCGTCCCGATGAATCGCTCATTCTCTCCCTTCTTTCTTGCGTCTACGCTCTTTCGGTCTTTGTACGTGGAAACGATAAAAACCATAACCCCATTTTCTTTTTCTTTTATTTTAATTTTCTTTCTAAAAAACTAAAAAACAATTCTTAAATAATTATATTAATAAATATAAAATACCTAGCCCACCTATATATATATATATATATATATATATATATATATATATAGCCCAACCTAAAAATTAAAAATTAAAGAACATGCAGTCCAAAAACCCATATATTTTATTTAAAAGAAGAATACATTTAAAACAAATATTACACACACATAATTAAAATCAATCAACATTTAGCAGCAATTCAAACATCTACATTAAACAAATAAAATAGACATCGACAAAATTTAACTAAAACCATTTAAATAATTTAAAACTCAACTAAATAATAATAAATAAATAAAAATTCAATTAAATAATTAGAACCCAATTTAAATATGCTCAAAATTTACGGGATATTACATAAATGAGATGACAATCTAACAAACCCACAGTTAAATTCCATGACTCCATCTTAGAACACTTATGAAAATTCATATACAAGCAAGTTATGCAACACTCTCCACTATAATTAACATCCAACAATCAATATTATAAGCAACCAAAGATCATATATATATATATATATATATATATATATATATAATATAAATATATAGACTTTGGGTTGAGCCCGAGACTTGTGGGTTGCACTTGTTTACTTCATGATGATAAAAACTTTAGAGCAATGTAATTTAAAGCAGAATCATAGCCCTGACTTTAAAACTTGAAACTGACATGTGATGGAACTCAATGCTAGTATTTAGTCATCGAAGATCATATCACATAGCCAACTAACCCTATATCACCAGAAAATAAAATCTAAACATATGCCCCCCAAAAAACTAGAAATTATCAAGAATCAGATAATTAATTCAGACTGACTTTTAGCATCGTGAGTTCTTCTTCGAGCAACCCAGATTTCAATCTTGTGCTTCGGACTAATGTGTCATCCGGATTCATTTTGTGCTACTCAGTATTAATGTATCATTCACATTCTTCATGGTATTACCCAAAAATGATGGCCTCAAAGAAGTACAATAAACAGAAGTCTGCCCTTTTCTGTACAAGATGAACCCCGTAGAGTCCTCAAGTAAACTCTTGCATCTTAAATATGAAACAAATACTAAAATACTTTGAAATCTGTCTTTTGATGTTTAAAGAAAATAATTTCTTTTAGTAAACTTCTCTCTCTTTTTATTAGAATAGTATATGTGTGTGTATTAAGTAGAGGATTCAATAGCAGTATTTTTTTTTTTTTTACCTCTTTTTGTTCAACCTGAAAATAGCAAGTGAACCTTTCTGTATAATTTTCACTTAGACCATAATATTAAATTCCAAGCATAGAATTATTGTCTATCACCTCCAAAAGATTCACCAAATATCAGCTAATTCATAAAAATAAATACCATAATTAATAGAGAATTATACCCATACAAGATAATTCCACTGTCAGATTGCGAAGGCACATGAATCAAAATGGTAAACAAGGAACAATTGAGAGAAAAAAAAATGACTGAATCAGAATTTGGAAAGTTGGAAAGAATTATAAGTTTCTATATGCATATTTCGTTGCACAGATAGAGCAAAAATAGGCTGCAGGACACACTTGGAGATTTCAGAGTTATTATTTACTACAGGAGAATTTACTTTTAGAGCATAGAAATTATGATTGGTAAAAAAATATTTCAAAAAGCAAGTTCGATTTCAGATGAGATAAAAAGGGTTAAGAGTGCTACGATGGGAAGAGTAAAGTCTAGTTCTAATTTTAATTCCCTGCATGAAAAGGACAGGGAAAATCATCATCAATTTAGGTCTTTACATGACATAGTTTTCAATTCTCCACATTTGAAGACCAGTTTTACACAAACAGAGAAAGATTAGGTGATGGCATAAAACTGATTTATCAGCTCACTGAAAGAATTAGTGGAAGTTCAGTGGAACTTTGGATACCTAAAACTAGTTTCGGATTCAACAGGCCTGATCATTTCTATTTTTGGATTCAACATGCCTGATCATTTCTATTTCTGAAAATAGCAAATTATGAGAAGCAGAGCATGGCAAACATTGCACACTAATGACCAGGTACATAATCCTGGAAATTGCAACAAATGTTTCAATAGTAGAATGGATAAACAGCAATAGCCAGATTAGATAAACAAATAATAAATCTTATTATGGGAACCACCTTAGTGCTTTAAGGAAAACCAACTTAAGCTATTTGTTTGAAGATTTTAGTTTCAGCAACAGGCGAAGATGATACATTATTTCTTAGTGATCTAATCTCCCAAAAGCAAACAAATAAACAGGAGACAATATGAACATGAAACAACATTAGCTTCCAATGAGTTGCAACCAGATACCTATGGTTCTCCACCAAGCTCCACTCGCAAGTTGTCCTATGGATAGACCTTGGGGGCCTGGTCAGAGTAGAAATAAGAATATTATCAATCATCAGCAGCAAATTATAGATACTGATCAAGATAAAAAAAAAAAAACATTTTACATATCAAACTTCACATAAACACAAGTCAGTGGTCTATGAGAATAGATGAGTACAAAAAGACATCTATTAATAAAAAATTATTATCTAATTAATTTAGAAAGTCTAACAAAAGTTTAGAAACATACACTCATTAAGCAAAAACTCTCAAATTCAAGCTTATCACGAAGGTGACCCTGCAAGTAAATCAAATAATACTTTCAGTCTAATGTATCAGAATTAAATTGAGAAAATTTTATGATTTTGGAAACATGTTAAAAGGTATTTTCAGACTTACGGATTTTGATAAACCTACTTGGCCATGCAATTGAGGAAGCCATCACATGACCAAGAATACTTTGAGGTGGAACAACCATGTACAAGGTCACATTGGGTTCCTTGACATCATTGATCCATACTTTCCAACATTTCATACCACGAGGAAAATCACCTACGAGATCATTAGGATCGGTTGAATCAACTTCACTCTCGGCGATAACTAATCCTATCCCATTATAATGCAATAACTAGCATTTCTCCCCAATAACATTTTCGGTAGGTGAGAATTGATCGAGGGTGCTTGGAGACCTAATCTTTTTGTATTAAATGCAAAACGTAATTCCTCTCAGGATTCAAACCGACATTCTCATGCTTAACGGACTGAGCTTTTACCAATATACCAAGCAATGGCCCCTAAGGACATTCACCCCTTATTCCTCGCATATTAAGTTAAAGTGGCAATATATATGCTAATAAAAAAAAAATCATTAGAAAGTAATAGGACTTGTCTTTAGCATATGAATCTGGATAACTTTTAAAAAACAAAAGTTTGGTAAAAAATAGATCATAAGTTAGAACTACATTACTACAAAAACTATTCTAATTGCACAAAGTTTTTGTTCAAAGCAGCAAAACTCAATCAATTTGAGAAAATTGTACCAATAGCTCATAGAAAGAAGCCTTCAAGGTAGTTTCAATTCTAATAGCATGAAAATTAAGATCACAAATGGTTATCACTTTACAGTAACGTCACCTTATATGTCGTAAGATGATAATTGACAATAAGAACTAGACCAAGTCTGCTAGTCAGCTTTATACTTGACCAAATCATGCTACTTGACATGTGAAATTGGCCAAGACACAAATTTACTCACCTAAGGTTATTGTCTCCTTTTGTTTTAAATATTTGTCTTTCTAATTGAGTATTTAAATTTATTGTCTTTCTGAAATCTGTCATAGCCACAGAGTAGTACATTGTTGTTTGGAAGAATTTGGAAACTATCGTATTCATAGAAGTAAGAAAAGATCAAGTATTTTCTTGAAGACACAGTAATCTGATGTCATCCTCCGAATTTTTTCAAAAGAAATCCAAGATGTGAAAAACAAATAAAAACAAAATTAAAATAAAATAAAGGAAAATCTAAAGTCTCCTAACAATCCCTTACATACATAAGTCCTGTACAATTTCTTTCATCGAAAACAAATTTTCACAATAAATAGTCTATCTCATATATTGAGTAGAAAATAAATATCTAATAAACTGAAATAAATTCTAATGGTTCAACCGCTACCTCTTCGACCGGCCGGTACTACCAAATCCCGACATGCCCCATATCAGCAACCTAACCTGCAAAATTTGGGAGGGATAAGCTCAAAGCTCAACAAGGATATGCTAAACAATCTTTCAATGCCGTAGAAAGTTGACTTTTGCGTCATAATCTCAAAATACAAAATAAATTATATTTTGATAAATATCACATTTAACAATTCACAAGTTAACCATATAGCATTTGTCATTTAAATAAATTTAAATGTACAAATAATTATTCATCAAATAATACTTGTAACATCCACCACCATCAATGAAAAGTCCCCATTTCATTTCTTTTAAATGGTTCTGTGCCTATTTTATATTTTTGGCCCAGTCCAAAATACCAAGCCCAAATTCATTATCATGCCTATTCATTTATGCCGGCCCAAGAAATTTGTGCAGTCCAATGTAATTCAAAGTCCAATCTACAGGCTAGGCCCAATCCAAACACTAAGCCCAAATTGATGGCTGCAGGAATCAAGTCCACAATTAATGAATCAATCTTTAAACACTAAACCAAACAACCCAACCAAACATGTAGCCCATATGAAAACCATCCTTGGAACTCCATTTATTTCTTCCACCTCACTGATGCTAGACACCATAACAACCATATGAACCACCAAGAAAACCCACGGCCATGAACCACCATGGGCAGCCTCCAACCGGCCAATACCACCATGGTTACCTCCTCACGGCCCAGCCTTGAAACCATCCCTTCAGCACAACTGAACCCAAGATAGGCCAACTGCCGCAACACAGTAGACCAACCATGAAGCCACAGTATCATCATCATCACCATCCCACGCTGGCCGCCACAAGCTTCACCAACCCATGGCTGTCGTTAAACATGGCTGCACCAAGCTAACACCAGCCGTCACAAGAACCATCTCGCAGCCGAGTTCCATGAAAAACCCACCGTGCCGAGCACTCTCGTCGCCACCTTCCAAGCAGCCAATCCACACCATGGCAGCCCTTTTATCTCAAGCCACAACGGACCACCATAGACCATGAGCACCTCACAACCATGGAAGACCCAACAGCCCGAAACCCACTTCCAGTCACCACCCGCTGCCATGGGCAGCCCACCATGGCAGCCGAAGCTCCTTCCTCTCTCTTCCCTCTCGGTTTCTCTCTCTCTAGGACTCTCTCCCTGCCGACCTCCTTTTTTTTTTTCCCAACCCTAATATATATATATATAACCTTGTGTAAATAAAAAAAATAATAATAATAAATAAAATAAAAGACTATTATGAAGCACACCTCCATCTATAAACACTTCCATCTATTCTATAACACTTCATATGTTCATCTTCCACAATTAATAAAAATATTATTATTCTTCTCTTCCACACCCAACTTTATTTATTCCCACACACACACACACACACATATATATATATGCACACACTCATAAAATACGACTATACCAAATTTCATACTTGAAATTTTCTTAATCCAACTATGTTAATAAAATTTCTATATTAAAAAAAAATCACATAATTTGCATGAAAGACTAATAATAAAAAAAAACTTTATAATGTAACTCAAACTCAAACCCAAATTTCAATAACCTCAAAATTATGGGTATTACATATGAGATCTTCCTCCATGCAAACATTATTTTCCAGATGGAGAAAACATTGACCAAAGGAAAAAATTCCACCACACCACATAACATGGTTAATCAGCATCAAAATGAATAAAAGACTAATTGGACTAGAGATAATTCTATGATTTAGAGTTACTGTTCTCTTAAGCATCATTCAAACATCTAACATATACCTTATAAAAAATAAAATATTAACATATAAATTATACTCGAAGATAAACTCACCGTACCTTTGCACCATACCTTTCTTTTAATTCCAAGTTCCCACCAGTGTGATCATAGTCATGATGAGTGTTCAGTATGTAGGTCAAATTATGATTTTTCCTACTCAAGATGTCTATAATAGATACAGCTTCAGAATGATCAATGGCTTCAACAGTGCCAGTATCCACATCATGTAAAATATATGTATAGTTGTTCTTGAGACATGGTACCTGATAATGGGAAAATTCATCAAAGATTAATAGGGACTGGAACGCATATACTAAATGGATGTGAGTTGGGATGATATAGTGTGTATGTGTGTTGTGTTCAAGTTTCCACATAAATGTTTTCAGAGAACAAACTACAAGTGAGGTGAAATAAATAATCATCGTTCACTACATTGAGAACGTTGTACAACTAAAATTAGTTGCCCATACTTAAAATATATATATTAAAATTAGTTGCCCACACTTAAAATATATATATTTTTTCTTTCTATTTCAACATTTCTATTACAGGCAACATAACAAGCATGTCAAAGTATTAGTTTCTAGATGAATGAACCCATCTATGTTATATGTGTTAAATCATGGACAACACAGATCAAAACTTAAAAAGCCAAAGTGAATAACAATTATACCACACAAATAACAGAAAAAAAGGAAAGAAAAAAAGGACAGATAAATAATAGTGTAAAACATCTAAATACTTGTATTACATGATCAAATTAGTACTCTTTGAAGGCACCTCGCCTAAGAGTACGTATCCTAGGCGCAACAGTTGCGCCTCACACCTCAAACACGTGCCCGGCACGCCTTTGACAACTATGTGTGGAAAGAGTGCTAATCTGATCATGTAATACAATATGAAAAAGGAGAAGTTAGGAAAGTGCTTTAGGAACTTCTAGTGAACAAGAACTAGAATATGACCTGATATAATAAGAAGTCCTTATGTTGTAGGGCCCTTGATTCTTAAGCTCATCTTTTCAGCCTCAACTCTATGCCTTGGTGTCAATTTATATCAACAGGTCTAGGAAGCCTATAGTCTATTTTTCATTTCCTACCCTCTATACTTACAAGCAACTTCTTCAAACTTACTCTCATCATCATCTATCATAGTTATATCATGAAATATTTTCATATAATTGAGCAAAATATTAAAAATAATGTTGAAAAAATAAATTCAGAATCAACACAAGAGCCAATCAAACTACAGAACCTATGTGTAATTGGGCAATTGCATTATGCATTTTTATATATGTACGCTTCTCTCTCTCTCCAAGAAAGATATAAAATAACAGTCACAGAGCAAGAGCCAACTGCATGCCTTGCCCTACAAATAAATTACTCAAATTCAGAGTAAGATCTTAGTGTAAATTCAGAGTAATTTACCATTTCAAAAGTTCTTAAATATCTCTGTTATATATATATATATATATATATATATATATATATATATATATATATTCCCATCACATAAAACTAAGCACTCGGTGGATTATGAAATCAGATGAGATTTGGTAGGATTGTAGTTATGGATTTTTGTTTCAACCAACTGGATATGATTAGAATTATATGAGCTATGGATCATAAAAAATGTTATCTTAGGACAAATGTAGCAGATACCATTTAAAAAAATGTGGTAGATACCAGTAAGAAAAGCTTCTTCAATCTGGTTGCAAAGAGTGCTAAATTATTATAACTGTCATTTCGAGTAACCATAAGAACAAAATTAGAACTACAAAGCCTAAGGATCCCATACAAATCCTCCACAGACACACACACACACACATATATATATACACACATGTACTAAGGTACTGGTATAACAAATTAATATATAAATACAAAGGTTGAAGAAAATCAAAGAAACTGAAACCATCACAAATGTCGGATGAATTTGAGTAAAAACACGAAGAGAGAAATCTTACTGAATGAAGGAGATGAGTTGGAGATTGAGGAGGCTTAGAGATTGCTTTGAGGTGGAGAAATTGGAGTTTCTGTTGCTTCCACAGAGAGAAATTTCGGATTCAGTTTGACATAGACTTTGCCTTAAGCTTGTTTAAAGGAGCAAGAGAAAGACGATGATCAGAGGTTAGGGTTTGGTTGAGCTTTGATCTGGAGAGGGTTAGAGATTTGGGGGTTTGGGTTATGCGTGGGAGTCAGAGAGGGTTAGAGATTTGGGGGTTTGGGTTATGTGCAGGAGTCAGAGAGGGTTAGAGATTTTGGGGTTTGGGTTATGCGCGGGAGTCAAAAATTACACAGCGCGAATTGGGGCTCAAAAAATAAAGCTTTCCACTACAGGCTTTGCCCGTGATAGATACTAAACTTTCCACTACGGGCTTTGCCTGTGATGGAAAGTATCTTTCTACGGTGGGCACACCTAGCTCGTCGTAGAAAGTATTTTCTACGGTGGGTTATGGATGACCGCCTTAGAAAATAAGCTTTCTACGACGGGCTACACGGGCCCGTCGTAAGATGTACTTTTTACGACGGGCTACATGGGACCGTCTTAAAAGCCCTGTCGTTAAAACCCAAAAATCTTGTAGTGATCTCTCTCTCTCTCTCCCTCTCCATCTCTCTCACACACTCTCCGCGAAACATTAGATAAAATTCCAATTTATTATGCAATAGTCAATCCCAAAGCAAAGTTGGCATCTACTGTTTACTATCTTATTTTTCTTATAATAATAAGCAATTTTGAACATAGCGTGGTGCGAAATGAGGACCGGAGATTAAACCATGCTAGCGTTTTGAAACCTAAGTGTGTAAAAAAATAAATAGATATATCATACCTCCACAGTGAGTCTCAATTGAACCCACAACTTTTAATATCACATACAATCTTTGATGTCCAATGAAGTTTGAGAGGAAGAAGAAGAAAAGTGGAGAGAGAGGGAAGGTGAAGAAGTGTGAACATACTTTACCCGAATGAAGTCTAACAAATCCGGATTTATTTCCTTTATTTACTCTTTTTTCTGATTTTGTAATTTATGTAAATGTGTTCATTTTTTATTGGAACACATAAGTAGTAAGTAGTCAGTAAGTCGTACCTAGTCACTGGTGAGTAGATAAGTATTGTCGTTATGTTAAAGATATCTGATTTTCTTGGAACTCTCTCTCTCTCCCTCTCTCGGACTTGTCTACACTAGTAGTTGATTTTTATTGCTCTCTCTCTCTCTCGGACTTGTCTACACTAGTAGTTGATTTTTATTGCAAAAGAGACCGCTTGAGTGTCCAAATCATTGACTCTTTCTAATCGTGGAATATATGGACCCCTTAATTTAGACATTGTAGACTGCTTCTACCATTCAAAGTGTTATCTCTGATTTGGGAACTCATATGAAGACCCAAACTTGTTCTTGGGGTTATGTGAAGACCTAGTCGTCCCAAGATTGTTAAACTAAAAATTTTGCTCTTCTTCATTTATATATATATATGTGCGTGTGCAGGGGCGGAGCAGGATTGGAGGGTGGGGAGGGCTAAAAAAAAATTAAAAATGTAAGAAATCTATAATTTTTCCATCAATCAAAGAAATCTTAGAAATTTCACTGTATTAGATATATATATGTATATACAATATAATTCAAGATGTTGTACTCATTGTTAGATAATATATTTCATATTATGTTAGTTTCTTATTATGTTACTTCCTTGAATTGCAAGGACTGCCTATAGTCACTGATTGCAGTAACCATTACCACTAAGATAATACATAGTATTATTCCTAATCCATCATACATACCTTTAGGCCATCCTTCTGTGGCAATTCCAACACCTACAGAGATCACATGCAGCACATACCATGAGGATGATTAGAGTCAAGTCTTGTAGAGCATCCCATACAAACATCCAAAGAGGTCTAGATGGTTTCTCGGCAAATTGGTTGAAGCCATAGATCTTTTGTCGAAGGGGTACATCACTGGAAAGAACGCCATTGTTCAGTGAGACAGACAATACTCTTGCAAATCCTTCTACTCCTCCATGGAGTTGCAGGCCCTTGGTATCATGAGAACGGACTATAGAGGCTAGATTGTCTGGATCAATGCTGAAACCGGCCTGCCTAACCTCCTGAGAGACCTTGTGCTGAACATGAGTACCAGCGTCAATGAAATGCAATGCTGCTTTCTGAACATACAATGCTACTCGTATCTTTTCCTGGAGATTCTTACGCTTACGCTCGGCTTTGGAGCGCTTGGCGAGGTTGGCGACCATGCGGAACCTCTGGCGAGGGTTCTTGACAAGCCAGACAGCGGATCTCCATCTCCTCAGATTCTTTTCCGACGGTCTCTTCGGTTCGACTTCAAAGTTGGTTTTCAGGTACCTCTCCATATCTATTCAAGGCTCAAGGCTATAGGAGGAAGTATAGAGACAGAAAGTGATGATGCCTCAAACGTCCGAGAGCATTAGGTTAGTGCTTGGTGTGATTCAAACTTTCCCCGCGAAAAGCGCGTTGATGTACCCCTTCGACAAAAGATCTATGGCTTCAACCAATTTGCCGAGAAACCATCTAGACCTCTTTGGATGTTTGTATGGGATGCTCTCCAAGACTTGACTCTAATCATCCTCATGGTATGTGCTGCATGTGATCTCTGTAGGTGTTGGAATTGCCACAGAAGGATGGCCTAAAGGTATGTATGATGGATTAGGAAT
Organism: Cornus controversa; assembly: GCA_026545225.1. Taxonomy (NCBI): domain Eukaryota; kingdom Viridiplantae; phylum Streptophyta; class Magnoliopsida; order Cornales; family Cornaceae; genus Cornus; species Cornus controversa. The sequence continues at coordinate 48,274,736 of CM048849.1, forward strand.
AATACTATGTATTATCTTAGTGGTAATGGTTACTGCAATCAGTGACTATAGGCAGTCCTTGCAATTTAAGGACTTGGATAAGGAAAAGAAAAACATAATTCGATCTTCAGGTCACCAGAGATGGAGATAGACGGAAGGTCTCAATTTATGACTTGGTGGTTGGAGACAATGTTCATCTGTCTATGTGAATTGTTTTTGTCTTCATAGATTCCAATTATTTTATGTGAAATTCTCTGTTTTTATTTTTTTATCTTTTTATGTGAATTGTTTATTGATTATGTATTGTCTGATTTAAATTTTTAAATGCTTTGGATTGGGGTAGGTAGGAATCTGGGCTGGAATGATTCGGCTAAGGGTATGCTTAAGTTAATGGGTCAGAGTTATGGTTATATTATCATAATTCTTTTATTTATTTATTTATTTATTTTAGTTTATTTAGTTTTAAAAAAAACAATAATAGAATAATAATAATTAGGACAAAAGAAAATAAGATATTAGGGTTTCTGCCGTTTGCTTTACGCACAGAAACCAAAAGAGTAAACGAAAGAGAGAAAGGAGTGAAGGAGGGATCGGGTGAACGAGTCTTGAATCGTCAAAGAGACAAGTTTGATTATTCTCTTCTCCTTTGAATTCGTATGCATAGTCTAAATTTTTGTCTAGGATTGTTCTTTAAAATTTTGTGTATCTCATTTTATGGTAATTTATGTTGTTAATGTTGAATTAAACTCGTGAGATCTTCTATGCCAACTTAATATATATGAAGAATTAACATATGAACAGGTTCATATATATATATGTGTGTGTGTGTGTGTGTGTGTGTGATACGAATTGAATTCATAATAGCATGAATTTAGGAGGATGAAGGATGTTAATTTGCATTTGTTATGTTGTGGATTGTATGGGAAAACAACCTTGACCCTTAGAAAATCAGATTTGGTGAAGTAGATTTAAATTTTGAATTTTTTTGCAAAGAACCCTAGAACTTGTGAATTAGGGGTTTTCGATTCGGGCCATTCTTGATGGGGATTTTTGTACCATGGGTAGAGGGGATCAAGAGGAGAAGAATGGTACAAAAATTAGGATGAACTGAGGTCGGAAGACACGGGAAAACGTGCCAGAAAAACCCCCACTAGGGAAGAAGACCCCAGCGGGCGCGTACCCCCACGCACGCCGCCGACGCGTGGGGGTGCATCCGACCGGCGGTCGGAAAATGATTTTTGGACCCCACTCGTCGGGGCCCACCTATGGGTCCTATATGGGCTCCATTTCGAATTAGTTTGGTATTTTTTTTCAATTTTTGAAATTTTTGGAAAAACTTGAAAATTCAGAAAATTATTTTTTAAAAATAATTTTATAATTTCAAAAATTCCCAAAATTTTATCTCATATTTATAGGGGTTTAAGGAGCTTGGGTTTTAAATTTCAAATAAAAAAGATTTACCCTTGTTTTTAAATTGATTTTTAAATTGTCTAAAAATTGAGTTTTCCACCTTCTTTTATTTTAGAAAATACATAGAAATTTTAAAAAATTCCCAAATTTTTATTTTAGCTTCCTAGATATTAAACGAACTTGGGTTTAAATTTTTATCTTGAAATGAGTTCTCCTTGGTGTTCAATTAATTTTTAAAGTGTCTAAAAGTTGGGTTTTCATCTTCTTTTATTTGTAGAAAATATTTTAAAATTTCAGAAAATTCTAGAAAAATTTAGATAACTTTATAGGGATGAAATACACCTGATTTTTAAATTTTAGGTGAAAATGAGTTTCCCTTGTGGTTTTATCAATTTTAAAGTATGCCTCAAAAAAATTATGTTTTATTTTATTTTTGCTGGAAAAATATTTTTTAAAAATTTTAGAAAATTCCAGAATGTTTAAATAGGGTTCTTAGAAGCAGAATAGGCCCGAGAACTTAAATTCGAGTTAGGTTTTGACCTCCTGAAGTTTTAGATAAATTAGAGGTTTGATTGGGTGTTTGCTTATAAAGTGGATAATTGTGTTATTTGATATACTTGAATGTGTTTTCCTTTGAAGTTATAACTATCCATGAAATACTTGATTATACTTTACTTGTGAATGAGTTGTCTTATGGTGATGATGGCATATCGGATAAGTTAAATCACTTTGTTTTGTGCAAATTAAAATCATAATGCACTCTGTTTTATTTTATGTTTCATATTGGGGAGGAGGCATGTAAGGATTGACAGGCGTGTTAGGATCGCCAATACCTAATAAGGTATCTATACATCATATTTGGCATGTCAGGATTGTCATGTGTGTCACCAATACCTAATAAGGTATCTATACATCATATTTGGCATGTCAGGATTGTCATGTGTGTCAGGATCGCCAATACCTAATAAGGTATCTATACATCATATTTGGCATGTCAAGATTGCTAGGAGTGTCAGGATTGCTAATACCTAATAAGGTATCTATACATCATATTTGGTATGTCAGGATTGCCAGGCGTGTCAGTATCGCCAATACATAATAAGGTATCTATATATCATATTTGGCATGTCAGGATTGTCAAGCGTGTCAGGATTGCCAATACCTAATAAGGTATCTATACATTATATTTGGCATGTTAGGATTGTCTAGATTTAATAAAATGCATGCATATGTTTCTTTATTTTGAACTTAAAGAATGTGTTCATTATTGAATGATAAGGGTTTGTTGGGATAATGTATAAGGATGATTTTTATCTTTGAAGACATGAATTGAATAAGGAATAACCTGTATGTTTACACCTATATTTATCTCTTGTGTCCCTCACACTTAGGGTATGTTTATTAGTTCTCTGATTGGGATGTAGTAGATAGAAGTTGCTCGTGGGTTTAACCCACTTTGTTGATATTTCAGGTCGCGTGTAGGTTCCCCCGTTAGGATAGAACGTTAGGGTTGGTTGTGGCAAACATCTCTTCTCATCAGTTTCAGGGTAGGAATTTATATTCTTCTTCAAGAATTTGAAACACGGAAATTTTTAGAAACTTTGGTTATTGGTTTTAAAGTAGAGTTTAAACTCTTGTTCATTCTGGTTAAGGGGTTCTTGTGTTACGAGAGTTCCAAATTGTATTACCCGACGCTTATTTAGTTGTTTACTTTTATTTTAATTCAGTGAGATTTTTTGATCACCTTTTAGAATTTATTTTAGTCTATCTTTTGTATCCTATGCTTCTTGCAATCAATTGTTAATATCTCTCAGGTTTTGTGTATAAGACTGACCACCTCATGTGCGAAATATTGTGGGGGTATTTCAGAGACCTTTTCTTTTATGGGGACTAAAGTTCAAGATGGCTCTGCTAAAATGCAGGTGACATCAGTAGGTATGAGGACTGAATGGGGAAGATTGATGGTGACTCTGAGTTATGGAAGAGAAGATGAGACACCGCTGCAAGTGAAGCTTAATGGAGTAGCAACTATTATAAGGAAGATTAGTTTGGCTTTCGCTGTGCTGACATTTTTGGTACTGACTACACGGTTTCTAGTAGTGAAGGGACTACACAATGAGATTACAAAATGGTCCACAAGTGACGCGCTTAACCTTTTGAATTTCTTCGCCATTGCAGTGACTATACTTGTTGTTGCAGTACCAGAAGGGCTGCCATTAGCCGTGACATTAAGTCTAGCCTTTGCAATGAAGAAATTGATGAATGATTAGGCACTTGTTAGGCATCTCTCTACATGTGAGACAATGGGTTCCGCTAGTTGCATTTGCACAGATAAGACAGGAACTTTGACAACAAATCATATGGTTGTCACTAAAATATAGATTGCTGGAGAGTCTAAAGTGATAAAAAGTAATGAAAATGGAGATATATTGAAGTCTTCTATCTCAGAAAGAGTATTGAGCATGCTTTTGCAGTCTATATTTCAAAACACTACCTCTGAGGTGGTGAAAGGTAAAGATGGAAAAACTAATATATTGGGAACTCCTACTGAAACGGCATTATTAGAGTTTGGCTTGCTCTTTGGGAGTGATTTCAATGCTCACACAAAGCACTTTAAGATAGTGAAATTGAGCTTTTCAATTCAATCAAGAAAAAGATGTCTATGCTCGTGGCTGTTCCAGGTGGTGGGCTTCGAGCATTCTGTAAAGGGGCATCAAAAATCATTTTAAGTATGTGTGACAAGATTGTTAAAAACAATGACGAATCTGAGCCTTTCTCTGAAGAACAGAGGAAAAAAATCTCAGATGTCATAAATGGTTTTGCCTGTGAAGCTCTAAGAACCCTCTGCCTGGCTTTCAAAGATATAGAAAATACTTCTAACGCAGATGGTATCCCTGATGATAAGTATACACTAATAGCAGTTGTTGGAATTAAGGATCCAGTTCGCCCTTGGGTAAGGGAAGCCGTTAAGACTTGTTTGGCTGTTGGGATTGTCATGAGGATGGTCACTGGAGACAACATTAATACTGCCAAAGCCATAGCTAAAGAAAGTAACATAATATAATATGAAATATATTATCTAACACTCATCAACATAAATATATTATAAACCATAAAAATTTGAACCCTTTCATCTCATCCATAAAAATTAGTCCCAATAAAAATTAAAATTGAACTCAAATATATAATATTTTAGAGGAAAAAATAAACAAAACAAAATAGGAAAAACACAATGTAAAAGGCAAAAATAGTGCCATTTCACCGAATCATATTACATAACATCAAACACACACACACACACACACACACACACACACACACACATATATAAACTGTAGCAAAGTAAAAAAAAAAAAAGAAAATTTGTAACAAATATGTTGGCTTAGAATTCGGATGTGAGATTTGGGCATCTAACTAATCAAAACCCATTCTCTTTTGATAATATATGTGTATAGATACAGTCTTACAAAGAGAGAAAATAAAGTTTTGAGAGCAAGAGAGAGATTGTGGATGAAGGAGAAGGGAGTAAAAGGGTGGCTGTTTAGAGACTTTGAATTCTCTCCCTCTCTCTTAATTTCTCACACTAGACAAGTAACCACTATGTAATATCCCCCTTTAATATATGGTATGATATTGTCCTCTTTGGGCCCAAGCCCGCATGGTTTTGCTCTTGGATTTTTACTCCAAAAGACCTCATACCATTTAAAGAGAACACACTACATATAAGCACATCCCCTTCTTCACGCCCAGGCGATGTGGGATTGAGCACCCCGTACCCTGTCAGTATGGTAGCTCAACCCAATGTCTGTCTTCACACCCACCCACTCACACCCATCCACAAGGGTTACTACAATCCACCCCCATACGAGGCCCGACGTCCTCGTCGGCACACTTCCGGCTGGGTTCAGGCTTTGATACCAACTGTAATACCCCGCTCCAACACATGGTATAATATTATCCGCTTTGAACCCAAGCTCGTATGGTTTTGCTCTTGGATTTTTACCCCAAAAGGCCTCATACAATTTAAAGAGAACACACTACATATAAGCACATCTCCTTCTCCACAGCCAGGCGATGTGAGATTGAACACTCTGTACCCTGTCAGTGTGGTAGCTCAGTTTAGTGTCTGTCTTCGCACCCGCCCACTCACACCCGTCCACAAGAGTTACTACACACTGCGCCGTAGTAAACTCTAGATTGAGAAAGTGAAAACAGAGCAGATGGGGAGAGTTTGGGTTGGATTATTTGGGTTTGGGCTGAGTTTGGGTTAGATTAGGGTGTATTATAATTGTTTCAGGTTTGAGCTAGGTATATATTTGTTATTATTTTTCCTTTTATTTTCCTTTTAGTATTTATTTTTCAATATATATATATATATATATATATATATATATATAGAGAGAGAGAGAGAGAGAGAGAGAATGAGGGTTGGCTCTCTCACTTTGAAGGGCTTTGACTTGCATAGTTAGGCCTTGAATTTGATTTCTGGTGGGCTTGGTGTTTGGATAGAAATGAGTTTAGTACAGCTGGTTTAAATTTGGGCTTAGAATGTGGATTGGTCTAATTGGTGACTATGAAAATTAGCTGATAGGTCATTAGCCTAGTAATCTATTTTGAGCATTTAGATTTTTGACTTGATTTAGGAAATTGGAAGTATATGAGTTAGGTAGCAATTTCTGTTTGGGCCTAGATGGTATGGACTTGGATTGTGTATTTAATTTCAATGGGGTCGCTAAATGTTAAAAATTAGGAATTGGAGAAAAATATATTTTTTTAATGCTCTATAATTTACGTAAACACTTCATAAATTGTATGTTTTGCATGATAGAACTAATTATGTTAGAATAGTTAGTTTTAGGGATTAAAATCTATTTGGTGATGTTTAGGCATTATCATTTCACACTTGGCCATTTAATTTATTAATAAATTATAAAGATAAAATGTTGGAGATAAGCATGTTTTGTTTTTTTTCCTTGTTTCATTTTAGTCTAAATTTGGGATAAATATGCTTTAAGCTTTAAAAATGGTGAAAAATCCTAGGGTGGTATATTTTGGCATAATAAATTTAATTATGCTAAAGTAATTAAGTTTAGCAAAGATTTAAGTGGCGAAATCCTAAAGTGATTTAATGTGATTAGTGATCAGATTAAAAGAACGATTTGATTTATTAAATCTTGAAATCTTGAAAATGAGATAAAATTCTTAAAGAATTTCTGAAGTATGGTCATGGACCTACCTATGGGATGTGTACTACCCTTTTGTTATGGCCATTGGGCGAAGTGTGCCCTTGTTGTGTGGAAGTGGTCCAGGACCATCTGGGTGAGTAGACGTACAAGCCCAGCCACCTGTGCGACCTTCCTTAGTCCGGGACTATGCGATACGCACCGCTTGTTGGCTAAGCATGCCATCTATTTGAGGGGAGCCCGAGACTCATGTGAGATTTTTAATATTAAGTTAATCTAGATAATTAGCTTAATAAGGAATTGTTGAGAATACGGTTCCTATGTGTGAAAGAAATTGTAGATATGATAATTAACTAGAGTTTAATTATCATAAGAAAATTTGTGAATCTAATCAACAAAGATTGTTGTATGAGTCCTTATATATAGGAATTTAAGGCAAGGTCAATTTGTTGTGTAATGATAGTGTTTTGCAATTTTTGCTGAGCTTGTTGAGCTCACCCCATTTTATTTTTAGGTACCGAGTGAATGGAAGTGCGGTACAAGACAGTGGAGGCCATTTACATGTAAATCTCTTTGGCATGTAATTATCTTTTGTTGTACAAAGCTGATACTCAAGATGAGGGATGAGATCTCCAGATGAAGTTTTTGTAATAGATGATCTAGATGATTATATTTTGATTGTAATATGTAAATATTGGATGAATGTATGGTATGACGGATGTAGTTTTTCAAGTCACACACCAAATTCAAGTACCGGACTAGAGTTCCTTGTATTTAAATTTGGGGGTGTGACAGTTTGGTATCAGAGTCTAGGTTATGAGGCACCTAGCTAGTGGAAGTGATATTTAAGATATGAGTTATATGAGTCGTATTGATTATCCTATCTATTTTCTTACCATGCTCCGAGTTTAGGTATGGTTAATTTTAAGACTAATGATATTATCATCCTGTAATGGAAAATAGGATGTCAGGAGCTGGTAAAGGACGCGATAGACAAGGTGGACGTGATGACACTGGTCGTGGAAGAAGCGGCCGTGGAACGGAACAGATGGATGGGGTAGTTCAGATGCCGAGCCCGAGGATTCAAATGCCGAACCCGGATGTTCAAATGTCGATCCCAGAGGTGGGACAGGGTCCAATCATTACCCTGGTCCAACAAATAAAGAAATTGGGAGCGATTGACTTTATCAATGCTACAGATCCATTAGATTCAAAAAAGTGGATAGAGGACATGGAGAATATTTTGAGATTATGGACTGCACCGAAGTGTAGAAGAGAAAGATAACAGTTTTTGCTTATCTGGCGATGCCCGACAGTGGTGGCAATATGGGATTTGGAGTGTTAGGGATGTCACACATATGTACTGGGATGAGTTTAAGAATCGGTTCTATGACAAGTATTTTCCATGTGCAGTGAGAGATGGAATGGCAGCTGAGTTCATACACTTGGAGCAAGAAACTATGGCATTGACAGCCAGTCAATATGAGGTTAAAGTTATAAAACTCTCTCGATTTGCGCCTTATAGTTGCAGATGAGGAGAGTCGGGCTAAAAGATTTGCAGAGGGATTGACACCTAACATAAGGAGGCTAGTGATTAGTCAAGGGTTAAATAGTTATGTAAAGGTCGTAGAGCATGCTACAAGGATTGAACAGGATAACCTTAAATATCAACGAAGGAAGGAACATAAGGCTACAGAGAAAGAAAAGGAAAAAAGTAGCTTTAACTCACAGCAGAATCTGAGAAGGCAACAATAACAACAACCTCCAAAAGATATGCAGAGCAAAACAGAGCAGAAAGGTAGGCAGGATTGGCAAGTAATGAAAAGACAAATAGTTGGTGGAGGTGAGCAGTCCACAACTATGGTACCAGCTGCACCTCATAACGCTTAGCCTCGCCAGTTCCATGGACAGTGCTACAACTGTCAACAAAAAGGACATATAGCGCGTTACTGTACCAAACCACATAAGGAAGGTCAGCAAAGGGGTCAGGCACCACAGTAGTAGGGGGAGCAAGGGTTTATGCTGTCTACCCAAAAGTTGGGCAGGATGCTGTACCACCTGCAATGGAAGGTACATTTACTATTTATGGCAATATAGCTAGGGTGTTATTTGATTCAGATTCTGAGTAGTCATTATTTCACTATCATTGGTAAATGCACTTGGACTGGAACCTGTAAGTATGAATAGTGATATCCCCCCATTGCAACTCCCCTTGGACACTCAACGACACTTGATAGGATGTGTTGTGCTTGTCCTATTAGGATTATTGAAGGAACCTTCGGATGACTTGATAGTGATGCAAATAAGGGCATATCATTATCACCTATCTAGTTGTAGGAATTTGGTAAGCTAGACCTAAGGTTGGAGTCTAGGTAGAGTTATGATAGTTGAGATGTGATAGACTCTAGTTATGGGAGCCTAGGAATTTGAAAAGTTTGATATAGAAATTTCATGTGGAAAATGGAGAATTGATTGTGATTATAGGTTTGAAGGAACCGAAGGTGTGAGGTTAAGGAAGACATGTTGTCGGGGTTGAGCTAACGAGGGAAAATGGCCTGGCCGAATATTTTTCTTTGATTAGTACTTCTCTTACAATGTGTTAGGTCCAAGTAGCTATAGAATTAACTTGTTGAATTTTGATAAGTGAGAAAAGAACTATAGCCTAGGTAGTAAGTATTAGGAAAATATGATTTAGTGATATGATAGATCTTTATATTATCTCTCGTGGGATACAAGGATTTACTTTGCTAAATTGGTAATAGTTTTTGGTTATGGATGATGTTGCATCACACATGGAGGTGTTAGTGAATTTTATGAACATGCGACTTTTATGTGGTAGTTGTGTAGTGGCACGCTAACCCATATTGAGAATTATGTGAGTAACAATATCTATGAAATATGATATTAGCATTGTACTGATTTTATGCATATTATTGTATGGAGACCTTGTCGTTCAAGGGTATGTTAGGCTGAGGTCGTGATAGTTGCCTATTGGGCCTCCAGTTAGTGCGAAAAACTAAGGAGAAGGTAGTTACTATTAGAGATCGGCTTCGTACAACTCTCGACAAAAGAGTTATGCGGATTGACATCGACGTACTTTGGAGTTTAATGTAGGGGACTTGGTGTTTCTGAAAGTTAGCTCCACAATTTATTGGACCCTTCTAGATTACCAAAAGAATTGGGGAAGTGGCATATAGGTTAACTTTACCTCCCAGTTTAGCAACAGTTCATGATGTTTTTCATGTCTCTATGTTGAGGAAATATTTGAGAGTTGAGACTAAAGCCATTAATAGTAGTGAGGTGGAGTTACGCCCTGATACTACATATGTGAGATCCCTGTCCGTATTATGGATCGTATGGTGAAACAATTAAGGCATTCAGAGATACCACTTGTGAAGGTGTAGTGGAATCATCATGACAAAAGAAAAGCTACATGGGAATTAGAGTCAAAGATGATGAAAAAATATTCATAACTTTTTGAATAAGGTACACAAATTTTGAGAACGAAATATCTTTTTAGGAGGGTAGAATGTAACACCCTTAAAATAGGATTTTCTTTTTGTCTTTATTCTTTAGAATCCAAAGGTAATTCTAAGATTATGTGGGGTTAAGAGTGTAGTTATGGATATGTGTATTTGTATATATGCATATATATATGTAGGTTATATGTATTAGTCGTGTGAGTGAAGCTCTGAATTGAAGTTAGTGGAGAACAAGCTAGTTTGTGCATGTGTGACATGTGTGTCAATGCTAGACTTGAGTTGACCATTTCTGATGCATTATTCAAGGTAAATGAACTTTGCATACAAGAAATGAGAGATTAAGTGGTACGGCTGAATAGAGAAAGAACAGAGAGAGAGAGAAAGAGAGAGGTTGGTTTCCAGCCAAAATAAGGAAAGAAGAAAAAGAGAAGAAGAAGAAAAAGAAAGAGAAGAAGAAAAGGAAAGGAAAAGAGAAGGAAAAATCCACACTTGAGGCAAGTTGAATCTTGCCCTTATGATTCTATATATATATTTATATATCTAAATAACTGTGTCTTAAATTAGTAGAAATTTTTTGATTTGAAATTGATTTAAGAATGCAATTTTTACAAGAAAATTCTGGATCTTGAGATTAAGAGTTTCTTGGTTAGTCTTTGGTCTGTATATATATATAGATTGATATATATAGCTATTGATGTGTATAAATCTGTCATTAATGCGACGATTCTTGCATGAGACTTAGGTGTTCTTGAAGAACTTCATTGTGGGTGTATATATAGTGATACATGTGTATATGTATATAGTTGTGAGTTTTTTTTTGTATCAATATGTATATAACGTTTAGATATGTGTGTATATATATATATGTATATATATATAGGATCTTTTTGGTTTCAGTAGGTGATGGGTCTTGTTCATGGCCATGGTAGTAGGTGCACAGTGGCTGATGTTTGAAGTGGTGGTGAAGGTGGGCCTCACGGTTAGAACAATGGTGTTTCGGTTAGCCGTGGGTTTAGCCAAGCTTAGCATGGTCTTTGTATGGGAGATGGCTGGTGTTGGTGGAGATTGGTTTTCATGGGATACTTTGAGATGGTGTTGTGCATGGCTCGGCTGTGAGGGTGGCACCATGGTGTGGTGGTGTGGTGCTAGCTTGTGGGTCTTTGTGTGTATTGTTTAGTGATGTTGTTGGATTAAGAAAATTGGTGACGTGTGGAGGATTGAATTGTTTGCACATAGTTTTACATTTATGAGTTGCAGTGGCTGGATGATGGTTGGGTGGTTTTGGTATGGTGAGGGTAGCACCATGGCCTTGTGATGTGGGCTAAATTAGTTTGTGGTTATAAAGGGTTTTGACTTGCATAGTTGGGCCTTGAATTTGGTTTCTGGTGGGCTTGGTGTTTGGATAGAAATGGGTTTAGTACAGCTGGTTTAAATTTGGGCTTAGAATGTGGATTGGTCTAATTGGTGACTATGAAAATTAGCTGATGGGTCATTAGTGTAGTAATCTATTTTGAGCATATAGATTTTTCACTTGATTTAGGAAATTGGAAGTATATGAGTTAGGTAGCAATTTTTGTTTGGGCCTAGATGGTACGGACTTGGATTGTGTATTTAATTTCAACGGGGTCGCTAGATGTTAAAAATTAGGAATTGGAGAAAAATATTTTTTTAATGCTCCATAATTTATGTAAAAACTTCCTAAATTGTATGTTTTGCATGATAGAACTAATTATGTTAGAATAGTTAGTTCTAGGGATTAAAATCTGTTTGGTGACGTTTAAGAATTATGATTTCACACTCGGCCATTTAATTTATTAAATGTGAAAAACATTTAATAAATTACAAAAGATAAAATGTTGGAGATAAGCATGTTTTGTTTTTTTTCCTTGTTTCATTTTAGTCTAAATTTGGGATAAATATCCTTGAAGCTCTAAAAATGATGAAAAATCCTAGAGTGGTATATATTTGTGAATGTGAATGTATAGGTGTTAATTGCTTATTTAAATTATATATTGCAATTAATTGGATTTATGAATGTGGAACACATTTTTTTTTTGTATGTTTTATATTTCTATGAAATTGGTGTATTATTCTATGTGCAGTTAAGTGTCAATGTCTACGTGTGTATTGGTTAATATTTTGTGAAATTAAGTGCGTACTTGTTGCTTTATTTGTACATAAAAATTGTCATTTTATGTGTATGAACTATAGTGTTACGTGTATTATTTGTTGATTTAATTGTGCATTTAATTTAATTATTAAGTGCTATATTAGTAAATTGTGATGGTTAAAATGTGATTTTTTTTCAAAATATAAGTTAGTTATTATTTTCCGATTTTGACGCAAAAGTCAACTTGCTACGGTAATGAAAGATTGTTCAACATATCCTTGTTGAGCTTTGAGCTCACCCCCTTCCAGATTTTGCAGGTTAGGTTGCTGATATGGGGCGTGTCGAGATTTGGTAGCACCGTTGGAAGGGTTAGTAGATGGATCATTAGATATTTTATTTCTGTTCAGGCTGTGAGACAGACTTGTATTAATTTGAGTATTTGTATGGAAGAAATATATTTAATATTTCCTTCCAATGTAATAGCATTTGTACATGATTTTATGTATTAAGGGACTATTTGGAGACTTTAGATTTCCCTTTCTTTTATTTTAATTTTGTTTTTATTTATTTTTTATATCTCGAATTTTTTTTCTAAAATCTGGCGTGTGACACATTACAACCGGTTCAAGAACAAGGTTTTGAAGCCCTTGCACCAAACATTAAGGAGATTAAATCAGAGGAAGATTCTTTGTTGTAAAAGAATCGACAAGACAGAATTTGTGTGTACAGTGTGCTTCAAGAAATTGTAATTCCTGTGCAACAAGGAATTGAGTTTGGAACTTTGTAAATAGAGGCAATACGTACTCTCATTATAATTGAAAGGTCACAACTCTTGTGTAGAGGCAATACTCTCTTTGAATTTGATTTCATTATAATTGAAAGGTTACAACTCTTGTGTAGAGGCAATACTCTCTTTGAATTTGAGAGATCACTTTTTTTGTTTTGAGAGAGCACTTAGTGAGAGAATTATTATTTAGAATTTGTGATTTTCTTTTGTGAGGTTGGGTAGAATTAATGGTTGAGAGTTGAGTGTACTCTTGGTACAATCCTTCAATTGGTATTGTTACAATTTGTATATTGGTATTTGGCTCTTTGTAAATGTAGTCTTATTGAGTCGAATCACGTATAATTCTTGGCTTATTATTTGAAATTGCTTTAATTTGTTACGTGCTTGTTTACTTATCATCACATCATAATATTTAACTGTACTTAATTGCAGGCTTATTTCTCAACATTTTTACGATAATCAAATAAAAAAAAGATAATTTTCATTACATTATCTTTTTATTCCTTTGATTCTGAAAATAATTTACAAGCTTGTTAAAATTTAGAAAAGACAGACCAACTTGTTGATCTACAAAAAAGAGGACCAACAAAAGAACAAGCCTTTACACTGAAAAAAATATTCAATAAATGAAATGTCAAACTTCGAAGAATTATAGAAGGTTACTAATAGAACATATGAAGAATAAACAAAATAACTTGAGTTCCACTTTTTGTAGAAATAATAGTATACAAATATAATAATGATGAATATTTCCTTTCATATTTTTTTAAGACGAAGGAATATATGTATATAAATTTTAAAGGGAGCTGATACTGGGCTCCAATATTCTCCTATACGTAGCGCTCCAACTCCATTTATTAATAAATTGAAAAGATGGTATTGTCCTCTTCTTTCTTCCTAAATCGTCAAAGCCTAATTTTGTATATTGCCCCCTTTCTTTTATCTTTTTTTGTTCTCTTGTTTTTAGTTACTCTTTCTCTCACTACAAGAAAACAGGTTTTTTTCCACGGACCATTTACCACAATTTCAATTTCGTAGTAAATAGTAAGGTATTTGCTACGGAAAATAAAATTCGTGGAAAATACCCCTTCGTATTTACCACGAAAAAATTTTCATAGTAAATACTAGGGTATTTTCCACGAAAACTTGATTTCGTGGTAAAAACGCTTTTTCGACGAAATTTATGTCGTAGTAAATAATAGTTTATTTACTACGGAAACTTAATTTCGTAGTAAATACCCTTTTTCGACGAAATTGATGTCGTAGCAAATAATCTATTATTTACTACGAAAACTGAATGCGTAGGAAATACTAGATTATTTACTACGGAATCTTAATTTCGTTGTAAATACCCTTTTTCGACGAAATTAATGTCGTGGTAAATACCAATATTTTTTAATTAATTAATTTTTCCCAAATTTTACTTCCCCATATTTTTTCTTCCCGCTCAAAAATTATAATATACACATATATATGTATAGCCTCGGGTTAATAAAAATAATATATTAATATGTATACATATATGTCGACATTCCAGATGCTTCTTTGATTTGATTTCCGAAAATTCAGTTCTCCAAAACCCTTTGGTTATCAAAATGAAAAAACCCCTTCCCAAGCCCTGTGTCTTCGGCTACTATTGTGTGTCAATCTTGTTATCGATGGTTGTGTAATTCTCTCTAATTGATTGAAGGCAAGTTCTCTCTCCTTTCTCTCGTCTCTCTCTCTCTCTCTCTCTCTCACTCTCCTGATTTTTTTTTTAATTGTTATATATGATGATAGAGTTTTTTTGGCAGGCCGTGAAGAATCGAAGTGTTTCATTTGATTTGATTTCCGATTCAGACAAGGTTAGTTTGTTCTTTTTCTATTTGTTTCAAAGTGATTTTCTTTCTAGGATCTTAATCGATGGTTGATCTAAATACAAAGTTAAATACAGAGTTGAATAAGTGTACTTAGCACATTTCGGTGTATTCCAATCTGTTTAGTATGTAGATTTGTTAGTGTTTATCATGCATGAGAGACCCAACAGTCACATCTTTAACACTCAAAAATTTGTTAAAATTTGTTTAAAACCACGTCTAACATGGAATACCAATTTGTTTATTTCAGAATAATCAAGAAGTTGTTTATTGCTGTTCTTGGCGGTTGGCACATGGAATACACTACGATAAAATATCTGATACAAGAATTAGTTAATAGATTACCAAATATTAATAAAGAATTATTTGTGTAGTATTAACGGGAAAAAGGTAAACAATTGTTCTTTATTTAAGGCCCAAAACCTTGTTCCCTCCTCTGGAAGGTGGTTGTTGAATTTGCTATTTGATATATACACAATGCTTTCTTTAAAAAAAATAAAATAAATAATATATAGTGAAATTGCATATTAATTTTCCATTACATGCAATTAGCATATGCATGTGGAAACCATCTTCATTTAGATATATATAAATCAGGTTCATCCCCACATAACATGGGTTTGGTTCTTTTGCCCCCACAAAAGAAATAGAATAGTTAATGATTAATTATCTCATCAAACAAGATTAATCAATTCGTTAATTATATATATATATATATATATATATATATATATATATATATATGGGAATCAAGAAGTTGGTTATATTGTCAGTTTTTGGGGTTGGCACTAGCAATGACTAACATATATTGGACAGTCTCCAAAATAGAATAGTTGCAACTAACAATGATTAGTGTAGCCCTAAACAGGATCCATATTATTTGAAAAACTTAGTAAATTAATATTAATGAACTAGATGATACTAAAGAAGCACATGAATTTGATTTTATATATGGAATAAGATTTGCTTCTTGTGTGGCGAAGATAGAAGTAATATAGTAAACAAGAAAAATGGTTCTGATATTCACCCATATATATATATATATATATATATACACACACAATAAGAAGAAATCATTCAGAATATATCCCCCTCCTAACAAAAATTTTTTTTTACCAAGTCTCAGTGCTGCTCATGCCTGTGTGCATGTACACAGAATATGGAAGCTTTCAGGATGCTTGTTTCTCGAAGTATCTCATAATATTTTCATGTAACATGACTTTTTAAATACATTTTATGAATTTTACAAGCATGTCCTGAAAATTGGTTTTACTAGCTTTGGTTATTGGCCGACCTCATTAAGTAGATGAAAAGTTATGGGGGCTCAGCTCCTTAACAGTAAATTCTCTTTCATTATTCGATCTCCACTGTGCAAAAAATAACCATTTTGGTTTGGCAATTTTGTACGTACATGATTCGAATAAAATTCAGTAGGTGTTGGAATAATTTGTTTGACTTGTTCAGGGCCATGGTTACCATTACTGTGTTAATGGAGGGCAAGTACTAAATGCTCATTGGAACAACATTTCTTCTCAAAGCTTTCAGGTATTGACTTTTTCTTGTTTAATTTCTTACGTTTTCTTTTGTTTTGTCTTCCTTCTTTTTCCCTGTACTCTCACTATAATATGGTGATCGATTTGGCTGGTTCCTTGTCATTGCATAAAGTTACATGTTCATGATTCTTCTCAACATGAGCTAGCTGTTGTAGAGATCAAGGTTTTGACACCATAATGCCCAAAATAATTGTTCAGAAACTTGTTTTTGGGACCATATATGTTGATGCGATGGTAATTGATCGAACTGCTTAATCTATGTCACCATGCTTTCACAAGGGCTGTCTAGTAAATCAGTTGTGATGAGCTTAAATCTGCATGTCATGGTAATGATCTAGAGAGTACTGCCTACACTCAGAGAGACATACAATATTCTGGTCCAATCACCTATGTTCTGTTTTTAAATGAACATGTATGTTATCATCAGTGTTATGGTTCTTGTCCTTGCAGCATGCTCTTTTATAATTTTCCTAACTAATCTTATTTATTTGAAGCAGCCTTGCCTCGAGTTTTTTGGAGAGCCTACACCAAACACAATTCAAGTACTTGTTAAGTAAGTTTTGTTGCTCATATATATATATATATATATATATGTGTCTCTTTTATTCTTTGTTTTGCACTAATTTTGTTTCTACAGATAGATTAGATTTTACGTATCATTCTTCTGCTTGATTGAATATATGTTTTTAAATGGAACTTTGATGATGAATTTGTGCTTTGTCTGATATTTATCAATTTATATACTATATTGTTTGCGTTTGAGTACAACATTGCACTATAATAGATGGTTTGGCTGTTGATCAAGTAGCAAATCTTTTTTTATTTTTTGTGTTTGTCAAGTAAGATTAAGCAAATCTTTATTTAGCCACTAGGGTAATTACACTCTAATTGAACAATAATTATGCTAAAAAAACAATTCTAGTTAATTTTTTCTCTCCTACTTCTAGGTATGCCATTGTTCATTGTGACAAGTTTGAGTCACCTGAGTTTCAGGTAAATGAACACAAGGAGATTTTTTAAATTGCTTCAATCTGTCTTTTTTTTTTTTTTTTTACTGTTGACATTATCTTTGTCTCACTATGGCTGAAATGACATATTTTCCACTTTAAATGTAGAGAATAAGTGAAATAAATTCAGCGAATCGAAGAAAGTCGGATGTTCCTCACGTTGGTGGCTCTAAACCATTTGTACGATACCGCCATGACATGGTAATACTTCCATTAGTGCAAGAGTTTAATTATATTTGTGTGTGACTACGAAAAGAACAAGACCTAAACATAAATTTTAGACCCTTTTGTTAACATTTGTTGTTATTTGTTTATCATAGTTAGTAGAACAAGACCCTGAACACGCTGATCCGCAGTCTGTGAACATTGATTTATACAAGAAGATGCACTACAAGGAAGGGGAGGGATGGGTTCATCCACGTGCTGAACAAATGCATGTAATGTCTTTAGAACCATCTCTCTTTAAATTAACAATTGTCATGCATTTAGCTTTCAAAATCATATTCATAATATTTGTTACTTGTTGGAGTTTGGGAAATATTGATGGAGTTTGGGATATATTGATAGAATTTTTATACATTGTTTTTATTTCTATTGATAATGAATATAGAAAGAATTACCCATCTTAGAGTGAATCTCTTCAACTAGTTTTTGTTAAATGTATTTAGGATTATTTTAGTGTGATCTAAAAGCCCTCTTTATTAAGGTGATTTTTGCTAGAGTCAAAGGGGTTATTTGTCATGAATATTGGGTCACTACTAAGATTAACAATAGTTGATGAATGAATGTGGTAGTAGTATTCTTTTACAAATCTGATTGAATTTTCAGCCATAAGAAAAAAAAATTCAAAGCAAAATCATTTTAGATCACTATAAAATAACTTATAAACATATATAATAAAAGATAAATAGTAGAGAAATTATCCATTTAAAGTGTAAACAAGAACATAAGATGTAAAGTAAAATTTGAAAAGGAAAAATGATTAGTCTCCAGTGTTTTTCTCTCTCTTTCATCATATCGTGCTTAAAATTACTTTTGAAAAACTGATCGATATATTAAAACTGTACACCTTTGAAGACAAAAATGTTGGCATGTTATAGTACTTGTTGGGTGCGAACTACACAACAATGAGGTTCGGTATAAAAGGTAGTATGGGTGTGGTGACTATTGCCTAACCGAGAAGAGGACATGATGTTTGCTGCTGTTGTTATACCTCCTTGCTTAGTTGTGTCATCTTCCGAAAAGGAAAAAGTTAGAAAAAAAAATGGGCTTTACAGGTTGTGGAACGGAGTATGGTGCTCCAGCTGTACAGTACGCATTGGACAGGGATGGCTTTTTATGAGGTGGATAGCTTGTCCTTCGTTTAGTAGTGTTATACTAAAATATTAATTATTGTTGTTATGTTTTTTATAGCAGAGGTCAAGGCTAGTAGATGAATTTTTTTTTCCACATCAAATCTCCCTATCTCTATTTCCATTCAAGTTGAGGATTGAATTACTTTCTAAATATCTTTCTGTGAACTGATGCCTTGATTTACTTTTTTCTTAGTTCTCATGGATTGATGGACTTTGGTTCCTGTGGGAGGCAAATATTTATTTGGAAGGCAAAAAGATGTTTTCAGCTATTTGCAAACTAAACTACTAAAAAGGACACAAACTTTAATGTATTATAAGTTTCACAAAAGCAGAAGGTCAAAAGGCAGACCTTTGCAGCTAAGATTTACAAAAGCTTGTCAAGAACAAAATATTTCATGCCTGGTTTACGTTTTACAATTTGTCATTCCAAGACTCCATTCCTTTCCTTTGACACTTTAGTGTTCTGCAATTGTTCCCTTGCTCTTGCCTGCTTATTGCAAGTATATACGATTAATTTCTCTTTTGTTTTAATTTTTATTTTATTTATTTTTATTTTGTTGCATTGTGTTAGGTCCACCTATTATGTTATGTTGGATGGTTTTTGATATTTTGCAAATAGCAGAATTGTAGGTTGTCATCATATTTCATATTTCAATGGTTAATGACTTTTTTTTTTATTCTTATGAAGTGTTATTTCGAATTCTGTTATAGCTTCATCTGAGAAATGCAGCCATTGAATGCAAAGTAAAACCAATAAATTATATTGCTGTGATAATAGATTATATCATTAACAATTGGATTACAGCTTTACGGGAATATTGTTGCACTTGCACCTAATGACATATGGCATGGACTGGCTATGGCTTGCAAAATTGGATTCTCTTCTCAAATGTGAGTGGTCTTGTTATAAATGGAAGTGGGCAGATTGATGGGAAAGGCTCAATTTGGTGGGATGAATATGACATTCTCTCCAATTCAAGTGTGGGTTTACAGGTTTTGAATTAGATTTCTTCATTTCACATCACTTCTTCTACAAGGTGTTGGCTTTATGTTATTTTCAACTTCTTCTAGCACCTCTCATTTGATAAGTCAGAACAAAAGGGAAATTTCGCAAGACCCGCTGTAAATTCAACTTATTTTAAATATATGAATTAATGGTGATAAATTAATAAATTAATAATCATTCCCATAAAGATGCAGTGCTGTGATTATAGATTATATCTATTTAGTCTTTTCTAGCATGCCTACTGCTTAAACCATGATCATATTTCTAGCAATGCTTTGGATTGATAAATAGTTTGTTCCTTGTTGTGTTTGTAGAGAGACATGGTGTCCTTGTCTCAAGGAGTTGGTTCTGAAAGTGGCCCGATTTCAGGAAATGAAGCTTTTCGCATCATACTTGGTACAAAGAAGGGCTATGAGCGTGGCTTGGGTTATGGTGTAAAACCAACTCAATCAACTCGTAGTAACCGTGCAGAAGTGGAGGCAGCCAATAAAAGAGCAAATGAAGCAGAAAAGAGAGCTCAAAATGCAGAAATGATGGCTTTGGAGGCCTTAGAAAAAGTGAAGGAGATGGATGAACTTCGGATCACCATGGAGCAACATATTCGTGCCTTTAATGTTATGATGGCCGAAAAATCTCCAATCAATCTCGGCACAGAAGATTAACGTTAGTAGTGTTGGTGGTTCTTCTTGGTACTCATGTTTTTGGTTCAACTTTTTGGTACATGATCATGTTTTTTTGTACTCATCCTTAGCTTCCTGTGGTGTTTTAATTAAGGATGTTACTAAACTTTTGTATATATAAGCTTAGAAGACTCGCTTTTGTTAAGCTTAATCTGTTATTAGTGGTACTTGTAAAATATATATATATATATATAAATATAAAATAGTGATTATATAAATTTGTATAATCACTGTTTTATATTTTTTTTAAAAAAATAATTATAATTTGCCACGGTTTTTTTCCGTAGTAATTACTAATTTCCAACGCTTTCATTCGTAGTAATTACTAATTTACAACGAAAGGAATTTCGTGGAAAAATACAATTATTTCCAACAGAATTCTATTTCGTGGGAAATAATAAGAATTAGCGACGGAATATTATCGTAGTAAATAACAAGTATTGCTGACGAAATAGCACCGTAGCAAATAGTAAGTATTTTTTGACGGAACACTATTTCGTGGGAAATAATAAGAATTAGCGACGGAACACTATTTCGTGGGAAATAATAAGAATTACCTACGAAATTTTAGCGTAGTAAATAATAGGTATTGCGACGAAATATTTCCGTCGCTATTATCCCATAACTTGCCACAAACCATGATTTCGTCGAAATTTACAATTAGAGACGCCACTTATTGCAACGGTTGGTGCTACAAAAATATTTCGTGGGAAAATAGTTTTTGCCACGAAATTTTGACTTTTTATTACGAAATATTCCGTGGGAAAAAACCAAATTTCTTGTAGTGTCTTCACTTTCACACCATGCATATAGATGTAACAAACATTCACACCATGCATGTAGATGTAACAAAACCATCATCAAGAACGCATTACATTGAGCTCCAAAAAAATTACAAGAACTCAAAAATAATACTTGAAACTCTCCTGGACTAATCTATACTAAGTCGCTGGCGATTTTTATTGGAAAAGAGACCCTTTGGGTGTCCAAATCATTGAGTCTTCTAATCATGGAATGGACCCCTTAATTTAGGCATGGTAGATTGGTTCTATCATTCATTCAAGTGTCTATCAGACTATTGATTTGGGAACTCATGGACTTATGTGAATACCCACAAGTGGTCAGCATTTAAAAAGGTGTAGGAAAAATGGGGTTGGTTTGGTTCCTCACTTCTTTTTTCCTGCTTGCAAAACATCATTTGCAGGGAATCGAGGTATGTGAGGTGGTTATCTTATTTGGTTCCCTGTACTGTTTGCATCATTTCGTATATATATAACATTTTCTTTGCTCACAGAAAAATGTATTCCTCTGATTCCATGGATTTTATTGATTGGGAATGACCATAGAAGTATTATATGTTGTGTATCATATTTATAGCCAAAAAGGGACATTATATAACTTGCTTCTATTTCACTTTTTTGGGCAGAAGCTGAGCAAGGACTCAACCATTCAGCTTTGCATTTGACCTTGTACCATGTGCATGGACATGGCTCACCTATGACCTCCCAGTCTCCACCATCCTCCTCTGACTTACTCTCTCATGACCAAGCACGAGGTAAGTATCTCAACTCCAAATTGACTAAGAATAAAACAAGCAACATAATAAAAAACTCCACCTCACATAAATCAGAACTCCTTTTTGGACCAAAGTTCATCACCACACCCTTGAACCCAGGTCTGTCATTTGGTGTGGGCAATTACTATGTCAAGATTGGCCTTGTGACGCCGGACAGAATAGTGATTATTCTGTAGTCTAGTGTCAACAGGCAATTCACACAGAAGAACACAAGAGAATCGCCCAAAACACAGAGAAAATCCTCTGGTATTCAAATTATTATTCAAAATTAAAGTTGACCTCAAATCAGCCCACAAGCCAGACTATATAGCTGAAAAAATTGTAAATACCAAAATCTTACCAAAAATAGCAAAATCCCAATAATCACGCCAAAATGAAATACGAAATAAAATAAGTAAGCTGCCAAAAATCTGGCCCAAATCAAGTTTAGAATCAATGCTTAAACGACAAAAGAAAATATTACTATAAAAGAAAAGAAAAACTAAAAATGGGGATTCAGAAGGAAAAACAACGGATTTTGGGCTCAAAAAATATGCACCCAACTTTATTGGTGCCCACAATGTGCACGCCGAAGATAGCTTTTCGAATTTGGGTCACAAGAGTGATTCTGATACCCGTAGCCAAAGTTATGGCCAAAACACCGAAATGCACCCAAAACTGCCCCAATTAGGGACAAGATCACGGCTTCCTACCATATTTGCACTGATTTGCCAACTGAAGATATCTCAGCGCTATCGATGTGTCATCTGATAGCTCAGCACCAATTGACTCGGATCCTCCTGCATCACCTTGGCACTCTAACTAGTTACTATCCCGTGGAAATTGACACATGCATCTCCTTATCCTGGCTGCAATGCCTGCCTTGTGCCAAGTACTGCCACAAATAGGTTATTCCATTTTTCGATCCCTCTGCATCCAGCACTAACAAAAAGTTATCGTGCATAATACCCGAGTGCAATTCACTCAAGGAAGCCACTCTATTTGACCCTGGTTGCACTTCTTATAGCGTGTGCGTGTACACCGGTATCTATGGGGACAAATCTTTCTCCCAGGGCTACTTAAGTCAGGATTTACTGAGCCTTACCCAATCAGAAACACTACCTAGTTTTGTGTACGGGTGTGGGCAGAACAACCAAGGGTATTTCGGTCAGTCTGTTGGTCTTTTTGGCCTGGCGCGTAACAAGCTCTCCATGACCTCTCAACTATCAACCAAATATGGAAAGGCCTTCTCCTATTGCCTCCCAACAGTGCAGGGAGGCAGTGGAGGCTCATTGTCCATAGGAAGTGATTCATTGATGGGACCATCCTACAAGTTTACTCCGATGCTTACTTCCCAAGAGAGCAGCTTATACTTTTTGTCTTTGTCCGCGATTGCAGTGGCAGGCAAGACATTAGGAGTGTCAGAGGCCGCGTACAAGATTGCAACAATCATAGATTTTGGGACAGTGATAACACGCCTGCCTACGCAGTATACGTAGCTCTCCGTGATAGATTTTGCCTATCATAGATTTTGTTTTTGAAGTTTCTAGAAAGTAAAAATTTAATTTTGCTTTTCTAAGTGAAAATAGAAAATAGAAATGACGTTTATTAATACTTATTGTTGTCATAATTTTGAAAACAAAAAACAAATAAAAGTGTTTAGTAACATATTATTTTTCTTTTTTACAGTATTGATTTTTATTAATTTTTTATTTTATTTTTAATTCATGTATTGGTATCAAAAAACCTTAAAATATATATAGTGTATACAATTCAATAATTTTACAAATTTTAATAATACCTAATACATGATAATAAAATAAATAATAATATACATAGTAAAAGTTATCACCGAATTGAAAAAGTGAATTACTCTCATCGTGCAAGTGAGACATACACTTTCACAATCTAATGGATGGATACCCTCTTCATTACACATTCAGTGATACATTTTCACTCTACAAATCATTTTTTAAATAAAATACAACATTTAATTTAAATCACGAACTCCATGTATATGCATTATGTATAACTTTAGTATGTGATGGATAATATATTTAACATATAGTATATAAAAATAAATAAAAAATATTAAATAATATCTCATATGTAGTAATATTATAAATTAATTATAATATAATATTTACAATTATAATATAAAATAAATTAATTATAATTAAATTAATTTCAATTATAATTATAATATAATATAAATTAATTATAATATAATATTTCATGTAGGAATGAACAGTGTCCATGTAATAACAATACCAAAAACGTTTTTGAGCTACAGTGCTAAAAACAGAAGAAACACCTTTTTTTATGTTTTCTCTTTTCTTCACAAAAATGAAAAACGTTTTCTACCATCGAAAAACAAAAACATATTACTAACATATTTTTTGTTTTTGTTTATACTTTTTGAGGGTTGATAACAAAAAACAAAAAATATTTTCCGTTAGTGAACGCACCCTAAATTTTTAGTTGTGTCATAAAATAGACAACTAAAAATTTAACATTATAGGAGATTTATATTTATATATATATAGAGAGAGAGCAATGCTATACATTCCGAATAAATATCTCGAAATATATCTTGAATCTATGTGGCAGGTAACATAGTGCATTATTTTAGGAGATAAAATTAAATAGTGAGTTAGTATTGGTGGGATTCCCTCATACACGGAGTTTCGGTGGTCTAATATATATGTTGATGTATATTTTTAGATTAACTAACCACCATATCACCTACCACATAAATTCGAGATGTTTTTCGAAATATTTATTCGGGATATGTAGCATTTTTCATATATATATATATATATTGAAACACGTTTGGAAGAAATAAAGAAAAAATAATAGAGAAGTTATGCTGGATTATTTTTTTCCTAAACCAATTCTATAAATGTTGATGTTGATGATGTGAGTTCCAAAACATCCATAATGCAAGAGTATGTTGAAAAGGCAAATCCATAGGGATCTGTTAGCACACTCCGGCGAATTTTTTATGATGTCAGTAACTTTTCAACGAGAAATAGCAAGATTGTCCTTAGAAATGTTGCAAATACATTTGTAACCTCACTTTTTGATTTAAAATTACTTATATGCCCTCATTAAAAAAAAAAACCCTCCAATGCCTTGCAAGTCCTATGTATATAGGGATAACGGAACGGGTTTGGGGCAGGGGACCCCATCCCCATCCTCGTTTAGGAGAGCTCGTCCATCTTCGTCCAAAGCCGTTTATTAAATGAGACGGGACTAGGTGAGAATGGATTTAAGAGAGTACTTTGTAATTGTATTACGAACCTTACGAATGTAAATAATGAAACAATTTTTCAACCATGATAATAATTCTTTTTCTCTTATCTGAATGAAAACAAGATTCAAATTCTCAATTGAAACTTGAGATTTAATATTATTGTAGAAAATCAATCCGACCTTGAATAATTGGAACAACCCGTGAATCATCACTGTCGTCACGTTGGAGAGGTTGATGCCATTTTGGGAAAAACGATTGTTACGTTGAGGATGATCAAGAATAAGTTGTGGTGATTACCTATCGTGTAACATCGCTTGGATTTGTTGAAGAATGGCATTGTTGGTTTGTCGATCACACATCAAATCTTGTAAAATTGGTAGACATCACATCCACCCTAGTAGTAAGAGCCACAACTTCTTCTTCGAGTTCCTTAACCATCATATTGAGGATGCTAATGGAATCAAAAGATGAAGAATAAAGTGAAAAAAATGGGTTATCTTAGATCGAATGCTCTGATACCAGATGATAGGGTTCTAGATCCAAAATTGATACTAAGTCTTAGATTTTTCATATATGGAGATCCAAAGAAATAAAAAAGTTTCCTTTCAAAAATTAATATTTTTTCATTTTTCCTTTGTTTTCTCATAAACCAAAAAGAAAATTGATAAAATAAGGGCTTCGTGTGGGGAAGATTGGTTACCGTCTGAGACCATAATTCTGGCTCACAGTCATCAAATTGAATTTTAGGGTACAACAGTTTTGCATCCATTGACGATCCAGTCTTAAAGAACTTCCAATCAGCTCATCTGATGGCAAGAAAAGGTAATTTTAGAGAGAGAAGCTTCTAGAGAGAGAACAAGAAAGAAAATGGTTCATTTTATGAGAGAGTAGATAATCGAATTTGTGCAAAATGATAACCAAGACAAAAAAAAGTTATTTGCTTTGTTGTAATGCCAATATCTTCTTTGCTCTGTCTGTGTATATATATGTATGTATTAATATTAACCTTCTTAACAAGGAGCTCATAATGTGAGAATAGTTAGTCCCTTGGAGAAATTATTAGGTACTTCTCGGATTATTGGTCCCGGTCATTCAGAGTTTGACACACAAGAAAATTTTAAAATACTGGTGATATAAAGCTGACACACTTGCTTATATGTCATGTTCTGATTGTCCTGGGACCAATCGTCTTAAGTGTACTTAATAATTCTCCAGTCCCTTGAGGTGTTGTTTGGTGAAGCTACAGCTACCATGTACACTATATAAACGCAATTAGTTTCCAGAGTGTTACATTAGCATTTTGGAATCTCCAAAATTTGACTAACGGAGGCTCCACATTGAACTCTTCAGATTTTCGTTAGCCAAAAATAACAATATTTTAATAAATTTTATAATTTTATTTTATTAATATTCTTCAACCAATAAGGATTAAAAAGAAAGGAAAAAAATCCATTTTTTGGCAAAAAAATAAAATAAAATAAAATAAAATAAAACACTTTTTGAGCAAATATAGTCGTTTAGGCATTGTTGGTGTCAGCCAAACAGTGCCTAATGGTTATATTTGTTGCCATGTATAAAGACAAAAAAAAAACAAAAAATCCATTTTTTGGCTCTCGGTCACTGCCAAACAGGCCCTTAGGACCAAACAAGCCCTTATATAATTATATTCAAAAAATACAACTACTACACGTCAAAAAAAAATATATATATAGGGCCTGCGTGGCGAAGCATCCAACAAAGGCCACATGGGCCCCAACCATTTGGGCAAAGGCCGATGTGGCCCCAAAAGCCAGCCTAATCACTGGGAATTGGTTCTAGCGAATGGGCTGGAGATGCTCTAACTGGTACACTTCGAGTTACAAGCTTAGAATTAGGGGTGACCATGGATTGGATCGGATCGGATTGTGCATAATCCTAATCCGATCCGCGGATTACGGATTGACAAAAATCCAATCCGATCCGATCCTTGGCAATCCACCAATCCGATCCGTGATTGAACGGATCGGATTGATGGATTGGCCTAGTACTCCTATTTGATTTTTTTTTTCTACTTCAAAAATTCCAAAAAAAAAATTGTCCAACAAACACAACACTTTTTAAATGAACACAATTATTAAATAAACAAATATAATATATATTGTGTTTTTAGGTTTACCCATGTAAGTATGTAGCATATTATATTATTATACATATAATTACTAATTATATATATAAAGATATTGCCACGGATTGCCATGGATCGGATCGGATTTCTGATCCTTCAATCCGCAATCCGATCCGTGGCTAACGGATTTTAATTTTTTAATCCGCCACCAATCCATTAGCGAATGGATCGGAATGGATTCGTCCGGATCAGATCGGATTCGCGGATTCGCGGATTTTTTGTGCACCCCTACTTAGAATGGTTATTTTGAATATAAAATAATACATTTTAATAAATGGTACAGGGGTAAATTTGTAAAATCTTGTCACAGTCTAACAAGCCTCACTAACAAGGGAGATTAGTTTAATTATTGAAACTACATAAGAATGCCAATGCATTGCAAAAATGCGCACATGTCTTCTTAAATTTAAATTTAACCTTCCTAAACCATCAAAAATTTATATAGAGGCCAACGGCTTACTTGTCAATTTGTCATTGGAGTTCATGGTTGGGTAAATCTGTAAATGAATTGGATTTCGATTTGAATCTGATCTGATAGCTTGAATATAGATCCAATATTTAATTCGCTAATTTGTTTAATTAAAAAATTATATGTGGATTATGGTCAATCCGATCCAACTAAATATAATATATAATATGTTATATATATATATTATTTATCATTTAATTGGTATGCAATTGATGACAAAATTAATAAAAAATATTATTTACATAGTATTTTATCAAATACGGAACTCTTAATTATATCAGTTTTTCTTTCTTTTTCTTTTTTTCTAATTCTTTCCCTCCTTTTATCAATTTTTTTTTACTCTTTATTTTTTTTTCCTTTTAACTAAGAATCAAATACTTGTTAATTTCTTTTCACTTTTTGTTCATATTTTTTGGCCCTTATCTCTGTCTCTCACTTTTTTTAAAATTTATTTTGAAGATTTTAACTAAAAAAACTTCTTAACAGAACGAGTTATCGGATTGAATAGTGTCTAATATATTCTTCAACATATTTGAATCGAATCAAGTGAGATCCGTTTGGAATCCGACAGGCCTACCCATAGGTCAGTTTCACTTTGAAAAAGGATGAACAAGGCCAAGGCAGCCATTGTGGACCTCATACATAATTAAGGGACCCCAGGTCTCTTTCTAGTGTGTTGCATATAAAGCAATAATGCATGTGAAAAGCAGAATAAATACTAATTCATTTCAATATTAGAAATTATGAAAAAGAATTCATTATATATAAGAGAGAGTAATGAAAAGAAAATAAAGGGGTATGTTGTTGGGTAATGCTTTTTGAGGTTGAAAATATTCTGATTTTATTATTCATAAGATGCATTATTTATCATGATAATGAAATTTAAAAAAAAAAGACTATTTTCATCACATAGTCTTTTTATTTCTTTCATGCTGTGAACCATTTGAAACATTAGGACTGTGAGATGAATTTACAAGCTTGTGACAAATTCTTTTTCTTTTTTAAAAAAGGACTTGTTGATGTACAAAAAGAGGACAAAACAAAAAAACAACTCTGTTCATCAAGGAATTTGCAACTGGAAAGATGAAAGGGAAAAAAAAACGAAGAAGGAAAAGCAGAGGCAACTTTTTCAAACTTTGAAGAATGATATAGAAGGTTTTAACTAATAGAACATATGAAGAATATATTCATCAAAAAAAAAAAAAAGAATAATATATAAAATTACATGGATTCCACTTTTGGTAGAAACAGTTATAAAATGATGTGATAAATTATTTCTTATCATAATGCAGCCACTATGGACCTCATACACAAAAATAATGAGTATTACACATGGAGCAATAATTCATGTGAAAAGTAGTATGAAAAGAATATAAAGAAAAGAACTATTCACCAATGACCTTGCAACTGGAAGATGAAAAAAATAAAAAAATCAAAAACCAAACTTTGAAGAATAAACAAAAATACTTCGATTCCACATTTGGTAGAAGTAGTAGTATATAAATACAAGATCCTAGTGATGTGATAAATTCATTTTTTATCATTTTAAGATGAATGAATATATGTGTTCGATCAATTAATTAACCGGGCAAGCCGATTATATTGTCAACATGTGTGCGGGCGTGCCAGAGCAGTGAAATCAACACAAGAGAAAAATCAGTTGGTCAAACACAGTATCTCATTTGAGTATTGTGTTGGATCAGGCGGTTGGCTTGGAAGAGATTACCAAACTCCCTATTGAGTTCTTTTTTACCTCAATGAAGAGGACTTTAGGGTACGCAAAGAATTGTGAGATTGAATCATAACAAGGAGGGAGGTAGAAGGAGGGAGATTGCAAGGAGGGAGATAGAAAGTGAGAGAGATGTAGACAAACTGACTGATTAGAGGAGGTAGGGAGCAAGCAAGTATGAGGGAGATGTAGAGTAAGAAGAGATAAGAGTAATATTCCGTGATAATATTGTGACCGAGAAGAATTGCACGTGATGCAATGTTTGTGAAGTAATTACAAGATAAAGATAAAACAAAAGAAATACATAAAATATAAAGATAAATCAATGCACATAACGTGTCTTTACTTTCCATCATTATACTTCTTTGCTTCAGCATTCTTAGAATCCAACTCTTACTCAACCTCATCTTCATGTCTTCTTTTTATGTAACTGATCTTGTATGCAATAAACTGATATAACTCTTTCCCAAAATTTTCATAGAGTCCAATTCACACTTGAACTTATCCACACAGCCAACCTTACATGTAACAGCCTAGCATCGTAATCCTCAGCCTTCACAGAGTCTGTAGCTTAGCAAATACCTTCCTGCTAATATATCATACTCTTGTAATTAAGAATCCATCTTTGATGTAAACTGATCCAATATATATATATATATATATATATATATATATATATATATCCAAAGTCAATAATGAAGTTTCAAGAGTTCAAAACATCCATAATTCTATCAGATTTCAGAGCCATCATTTTTATTGACTCTTGATAGAGTCCAATTCCACTAATACTTGTATCCCCAAATCAAGGCTTGCCATTATCTATGTTGCATGGACTTGGATACTTTTGTTTACCGGTTAGATTTATCAAATCTTGAAATTAAAGGACCTGAGGATATGACTGATTATTGTCATCTTTAATATTATTCTTTCATTTTTAGGAGGGTAATAGTGTTGGTGTTTTTAGTAACAGAGTGTTTAACATGAGCACTTCATTTGTTTTGAAATTATAATGTAACTAAAGGAATATAATATGTGATTTTTATGCAAGATAATATAGAAAACCCTAATCATCGGATAAGTATTTAGATGCATGTCCAACTAGACATGTCAGGCACATATTCCATTAGGTGTTGCATGTCCAATACGGGTACTCTATGTCTTTAGAATTGCTCAATAACATAGTTTACTGTAGAAAATAGTATTTTTGGTACAAAGTTTCTGGATATGTTTTGCAAGATTCCAAGCTTGAACTGGTGAATACATTATGAGTTCTTGTATGAGTTCCAAAAGAATCAATATGAGTTCTTGTGTGAGTTCAAAAGATTCAATACCTTGATCAGTATCCGGGTCAATGCTTTGTGGTGGAGGGCTTCGAGTAGAGCATAAATTTGCTTGGAGGTCTTTCATGTGGATTTGAATGAGAAGTTGTGGGGAAGCTGATAGCTTCCCATGGAGAGGCATTTGGTATGCGAAGCCTTACTTTGCCTGGAGGCAATCTTGGGCAATTTAACGACAATTGATAACTTGGCAAGGAAGGGCAAAGGTATAAGATGCTTCCTGGTTGGAATAACTAACTTTGCTTCGAAGGGTTAACCATTGATTGGAATGCTCACCTTGGCCTTCCATATATATAGATATATCCTCGCTGCTCCGAAACATCCAGTGCTGACCACACTGAGAGACACAAAAGTGCAGAGTAGTGGCGGTTGGCGAAGTGGCATTAAGCATCCCTAGCAGTACGAAAAGAGAGGTCGTGTTCGGAAATCCTTCAGTACTGGCCCAAAATTATTATATCATGTTTACATCACTAAATCAGTACAGTGTTGAGAAATGCATATGTTGATTTTTAAGTGTTAGATTTGTGTTATGGTTTTAACCCTATTGTCTCGTACATACCATTTTACATAAATCTGGTTCTTTAATTTATTTTAATTTATTTGTCTATTTTTATTTATAACTTTTTTTGGTTTTTAATTGCTTGATGATAAATTAATGTATTTCTGTAATGTAATTTTTTTTTGTTGAATAATTAATATATATTAATATATTATATTATTATTTTATAGTGGTATCCTCATTCCTCACTGTGTCCGTATCTTATTTTTAAAAAAAATTTCATATTGCCATATTCGTGTCGTGTGGTACCTGTGTCCCGTGTCGTGCTGTACCTGTGTTCCGTGTTGATGCTTCCTAGCTTTCCGGCAATAGGACAGTTGAACTCTGGATAGTTTGTTATTTCCATGTGACTCTTCTCCTGCCCACCCATTGAGACACAGTTTCATATGCCAAGCTCAAACTTTGCTGCATTGTGCTACAAGGACAAGCTGCTCAAGGTCAAGGCAAATAAGTTGAACGGTAACTCCACATTGTTGTAATGAAAGATAATTTAGTGAATATTTTGTCGCTTGTTAGAAAATTATGATGGGAGTTGTTGGAACTTGCTAGAAAACATTTGGCACATGAAAGTGCCATCAACTCTAGTGGTTTGTAAAATGATATTTCTCCAAATTTTGCGTAAGATAATTGAGTTGTGTTAGGGTAGGGTATTAACTAAGATGTTATGATTTATCCTCTCCAATGAAGTGGTTAAGAGTTCCGACTTTTCAAGGAGTAATGCTGTGAGTGTGTGTTTGTTGAACTTTCGAATAAACTAAAAATAATAAGAATAATAATAATAATAATTTAGTTGTGTTCCAAGAATGTATGTTTGACCAAAATCTTATACTTGGAGAAGGGATATAACACAAATGTATATCCCATATTTTATCCACCTATGGTTAGCTTCTGCTGTGGCAGTGGTATCAGATTATAGTAACAAATTTAAGTTTTAATAAAGTTAGGTAAATTGTGATAGTGTGTTTAAATGTGATGATCAAACAAGTTTTAATGAAACTGAAAATACATACGCGAGACTATGACTGTTTCAATAATATAGTCTCGAGTACAACGCAATAGATACAATGCAAAAAAATATCAAGTTTGGGTTTCGTAAATACGTTAAAATCTTATGAGCATGAATCGACGACTATAGCTCCACAATTTGGACGTAACAAATCAGCATAAATCAAACTGAAGTGCATTTGACTTGGTCGTCGCGTCATGCTCTCATTTCCACATAAATGACTAAATTGAGCTGCCATCAATAAGGCATGCGTCAGTTTCACTTTGAAAAGTTTTTCTGATAGACACAAAAAAAAGATAAAAAAAGTCTCACTTTGAAAAGAAAAGAGTCGAGCAAAGACAAAGCAGCGACTACAGGTCTTGTATGCACGAGGGATATGTTCTTTTATAAGAAGCAATTTATGCCTAAAGAAAGAACATACTCTTATTTTAAGCCCAGTTAAAAATAAATAGAAAGTTTACAACAATATAAATATTTTATTTTATTTTTAAATTTAAGTAAGTTATCAAGTTGTATTGAATGTGTAAAATAAAAAGTTAATATTATTTACAATTTAAATACGGAGCACATATTCTTCCTTCCTTTACAATCAAATTACACAAGAGATCCTTGTTGGACGATTTTGTCAAAAATCGTTAGTTATTGAATGAAAAATTGATTGTTAAAATCTTCCAACCAAACATGGCCTTAAGTGATGGTTGTCTGAAGAATAGACATGACTCTTCTGGAAGAGTTATGATTTTTCATGAACAAACATGTCTATTCTGGAATAGATATGACTATTCACAAACAAACATATCTATTCTAGAATAGGTATGATTTTTCATGAACAGACATGTCTGTTCTGAAATAGGTATGACTCTTCACGAATAGACATGTCTATTCACCATTGACTCTATATATAGTCAGACATGCATAACAAAAATAACACAACGAAGAATTTCATATCATCTATCTCTACACATATATACAGTTCGAGTACTGCACAAGTTGTGTTCGAAGGATTCTAGAGATTGAAGTGCTGCCTCTTTAGAATCGTAAATCCGTTCTATCTTGGGAGACAATTGTTCATCACCTTGAGCACTATAAGGGAACAAATTTGTCTTAAGAAAATTGTGTTTACACAAGGCTCGGATTCAATTTAATTCATTTTCAATCATTCTGTAAGTTGGTTGATAATTGTTTATATTATTTAACTCCATACTTCTGTTTATTTTTTCTAAGTATAATTATACTTTGGTTTTCTTGTTTGGCATACGAAATAGAAATTTTTCTAACAATCTTAAGACAAATTTTTTGAGTTGTTTTTTGTTATACTTAGTGTTCTTAATAAACAAAAATCAGTGGCTGGATATGTTTGCAAAATCTGCCCTTATTGTTATTCTAATTTCTGTTAGTGAATATTTATATATATATATATATTCTTTAAATTAGAAACTTAAATAGTTTATGTATCTGTTTTGTTTTTATAACAAAAATGACATTTAATACTCCAATCATTCTCGTGAGTGCGTCTCATGGAGAGAAGCCCGAAAAATTCAATGGAATGGACTTCAAACATTGGCAGCAGAAGCTGTTCTTGTATCTTACAACTTTGAATTTAGTAAGATTCCTTCACAAAAAATCTCCTATACTTGGTGAAAGAGAGACTGATAAGGAAAATGTGAGCGTTCTTGATGCATGGAAGCATGCAGATTTCTTGTGTAGAAATTATACCCTAAATGGATTAGACAATACACTATATAATGTGTATTATGCTAGTAAAACAGCAAAGGCATTATAGGATTCTTTGGACAAGAAATATAAGACTGAACACGTTGTCATGAAGAAAATCCTCTACTATCAAAATAAGGTTGTATGAGAAATAACCTTAGGAAGAGAACTCATTCTTCAATAAGTTATTGTGTATTAAATCCAAGGGTGTGAAAGAGATTTATTATAAACCTGGAATGGAGTTAATTTTCCAACTTGAGTGGATATCCTAATTCAAATTTGGCACATGTGAAAGGAAATTAACTAGAAATTATTTTCACCCGTACAAAAGAGTGTTGTACCTCTAGCATTAGATCACAATGATATATGTGATTTAATATATGTGCACACGAGAGATGAAAAAAGTATTTAATACTTTGATAGGAATTACACAAGATACTATAAAATAAAATTTGAGAATGAGGTTGAGAGTCAATTTAGCAATTTAAATGAAATGGTGTTGCTAAAATGCAAAACCATAAAATACAAATGATTTGTAGATAAATTATGGATTACCCAGAAGTTGTGGGGAAGCTCAACTTTTCTCAAATTTAGTCTTACACTTCATTAAGAAAATTATTAAGACACCAGTTGATTGATATATAGAAAAACCTTATATCTTTCTATAAATACTTCGAAATGTGGGGGTGTCTATATAATGTAATAATATTTAAATCCTAAAATTATTAGGATATGAATGGGACATATCTTGTGCATAATTCAAGAAATATAGAACGAGATTCTATTAATGAAAAATTGTTTTGAAATAATCAAGGAGGGTTCATAGTTTTAGATTATGAAAAAAGAGTGTGCAAACTTGGAAAATCTATATGTAGATTGAAACAAATACTGAATCAATGACATAGTTTAGGTGGTTACATGTCAATGAGTATGATGCATGCTAAAGATACTCTAGATGGATATGTTTTCTAACTATGTTGTTCTGATCTAAAGGACAAGTTGCATATAACTTGATATACAAGCAATCCAAGAGAATACCAAGTGTATTGAGGTGGTTGAGATCCATCTTGAAATTAATGATTGCATTTATCAAGGATTGAAACTAAGGCTAATGTTATGGAACAAGGCCCAAAGAAAAAGATCAAAACCTGTGCTTTCTATATGTATACATTGCGATAGCCAATCAGCAATAGGAAGGGCACAAAGTCATATGTATAACGGTAAGTCACGTCACATATGACGAAGACATAATACCGTTAGACAATTGCTCTCTAATGGAATTATCTCAATTGATTATGTAAAGTCAAAAAATAATATTGCGGATCCGTTTACAAAAGGCTTGCCACGAGAGCAAATATAAAGTTCATCGAAGGGAATGGGTTTAAAGCCTATGTCTTAATAAGAGTCGTCATAGTGGCAACCCAACCTAGCTGATTGGAGATCCCAAGATCTAGGTTCAAAGGGCAAACCGAACTATGTAGAACTCAGTAAGCACTGAGGAGATATTTACTCCTAACTATTCCTATGATGAGACAGTGCACATCTGTCGCGAGAACCAGGATAAGTTAAGCTTTTAATGATTTCTATATCTTGAAAAATGTTCAAGTAGAGTATTGCAGGATACTTTTCATAGAGATCACCTACGTGAGTAAGAAGAGGCCGCTTCTATGAGAATATTAAGGCTTAATTCTCTAAAACACTCACGGAACCAAGAGGTGTTCAAGGCCAAAATGAACACAAACGTGAGAACCAACTGTGTTTGAAGAAATACTGTGTGAATTCTATTGTCTTGGTTTACATTAACAGCTGACTGTTCAAAGATATCATGTCTACTGATTAGCTAAGTAAATCCGATAGTCTTTCACTAGGGCAAGTTCAAAGCCATTAGACTACTTAACCCGATGCAGTAGTTTTTCAATTGTACTCGAATTAGTGTCTGCATTATCATTATCATTTACATTGATATCCAATCAATTTCATTCATGTGGGGGATTGTTGGACGATTTTGTCAAAAATCGTTAGTTATTGAATGAAAAATTGATTGTTAAAATCTTCCAACCAAACATGGCCTTAAGTGATGGTTGTCTGAAGAATAGACATGACTCTTCTGGAAGAGTTATGATTTTTCATGAACAAACATGTCTATTCTGGAATAGATTTGACAATTCACGAACAAACATATCTATTCTAGAATAGGTATGACTTTTCATGAACAGACATGTCTGTTCTGAAATAGGTATGACTCTTCACGAATAGACATGTCTGTTCACCATTGACTCTATATATAGCCAGACATGCATAACAAAAATAACACAACGAAGAATTTCATATCATCTATCTCTACACATATATACAGTTCGAGTACTGCACAAGTTGTGTTCGAAGGATTCTAGAGATTGAAGTGCTGCCTCTTTAGAATCGTAAATCCGTTCTATCTTGGGAGACAATTGTTCATCACCTTGAGCACTATAAGGAAACAAATTTGTCTTAAGGAAATTGTGTTTACACAAGGCTCGGATTCAATTTAATTCATTTTCAATCATTCTGTAAGTTGGTTGATAATTGTTTATATTATTTAACTTCATACTTCTGTTTATTTTTTCTAAGTATAATTATACTTTGGTTTGCCTGTTTGGCATACGAAATAGAAATTTTTCTAACAATCCTTACATGATAAAATCATTGGTTCTTATACTTATAATGACATAATTGTCATTCTCTTTTAAATTTAACATATTAGTAGTTACATAATATAGTAAGGTTACCTTGAAAGACAAAAACTATTTGAGTTGGAGGAAAATTTTATATCAAAGTATTTGAGATAAAATATTAAATTCAAAGTAAACCAATCTCTACAATAAACC
The DNA here is from genome assembly GCA_026545225.1 of Cornus controversa. Classification (NCBI taxonomy): domain Eukaryota; kingdom Viridiplantae; phylum Streptophyta; class Magnoliopsida; order Cornales; family Cornaceae; genus Cornus; species Cornus controversa. Next base: position 48,311,796 of record CM048849.1, read on the forward strand.
GTAATCTTTAATTGATTTTTTTTTTTTGATATGTTTAATTGAATTGAAAATTAAAGAAAATTTTAGTTTTACTTAAATAAAAATTCTGAAAGCTTGTTTGATTTAAAAAGATACTTTTAAAAATTATATTATTATGTGATTTAATCAACTTACTTCTAAGTTTAAGTAGTATATAATATAGTGTAGTGTGTAAATATATTATATAAATTTGTGAATGTTGAGATTCAAAACAAAACAAAAAGAATCCTAACTTTAATATAAAAGGACAATTATGCAAAAGTTTATATATAAATTGCTTTTACACATTACGAGTGAATATACATGATACACGTAAATCTAAACATCAGTATTGTTTGCCACTGTCGTGTTTAGTCAGATTAAATATGGATTAACCCGATTCATATTCAACATGTCCATATTTGACCATCTACAAACGGATTGAATATGAGTCATAACTCATATTTGACCCGTCTATATTCGAATTGATCCAATCCGCCCGTTTGCCACCCATAGAAAAAAAAAAAAAGGATAAAACAAAATAACAACCCTGTTCACCAAGGAATTTGCAACTGGAAGGTGAAAGAAAAAGTGAAAAAGGAAAAACAGAGGCAACGTTTTCAAACTTCGAAGAATGATATATAGAAGGTTTTAAAGTAATAGAATATACGAAGAATATACAAAATTACTTGGATTCCACTTTAGTGTCTTATCATTTTTAGATGAAGTAATATGTGGATATAATTTTTAAAATGCTAGGAGTATTACTTTTGGACATAAATTTTTGTTAAAAATTCTGTTTGCATATGATTATCTTGGAACTTTCTTCGCAGAGAACTCTGCCGGATTTTCCATGCTATTAGTGAGTGATTTTTATTCCAAAAGAGACCCTTTGGGTGTCCAAATCATAGACTCTTTCTAATCGTGGAATGGACCCCTAAATTCAGAAATTGTAGAAATAGAGTTATGGAAGACCCAAGTCGTCCCAAAACTGTACGTTCATAAAGTTTTGTGAAGACCGAAGTCGTCCCAAAATTGTTCATAAAGTTATGTGAACACCCAACCCAAGTGGTCCCAAAATTGTTACTAAAACTTTTTTTTTCTTCATGTGTATGTGTTATATATATATATGTGTGTGTGTGTGAAGAGAATGTATACATAAAATTTACTTGAAGAGTTTCCAAAGGTGTAGGAGAAATGGGGTTGATTTGGTTCCTTGCTTCTTATTTCCTGCTTGCAACAGCATCTTCATTTGCAAGGCATCAAGGCATGTGACGTGGTTATCTCATTTGGCTCAATGTATTGTTTTGCATTATTTCATATATATATATATATATATCATTTTCTTTGTTTACATATAAGATATATTTCTCTGATTAATTCCATTGATTTTACTGATTGGGAATTTACTGATTGGGAATGACCATATAAGTATTATATATGTTGTGCATAATAGTCCTAGCTGAAAAGGGACAGTAGTATATAACTTTCTTCTATTTCTCATTTTTGGGCAGAAGATGAGCAAGGACTTAACCATTCAGCTTTGCACTCACTTGACCTTGTATCATGTGCATGGACATGGCTCACCTATGACCTCCCAGACTCCACCGTCCTTCTCGGAGTTACTCTCTCAGGATGAAGCACGAGTTAATGATCTGAACTTCAGACTCACCAAGAACAGAACAAGCAGTGTCACAAACTCCACCTCACACAAATCAGAACACCTTCTTGGATCAAATTTCATCAGCACACCCGTGAAGCATGGTCTGTCTATTGGTATGGGCAATTACTATGGCAGCTCCTTTTCCTGGCTGCAATGCCACCCTTGCACCGTGCACTGCCACAAACAGGCTAGTCCTCTTTTCAATCCCTCTGCATCCAGCACCTACAAATCGTTATCGTGCACAACACCAGAGTGCAATTCACTCGAGGAGGCCACTCTCTATGAAACATGCACTGCTTCCAATCACTGCATGTACAAGGTTGCCTACGGAGACAAATCTTTTTCCCGTGGCTACTTGAGTCAGGATTTACTGACCCTAACTTGATCAAAAACACTGCCTGGTTTTGTGTACGGGTGTGGGCAGGACAATTGTAGTAACTCTTGTGGACGGGTGTGAGTGGGCGGGTGCGAAATCAGACACTCGGCTGAGCTACCACACTGACAGGGTACAGGGTGCTCAATCCCACATCGCCTGGGTGTGGAAAAGGGGATGTGCTTATATGTAGTATGTTCTCTTTAAATGGTACGAGGCCTTTTGGGACAAACATAATAGCAAAACAGTGCGGGCTATGGCCCAAAGCGGACAATATCATACCATGTGTTGGAGCGGGGTATTACAACAATGAACGCCGGTTTTTTGGTAAGTCTGCTGGCGTTATTGGCCTGGCTCGTCACAAGCTCTCCATGCTCTCTCAACTGTCAGCCAAATATGGAAATGCCTTCTCCTATTGCCTCCCAACAGCGAGCAGAGGAGGCAGTGGAGGCTCATTGTCCATAGGAAGGGATTCATTGATGGGATCATCCTACAAGTTTACTCCAATGCTTACTAATTCCCTAGAGAGCAGCTTGTACTTTTTGAGTTTGTCCGCGATTACAGTGGCAGACAGGACACTGGGAGTGGCAGAGGCCGACTACAAGATTCCAACAATTATAGATTCTGGTACGGTGATTACGCGCCTTCCTGTCTCAGTATATGCTGCTCTACGAGACGAGTTCAAAAAGATCATGTCCTCGAAGCACAAGACTGCCAAGGGTGTTTACTTACTCGATACATGTTATAAAGGGAGTTGGAAGAAGATGTCAGATGTGCCCAAGGTTCGGATGGTGTTTCGAGGAGGGGCCGACCTCACTCTCGCGCCTCAAAACGTTCTGTACGACGTGCCTGAGAAGGGCATTACGTGCTTGGCCTTCGCTTCCGCCACTGATGGAAATGGAATCGCCATTATTGGAAACCTTCAGCAGCAGACTTATAGAGTGGCTTATGATGCCTCCAATTCAAGAATTGGGTTTGCTGCTGGGGGCTGCACCTAGTTTGTTATTAAAATGATAATACCTTTATCTCACTTATCAATAATTATGGCATCTCATGAAAAAGGATTCATGTCTCGTGAGGACGCTCAGCAATCACCCTTTTTATGCGATAGATGATGGTCCCGTTAGCATGAATCTTAAGTTTGGATTGTCTTGTATTCCCACCATCCTAATTTAAATGTCACTGACACTTTAAGAGAGTTTAACTTTTAATATATTTTTGTTTAACAAAAATGGAAAGATAGGACACTTAATATGAGAGGGGAGTATAAGAAATAATACTTAGAATGGTTTAAAATAATAATAATATTTTTAAATTGTTGGAAAAAATGATCACATTATATATGACTATATGTAATAAATAACAATATCCCAAACAAAATTAAAGAAATTACACATGATTTCAAATCAAGTCTAGAGGAGCATAATAATTTCTTAAAAGATAGTTAAAATCACTCATAGGAGAAAGTACATAATACTCTGGAGATACTGATGATGTGTTATTGATAAGTGTACAAAACTTGCTATTTTATATCCTAAAATAAGTTTTTAATTAATCTTTTATTTTATTTAAATGTTTTTATCTTGCATTTTATGTTTTATAGGAGTTGTTTTTCAAATAAGAAGAAAAGCAGCAAAAGAGAGCTAAAAAGGATATATATAGCCAAAGATGAACATAAGAAGAATTGTAGGAAAGATGGTATTTTGTGCAATCTACTTCACAAGATGTTTCAAGTTTAAAACTTTGCAAAAATTTTTTTACACAGCCACGTCTGCAGTCCAGAATTCAAATTAAAGATATGTAGATCAAATATTAGATATTTAAATTCAAAATTTTGTATTTTGTATTTTGTATTTTTATTTTTAAATTTTGTATTTTGTATTTTGAATTTTTGTTTTTGAATTTTTTATTTTAATTTTTTTTCACCTAAATCATTCCCCTCTATCTCTATAAATAGGGGGTCTTAGGGGATGGTGAAGGGAGTTATAAAATTGTAGAGATATTATAAAAAAAAATAGTGTAATTATTTTCTTGATTCAATGAAGAATAGTATAGTTTCATTTCTATTTGTTTGTTTTATGTTGATATGCAAGCGTAAACATCTTTCTCAAGGGAGTGATGAAGCCATCATGGCTGAAATATAAGTAAGTTATATGGATCCATGGTGGTGAATTCTCTTTTGTTGAGATTTGTCCCATCATTTGATCAAAGACATTTAGTATTAGTTTTTGTTATTAAAAAAAAATCAGAAATTTATTTTTAAATATTTATTTTTTCATTTTAATAGATTTAGGTTTTAAATTTTAGACTTGTTACTGATTTTCACTTGAGAATGGTTCGACCCTACTTACTACTATACAATTTTTAGTAAAATTTTTGTAGGTTTTATTATTTTTGTACGAAGTGTATATAGAAAAGTAACGACATTCATCTACTATTCTACACCCGTCAGTTATCTCCGAAAAGTGTAAGCCTTCCATTTTTCCTTGATTATAGTAAAATTGGTAGTTTTCAAAAGAGATGGAAGACTTACACTTGTCGGGGATGCCACATCATCAATACCCCCGGAGTATTATATAAGATAGTCGGAAGAGAAACTGATGATGTGTTATCCCCGAAAAGTGTAAGCCTTCCATTTTTCCTTGATTATAGTAAAATTGGTAGTTTTCAAAAGAGATGGAAGACTTACACTTGTCGGGGATGCCACATCATCAATTCCCCCGGAGTATTATATAAGATGGTCGGAAGAGAAAGTATACAATACCTCGGAGATACTGATAATGTGTTATCCCCGAAAATTGTAAGCCTTTCATTTTTCCTTGATTATAGTAAAATTGGTAATTTTCAAAAGAGATGGAAGACTTACACTTATCGGGGATGCCACATCATCAATACCCCCGGAGTATTATATAAGATGGTCGGAATTCTAGTTCCATTATTAGAACCTCACCAAAATCTTGGGTTTGGTCATTGAAAACTCCACTCAAAGTTTACCGCACTCTGGACTTTTCACTTCCTTCATCGGAGCTTTATCGGAATTTTTTAGGATTTGATAATCCCACTCACTATATTTTGAACTCACCTCAACTTCTCAACATTGTGTGAGCTTACCATAAGCCTTTTTATAGGTTCCTTGGTTCATGGGTTAGGATAAACTACTGCAACAGAGGTTTACCCTAATTACACATCGAGACGTTGTTCGGAGATTCCTACACTTAGACTTAGGTCAGAGTGACGACGTTGACAATTGTTACTTTTTCATACAAAATTACTTATTTATCTTCAATTTTATAACATTATTTTAGTAAAAAAATATCTCCAAAAGTAAATAGCTCTTTTGCCTCCATTATCTTAACACACCAATACTCTCAGAAAATATTGGATGACTTAGACATACTGCTTTATTGGTACGCTGACCTAATGATCTAGAATGTACAATTTCAGTTTGTTAGGAGTAAGTTTTTATGAGTAGGTAAAACCCAATATCTAGTTCTATTATCTCTCTTACTTGTCACCTTATTTTCTCTCCTCTCACTCTCATTCCTCCATGACCACCACTTCCAGGCCAGTCTCCACCACCACCTTTCTCTTTCTTAAGAAAACTAAGACTGAGAAAATTGTATAGATCTAAGAAAAATGGGGTGTGGATGAATGGATAACTGAGAGTTGTGTTGAGAATTGGTGGAGGGAACAAAGGTGGGTGTCGGTTGAGGAAGATGATGATTGGACAACGATCACATTTTATTTTGGCTTTTGGGATTAGTCTGGTAGTATTGTGCAACGCAAATTAAGCTATACTTTTTGTGGTTTTTGGATGAGTCTGGTATTCTGAGTAGTCAATTCCTTTATAGATGATATATTGAGACACATCTTTGCGTGCCAAGCTCAAACTATTGGAGCTCAATAGGTCATGGGTCAGTCTCACTTTGAAAAGAGAAAAGACGAACAAAGACAAAGCAGCCATTATGGACCTCATACACTAAAACTATGAGTATTGCATATGGAGCAATAATGCATGTAAATATGAAAAGAATCCAAAGAAAAGAACTGTTCACCAAGGAATATGCAACTGGAAGATGAAAAATAAAAAAAGTAAAAATCAAACTTAGAAGAATAAACAAAATTACTTGGATTCCACTTTTGGTAGGAGTAATTGTATACATATATAAGATCTTAGTGATGTGATAAATTCGTTTCTTATTATTTTAAGATGAAGGAATATATGTATATAATTTTTAAAATGCAACTTATTACTTTGAATATATATTTTTGTTAAGGATAATACTTGTCTACTTATCACTGAATATGTTACTTACCATTGATGTGACACAATATTAAAGAGACAAGCGTCAAATAATATAAAAAAAAACGAAAGATTTGTATAGGTTTTGTATTAAACGCAATTGCATCCAAATCAAATTCTAAATCTACTTTCTCTCTCCCTTCTCACACAACCCTATGAAGCCCTAATCTGGATTATCTCTCCCTCTTCATCTCTCTCCCATCTCTCACTCAACTCTATGAAGCCCTAATCTGGATTATCTCTCCCTCTTCATCTCTCTCCCATCTCTCACTCAACTCTATGAAGCCCTAATCTGGATTATCTCTCCCTCTCCCTCTCCATCTCTCTCACTCTCACACTCTCTGCCAAACATTAGATAAAATTCCAATTTATTATGCAATAGTCAATCCCAAAGCAAAGTTGGCATCTACTGTTTACTATCTTATTTTTCTTATAATAATAAACAATTTTGAACATATATAGCATCGTGTGAAATTAGGACTGGAGGTTAAACCATGCCAGCGTTTTGAAATGCACTTGTAGAGATGGGTGAGTTTGAGAGGGAGTCTTTGGAGAATTTCTACTATAGTTTGTCGGACAGGTTATCAAAGAGGAATTTTGTGTTCATGGAGGAAGAGGGCGATGAAGGTTTGAACAATTTGCGTCTTCTGAAAGGTGGAGGGCCAATCACCCAAAATGTTTTTGGGTGAAATCAGGGTTTAGTAGTTGTGTTAACTTTGTATTTGAATCTTTTGATCTTACGTATAATCTTTGATGGAGAACCCTAAATGTGTAAAAAAAATAAATAGATCTTACCTCCGCAGTGAGTCTCAATTGAACCCACAACTTTTAATATCACATATAATCTTTGATGTCCAGTGACGTTTGAGAGGAAGAAGAAGAAAAGTGGAGAGAGAGGACTTATTGTTGGTAGCGAAGAAAGGGAGAGAAGAAAGGTGAAGAAGTGTGAACATACTTTATCCGAATGAAGTCTAACAAATTCGGATTTATTTCCTTTATTTACTCTTTTTTTCCGATTTTGTAATTTATGTAGATGTGTCTATTTTTTATTTAAGTAGTCAGTAGAAAGTATTAATTACTTACCAGTGAGTTGACAAATATTGTTATTATGTTAAACATATCTGATTTTCTCAAGTATTGTCGTTATGTTAAAGATATCTGATTTTCTTGGATCTCTCTCTCGGACTTGTCTACACTAGTTGATTTTTATTGCAAAAGAGACCGATTGAGTGTCCAAATCATTGACTCTTTCTCATCGCGGAATATATGGACCCCTTAATTTAGACATGGTAGACTGCTTCTACCATTCAAAGTGTTTTCTCTGATTTGGGAACTCATGGAGCCATGTGAAGACCCAAACTTGCTCTTGGGTTTATGTGAAGACCTAAGTCGTCCCAAGATTGTTAAACTAAAAATTTTGCTCTTCTTCATTTATATATATGTGCGTGCGTGTGTGTGTGATATGCATAAAATTTACTAAAAGCATTCAAAGGGTGCAAGAGAAATGGGGTTGATTTGGTTCCTTGCTTCTTTTTTCCTGCTTGCAACATCTTCATTTGCAGGGCATCAAGGTATGTGATGTGGTTATCTCATTTGGTTCAATGTATTGTTTGCATCATTTCATATATATATAACATTTTCTTTGTTCCCATATATATAAGATGTATTTCTCTGATTCCATGGATAATACTGATTGGGAATGACCATATAAGTATTATTCATAGCTGAAAAGGGACATTATATAACATACTTCTATTTCTGTTTTTTTGGGCAGAAGCTGAGCAAGGACTCAACCATGCAGCTTTGCACTTGACCTTGTATCATGTGAATGGACATGGCTCACCTCTGACCTCCCATTCTCCACCATCCTTATCTGAGTTACTATCTCAGGACCAAGCACGAGTTAAGCATCTCAACTCCAGATTAACTATGAATAGAACAAGCAGTAGTGTCACAAACTCCACCTCACACAAATCAGAACACCTTGTTGGACCAAAGTTCATCACCACACCCTTGGAAGTTGTCCCGAATATGGGCAATTACTATGTCAGGATTGGCATTGGCACCCCACCTAAAGACTATCCCGTGATTGTCGACACTGGTAGCTCCTTCTGCTGGCTGCAATGCCAGCCTTGCCGGCACTGCCCCAAATATGTAAACTATTTCGATCCCTCTGCATCCAGAACCTACAAAAAGTTAGCGTGCGCAACACCCGAGTGCAATTCACTACGGAAAGCCACTCGCCATGACCCTAATTGCACTTCTCCTAACGAGTGCAAGTACACAGCTAGCTATGTGGACAAATCTCTCTCCATTGGCTACCTGAGTCAGGATTCACTGACCCTAACCCACTCAGAAACACTGCCTGGTTTTGTGTACGGGTGTGGGCAGGACCATGAAAAGCGGTTCGAGTTTTTTGGTCAATCTACTGGTCTTTTTGGCCTTGCTCGTAACAGCAATCTTTCCATGATCTCTCAGCTGTCAGCCAATTATGGACATGACTTCTCCTACTGCCTCCCAACAGCAAGCGGAGGCGGCGTTGGCTCATTGTCCATAGGAAGGGATTCATTGACGGGACCATCCTACAAGTTCACTCCAATGCTTACTTGTTCCGGAGATAACAGCTTCTACTGTTTGCGTTTGTCTGCAATTGCAGTGGCAGGCAGGACACTGGGAGTGTCACGGTACGCCTACACGACTTCAACAGTTATAGATTCTGGGACGGAGATCACGCGATTGCCTACGTCAGTATATGCAGTTCTCCGTGATGAGTTCAGAAAGATCATGTCCTCAAAGCACAAGACTGTCGGGCCTTATCCTGGTTTACTCGATACATGTTATGAAGGCAGTTTGAAGGAGATGTCAGATGTGCCTGAGATTCGGTTGGTGTTTCAAGGAGAGGCCGAACTCACTCTTGCGCCTCAAAACGTTCTTGTTGTTGGGGATAAGAAGGGCACTGTGTGCTTGGCCTTCGCAAATAACTTGGACACTAATGGATATGCCATTATTGGAAACATTCAGCTGCAGACATATAGTGTAGCTTATGATGTCTCCAATTCAAGAATTGGGTTTGCTCCTGGGGGCTGCACCTAGTTAGTTATTAAATTGATAGGACCTTTGTCTTATTTAATTATCAATTAATATGACATCTCATGAAAAAAGGAGTCATGAGGACGCTCTGCAACCACCCTTTCTATGTATGATAGATGAAGATCCCATGACCTTGAATTGTTCATATTTGGGATCGTAAATCCCAATTTTGTGTCTGAAAAGCGGATCTTACTGTGTCATTGTATAAGAAAGAAAATCTTAGAACAGATTAACAAAATAATAATATTTTCAAATTGTTGTGACAAATTATTATATTATGTTGATGTGAAGATTCGGACGATCTAGTTTCATGCGAACTTTCTGCAAGACAGAGGAGTCGTGATTGCACTGACGAGGTACCAAGTTAGTGCTTGATGAAATATGAAACTTCTATTAAATTAGAAAACTAATTTTATAGGCTCTCGTTTTTATAGGAGAATATTTAGTATTCGTATTCTAGTAGGAAACCCTTTAGTTATCTTTTCCAATCCAACTAGAGATATACCAAGAAGTAAAGTAGTCCTTATTTTCTAGGTATATATTATTTAGGGAAAATTAGATTTTGGTGACCAAAATTAAAAAAATTTGACTTACAGTGACTTTAAACTCAATAAAAGGTAAATAGTGACCAATCTTGAAAAGTAATTACTAATGAGTGACCATTTAACTTTAATGTCCAAAATACCCTCCATTTTATTTAGAAATCCTCAATCCCTTATTCGTTTTCTCCAATCTCAATTCTAAATATTAAATCTTCAAAAGACATACAAATATTCTAGAAAAGAAAGTATATATAGAGAGAGAATCTATATATATATATATATATATATATATATATAGACATATATGTTCATCTTACAATTAATGCATGTGCATATATAGATTTTTTTTTCTTTGGTAGATTTTAGGGCTCCAAAGATACAGTAAAAGTTATAACTTGAAATGAATTAACTATGGGATACCTGATATAAAAAAAAAGAAAAATATGAGACAGTAGGTAATATGTTTATTAGCCAAGTCTATTCAAATCCTCCAATTTTCCTTATTAATAATTAATTGCACCCAAATGAAGTTTTTTTTTTGTTTTTTTGTTAATGAGATATTAATATACAAGAATATATATATATAAATTATATCTTCTTTAGAATGTATATATGTTCATATATTGTATACAAGTCATTGGATTCTTTAAATTTTTTGATATTTGGGTTTGAAAAAAATGAAGAAAAGATGGGGATTATGGATAGAATAAAGGGTATTTTAGGATTTAAGATTAAATGGTCACTTATTAGTAATTAATTTTTAAGTTTGGTCACTATTTACCTTTTATGGAATTTAAGGTCATTAAATAGCAATATTTTTTCAATTTTGGTCATTGAAATCTAATTTTCCCTATAATTTATCTCATCCGTTTAACTCATTTATCAATTGAACTTCTTGTAGTGTAAGTTTTTGCCTGTCAAAAATAGTGAATGTGGAGTTGCTTATGTTCTTTTTTCATTTTTAAATAGGCATAGCCTTTTTTGGAAAGCATTTTTTCGTTGGAAAACTAAAGCTCAGTTGAGTTTTTTTTTTTTGAATTTTTGTTATTATTATTATTGGGTATGTTGATCGAGTTAAAAATATTCAAAAGATGAAATTTCAAACTTCGAAGAATGATAGAAGGTTACTAATAGGACATATGAAGAATAAACAAAATTACTTGAATTCCACTTTTTGTAGAAATAATAGTATACAAATATAATAGTGATGAATAATTCGTTTCATATTATTTTAAGATGAAGGAATATATGTATATAAATTTTAAAGGGAGCTGATATTGGGCTCCAATATTCTCCCGTAGCACTCCAACTCCATTTATTAATAAAATGAAAAGACTGTAGATATTGTCCTCTTCTTTCTTTCTAAATCGTCGTAGCCTAATTTTGTATATTGGGCCCTTTCTTTTATCTTTTTTTGTTCTCTTGTTTTATTCGTTCTCTCTCCTCACTTTCACACCATGCATATAGATAATAGATGTAACAAAACCACCATCAAGAACGCATTACATTGAGTTCCAAAAAAAATTATAACAACTCAAAAATTATACTTGAAATTTTCACCTACTGATATTGTTTACAAACATTGGTTCATTTTAAGGAGTGTTTTGAGAGGAGACAACAGAGGCAAAATTGAGAGGATAAAGAAACCATAATTTTTTTTTAGTTTTTCTTCATGTTGATTGGGGGGGGGGGGGGAGAGAGATCTGGGAGGTTCCGGTGATATTGGAGGGTTTGTGGCAGCATACTCATCAAACCCTAAATTTCACCCATATCAAGCCTGCCTTGTTTCATTAGCAATCGACAATTCAAAAACAATTTGGTGGTTTCCTCATGGCAATGGATGTCTGAAAAACTATGGAGATTGATATTTGAAAAACTATGGAGTTGTCAAGAACAAGATTGGTGGTTTTGGCATTGCAATTGATGTTTGAAAAACTCTAGAGATTGATGTTCGAAGAACTATGAAGTTGTCAAAAAAGGATTACTGATTTGGTGTCTCGAGCCGGTGCCAAAATTTCCTGATTTCCTCTAATTCTTCCACCGTCCCAGCCTTTTGTGCAGCAGTAATCCTGCAACATCATATTTTTTGGCTTGATTCAAGTCTTTCTAATATTAATTTAGGGTTAGAGAGAGTGTGTTTCCTAGATAAGAGGGCATATTGGTAATTTTCAAAATTTTGAAGCCCCATAGGAGAATATGAGAGCGCCAATATCAGCACCCATTTCAAAATGCTATTACTTGTGGCAAAAATTCTGTTTGCATATGATTTTCTTGGAACTTTCTTCTTAGAGAACTCTCTTGGCCTTGTCTAGTAGTTGATTTTTACTGCAAAAGAGACCATTTGAGTGTCCAAATCATTGACTCTTTCTCATCGTGGAATGGGCTCCTTAATTTAGACAGGTAAATTGGTTATGCTATTCAAGTGTCTATCTCTGATTTGGGAATTCATGGAGTTATGTGAAGACGCAAGTCGTCCCAAAATTGTTCATGGACTTGTGTGAAGACTCTCAAGTCGTCCCAAAATTGTTCATGGAGTTATGTGAAGACCCAAGTCGTCCCAAAATTGTAACTAAAACTTTTGCTTAACTTCATGTATATATCTGTGTGTGATATATATATATATATATGAAGAGAATGTATATATAAAATCTACCTAACATTTCGAAAGGTATAGGAGAAATGGGGTTGGTTTGGTTCCTCACTTCTTTTTTCCTGCTTGCAACATCTTCATTTGCAGGGCATCAAGGTATGTGATGTGGGGGTTATCTAATTTGGTTCCCTGTACTGTTTGCATCATTTCATATATATATAACATTTTCTTTGTTCACATATAAGATGTATTTCCATGGATTTTATTGATTGGGAATGACCATATAAGTATTATATGCTGTGCATCATATTCATAGCTAAAAAGGTACAGTACATAACTTAATTCTACTTCTTTTTTGGGCAGAAGCTGAGCCAGGTCTCGACCATTCAGCTTTCCACTTGACCTCTGGCCTCCCAGCCTCCACCATCCTTCTCTGAGTTACTCTCTCAGGACCAAGCCCGAGTTAAGCATCTCAACTCCAGACTCACTAAGAATAGAACAAGCAGTTTCACAAACTCCACCTCACACACATCAGGAAACCTTTTAGGATCAAAGTTTATCACCAAACCCGTGAACCCTGATCCCATGACGATGGGGGCAATGGAATTGCAGCGGAAGGAGATCGAGTGGCCATAGTGGTGACCAGAGTTGGTTTGTGCTGAAGGGACGGTTAGGGAACGGGAGTTGTAGCGGCAGGGGATCTTATTGCCCCAGCGATGACCTGAGGTGGTGTGTGCGCTCGCCGTGAATGGACTCGTGTCTTCAGTCGCCATGTTTGTGTTTGTGTGTGAGAAAGAAAAAAAGAGAGGAGAGAGTGAAGGTGGTGTGGAAGGTGGAGGACAGAAGTTGCTGCCGCAGCTTGTGAGAGAGAGAGAAGGGGATAGAGTGAGAGAGAAGATGGATAACTCTTGTGATTAGTACTAACCACTTTTAATTACTGCAACTATAAATTAATGAGAAAAGTCTCACACACATGAACAATGACTAAAAAATGATGGATTCAATGACTTGGAATTAGAAAATAATAAACCAATAAATACCATTCACATGCAATGCTTATCATGATTCATTCTATTAGTGGAACAAACAAATTACATTCATAATTAAGACTGAAGTATATAATACACTAAGATATATAATAAAAAAATATCTTGTCATATGACATGACCATTAACTAACCTTAGTGTAGAGTTGTACTCTACTAAAAGTAAGGTTTACACACCATTATCCCCTCTTTTTTCACTCACATGCTTGCCACCTTTTTTTTTCTTGCAACAACACGGATCTTTCCAGTAATTGTTAGATTCTAAACATGTAAACAAAAATACATAGTTGCAAAAAAATAGAGGTCCAATAGTTACATAAATAGGTAAACACAGTTACATAGATATATCAAAGAGCTTGTGTGATATTTTCTTCAAAATACATGGATTAACGGAAATAATGATATTTTCAAGGTTGCAATGTGAAAGAAGCTTAAAATTTGAGAAACATAGAGTCTTCCAAGTTCAGAATAGAGTAAAAAAAAATAACATGACAGATGAGAGATTAAATTAAAATTAATGAAAACATCATTCTGCTCAGAAGACGCATAGCAAACCCATGCTTGCCACTTAACCCACCACACACTAACCCATATGTCTAATATATAATTATTTAATTTTTTTCTCTCTCCTCTCATCACCCTCTCTCTTCCTTCTCTCTCTATAAGCAAACTCCTGTTAGAACAACCTAAATCAGCACACCCTTTGGTAAATTGCAAGCCTTAAGGCCAATACCCAAAAAAAATAAAAAATAAAAAAAATTCAAATCTGACTTGGCCCTAGATCTTGAGTCGCTTTTGATAACGGTGCTAAGGGTGTGTTTGGATGGAAACCTATATACCAGGAAGAGTAATGAATGCATCAACATGTTTAGCCATTTCTGACTTCTTCTAGTGCATGTCTGCAACTATTTTCACTTCTCCTATATTCTCTCCTGATATCTGCAAGTTGGTTTGATCACAATTAATTCATTCATTGCAATATAACATATATATGATAGAAAATCTCTAAAACCAATGATATATATATGAATCAAGTATAATTACCTCATGTAACAAAAGAGCTTTAGGAATTACTCTGTCCAAACAAAATATAATATATTTCTAAATCTTCTTAGTACGTGAAAATCAAATCTTTAATGTCAAACAAAATATATATATTAGATATGGGTTAGTGAAAATCAAATCTTCTTGAGTTTTATATCTGGAAGCCCGCGAATCCGTTGTTGTTCAAACCATTCTGTAGCAGCCCAAATTCAGAAGCCAATCCATTATGTACAATTTCATGAGGCCCAAACTAAACATCAAATTCATCCCATATTATTGATGCACCCAATTCAAGACCAAGCTGCCATGAAACCAACTTTAGCCCATGTACTTGGCAGCCCAAAATATTCCTCACCAAGAACGCACCAACTGGCCCAACTCCATTGCTGTACCATTTGACGGTTTGGAAATCAACACTCCTACTCCTTCGTCCATTCTTAAATGATAAAAAAAAAATATTAATACAAGAATGAACTGTGGGACTCTGTATATATATATATATATATTACAAAGTAACTGCACAACTATGGCAGCAGACCCATTAGCTACCCAAAACCGAGCCTTTATAGACACAAATTTGACTATGCAAAGAAGACCCAGCCAGGCCGTGACACACAGCCGCTAGCACCTGTAAGCCATCACTGCCACCTTGCTACAGCCACCCAGGGACTGAAGCTACCTCTTCCTGCCATGACCAGCCACCTCATGCCTCAAGCTCCAGCCACCACAAGGACTCAAAACCGAAAGCATGGTCAGCAAAGCCCAAACTAAAGCAGCCCGGCCCACTTCCGGCAGCTTTCTTCTCCAAGAATTATCGCCAACAACCCACTTCCCAGCCATGCAAGGCCCACCACCGTGAGCCACGCTGGCTCCACCATGGCCGAGACCTCCATCCTCTCTCTTCCCTCTCGGTTTCTCTCTCTAGAACCAGTGAGGTTCTCCCTCTCACTAGCCGCTCCTCTTTCTCTTTCTCTCTCTCTAGGGTTTTCTCTTTTTCTTTTTCATTTTTTAAATAGAAAAACAGAAAATACAAAAGTACAGCGGAACCTAAAGAGGAAAAAAAAAAAACTAAACAACATAAAACATTTACCATTTAAGACACCTAATAACAATTTAAACAAATAAAATATTTAACATTTAAAACATTCAATTCATAATTTAAATAATTAAAAAAACACCAAATTAAAATTATATAACCTCAAAATTACAGGTATTACATGGTCAATCCGATCCGACTAAATATAATATATAATATGTTATAAATATATTATTTATCATTTAATTGATGTGCAGTTGATAAAAAAATTAATAAAAAAATATTATTTACATAATATTTTATCATGTACGAAATTCTTAATTATAACAGTTTTTCTTTCTTTTTTTTCAAATCCTTTTCTTCTATCAATTTTTTTTTTTACTCTTTATTTGTTTTTCAAATACTTATTAATTTCTTTTCACTTTTTGTGCATATTTTTTGGCCTCTGTCTTTCACTTTTTTTAATTTATTTTAAAAATTTTAACTAAAAAAAACTTTATAACGGATCGAGTTATCGAATTAAATAGTGTTGAATATATTCTTTATCATATTTGGAATGAATCAAGCGAGATCCGGTTGGAATCCGACAGGCCTACCCATAGGTCAGTTTCACTTTGAAAAAGGATGAACAAGGACAAGGCAGCCATTGTGGACCTCATATGCTATGAGTAATCCACATAATTAAGGGACCCCAGGTCTCTTTCTAGTGTGTTGCACATAAAGCAATAATGCATGTGAAAAGCAGGATAAATACTAATTAATTTCAATATCAGAAATTATGAAAAAGAATTCATTATATATAAGAGCGAGTAATGAAAAGAAAATAAAGGGGTATGTTGTTGGGTAATGCTTTTTGAGGTTGAAAATATTCTGATTTTATTATTCATAAGATGCATTACTTATCATGATAATGAAATTAAAAAAAAGGACTATTTTCATCACATAGTCTTTTTATTTCTTTCATTCTGTGAACCATTTGAAACATTAGGACTGTGAGATGAATTTACAAGCTTGTGACAATTTCTTTTTCTTTTTTAAAAAAGGACTTGTTGATGTACAAAAAGAGGACAAAACAAAAGAACAACTCTGTTCATCAAGGAATTTGCAACTGGAAAGATGAAAGGAAAAAAAAAACGAAGGAAAAGCAGAGGCAACTTTTTCAAACTTTGAAGAATGATATAGAAGGTTTTAACTAATAGAACATATGAAGAATAAATTCATCAAAAAAAAAAAAAGTAGAATAATATATAAAATTACTTGGATTCCACTTTTGGTAGAAACAGTTATAAAATGATATGATAAATTATTTCTTATCATAATGCAGCCACTATGGACCTCATACACAAAAATAATGAGTACTACACATGGAGCAATAATGCATGTGAAAAGTAGTATGAAAAGAACTATTCACCAATGACCTTGCAACTGGAAGATGAAAAAAAATAAAAAAATCAAAAACCAAACTTTGAAGAATAAACAAAAATACTTCGATTCCACATTTGGTAGAAGTAGTAGTATACAAATACAAGATCCTAGTGATGTGATAAATTTATTTTTTTATCATTTTAAGATGAATGAATATATGTGTTCGATCAATTAATTGACCGGGCAAGCCGATTATATTGTCAACATGTGTGCGGGCGTGCCAGAGTGGTGAAATTAGAGCAAGAGAAAAATCAATTGGTCAAACACAATATCTCATTTGAGTATTGTGTTGGATCAGGCGGTTGGCTTGGAAGAGAATATCAAACTCTCTATTGAGTTCTTTTTTCCCTCAATGAAGAGGACTTTAGGGTACGCAAAGAATTGTGAGATTGAATCATAACAAGGAGGGAGGTAGAAGGATGGAGATTGCAAGGAGGGAGATAGAAAGTGAGCAAGCAAACTGACTGATTAGAGAAGGTAGGGAGCAAGCAAGTATGAGGGAGATGTAGAGTAAGAAGAGATAAGAGTAATATTCCGTGAGAATATTGTGACAGAGAATAATTGCACGTGATGCAATGTTTGTGAAGTGGTTATGGAACCTTGAACTAAGAGTTCTTTCTTTTATTTATAGTAGTTCAATGTAACTAACCTCTTAACAGAAGATTACAAGATAAAGATAAAACAAAATAATTACATAAAAAGAAATACATAAAATATAAAGATAAATCAATGCACATAACATGCCTTCACTTTCCATCATTGTACTTCTTTGCTTCAGCCTTCTTAGAATCCAACTCTTACTCAACCTCATCTTCATGTCTTCTTTTATGTAACTGATCTTGTATGCTATAAACTGATATAACTCTTTCCCAAAATTTTCATAGAGTCCAATTCACACTTGAACTTATTCACACAGCCAACCTTACATGTAACAGCCTAGCATCGTAATCCTCAGCCTTCACAGAGTCCGTAGCTTAGCAAATACCTTCCTGCTAATATATCATTCTCTTGTAATTAAGAATCCATCTTTGATGTAAACTGATCCAATATATATATATATATATATATATATATATATATATATATATATATATATGTCCAAAGTCAACGATAAAGTTTCAAGAGTCCAAAACATCCATAATTTTATCAGATTTCAGAGCCGTCATTTTTATTGACTCTTGATAGAGTCCAATTCCACTAATAATTGTATCCCCAAATCAAGGCTTGCTATTATGTATGTTGCATGGACTTGGATACTTTTATTTACCGGTTAGATTTATCAAATCTTGAAATTAAAGGACCTGAGGATATGACTGATTATTGTCATATTTAATATTATTCTTTCATTTTTAGGAGGGTAATAGTGTTGGTGTTTTTAGTAACAGGGTGTTTAACATGAGCACTTCATTTTTTTTGAAATTATAATGTAACTAAAGGAATATAATATGTGATTTTTATGCAAGATAATATAGAAAACCCTAATCATCGGATATGTATTTAGATGTATGTCCTGTTGGAATATTTTTAATAAATAAAATATTTTTTGTGGTTCTATGCATTATTTATAAAATTGGATTGCAATGTAATTATTGTTACTTGATGGGTTGGGGTTATACTTGTCAATTGTGGTCTAATTGACAGTATAATATTTACACCGTTGGATTGTGGTTTTCTAACTTTATTTGATAGGATTTAATCCTAACCGTTGATATCTAGGTCTCCATGATAGGAAGTGAGATTTAGGTATTTTATTTGTAGAGAAGTCATCCCCCCCTGTTGTTATTATAAATAAGGGTTTCACAACCCTTATTCAGTCATATCGAAGAACAACTCTCAGAAAGGGGGTAGTGCACTCTAAGGATCTTTTGCAGAAACTCAAAGGTATTCTACAGCTTAATCTTCATTCAGGTATGTCAATTAAAATCTCCTCTTTAATTTATTACAGTATTCTTGATTTCTATAAGTTAAATATGGATTAAATTCCAATAATTGGTATCAGAGCCATGGTTAGGGTTAAAGTTTTTTTTTTTTTTTTTGTAGAAATCAAGTAGGAATCTAAGAAAAATTGTTTTTCTTCCAATTTCGCGTTTATTATCTGTTTCTATAGTTGCGTGCAGGAGCAGCCTTAAGGGATAGATGTTTTTTTTACTGTGCTCGCGTTGTACGCATTGACCATGTTTACATATACATGTAAAGTTTGTGTTGGATTCTCAAAATTTGTGTACAGTCACATGTATGTACAGTTATATATGTTTAAATGCTTTTTCCATGTATATGTGAATAAAAAACTCTCAATAGCTTGTATGGTTGAATGATTAGTTTTGTCCAGTTACTATATATATATATATATATATATATATATAGACATGCGAATATAGTGGTCACACAAGCTATTAGTTTTGTTCTTGATTTATGTGCATAAGTTAACAAATACAAAATTTGATTGTTCTTGTTTTCAATTTATGTGCATGACAGTTTCATATATATATATTAAAGTGATATGCAGAAAAAAAATCTGATTTTTATTTATGATATTGGATGGCTGCTTGATCTGGCACACACACACACACGTAATCTGTATGCATATGACCCGGAGACTATTCCCCGTTTTTTCATTTATTATGGGTCTATGTAAGGTACTAGTTTAATGGTTCACTTTTATGAATCTTCATTCAGGTGAGAGATTGCTTTGTCCATCACTTATGTACATGTGCTTGTATATTACTAATGGAACTTGGATTAAATATCCAGTCATATATTCTTATACATGATAACAGTAAATGTTGTGATAGGTTTACATGATAATCGTGAATATATGTTTATTTAGTTATTATTATTATTATTTTTTTTTTTGGTGAGTAGTGAAGAAAAAATAATAATAATAATAAATAAATGTTATAAATTTCTTTTGAAATTTATTTTATGTGCATAGATGATTATAAATATATTTATTTATATTCAAGTTATAAAATGATCCATGTTCATTTTTTGTTTCATAATATTTGGGTTTTTTTTTTTTTATGTGCATTATAAAGAAGTTCGTGAACCTAAATAAAAATGAAATTCTAAAGTTTAGGTCTTTCCTTGGAGTTTAAGAGAACCGGTAAAGTGACCGTTTCAAGATAGTATCTAAAGTGAGTGATGCTTGCCCAAAGGTGACATTCACTCATGTAGGTTATTATTTTTTAAAAAATTTTAAAGACAAATATTGGTCTTATTAAGGTCTTACAATGCACTTACCTATATTGGGGCATTAGTTCTGCCCAAAGGTGATCAGTGTCTTAATGTAAGATAAGTGAGTAGAATAGTTGAGAGTGTTTGGGTTAGAACTAAATAACCCTCTTGCCCAAAGGTAGTGGAAGTGTTTAGTAATAATTCAAGTATAATCAATTAGGTCTATGTGCAATTTAATCACAAATTTGGAGGGTAAATGTATTTAAAATTCTGCCCAAAGGTGATTTTTAAATGACATCTTACTTGTTCTCGCAGGGTGGAAGGTTTTGCACATAGTAAAACACCCTGATAAATTCGGCTTAAAACTCCAAGTACGAATTAAAGTAATAATCCCTAAAGCTGTGACATATTATTTTATATGTTGTTTATGTGATGTTATTTGATATAACATGTTTTTCAATCATGGACGCTTCCGCAATTCAGAAACAGCTTACAGGGATTGAACCATTGAATTGTTCGAATTACACTGCCTGGAGGACAAATGTTGATATTATGTTAGGGTTTTTAGACTACGAGTTCATTCTTCATGAGAAGAAACCCCTTGCGCTTACTGTAGAATCTTCTGAGGCAGTGAAATTGTTGCATGCTAAGTGGACTAAAGCTAATACCATGGCTATCAGGTTGATTCGTGCTTCTATTGATGAAATTATTCGGGGTGGTATTCCTGTATTTGATACTGCCAAGGAGCTCTTGAATTTGATCAAGACACAATTTATGGGTACCAAGAAGCAACTACAATATTATTATCTGACACAACTCATGTCAGTAAAATATGATGGCAGTGGTTCAGTGAGAGAGCACATCTATAAGATGTGTAAGCTGGTTAATGGACTGAGAGAGCAGGGAATTACATTTGATGATGAGTTATTGGTCCACATGGTGATATATTCTCTGCCCAGGTCTTTTGATACTTTCAGGGTGAATTATAATTCACAAGAGACTAAATGGGACATTAACCAGTTATTAGCACTTTGTGTGACTGAGGAGGAACGTCTCAAGGGAGTAAAAACTGAGTCAGCTCATCTTGCCGTGAGCAGTAGCAGCAAGTACAATTTCAAGAATAAGGGCGGCAAGAAAGGAAATCAGGCTAATCAACAAAGGGGAAAGCATGACAACAAAGGAAAAGACGTTGATCATGGAGATGGTGAATGCTGGTTTTGCAATAAGAAGGGGCATCAAAAGAAAGACTGTTTCGGTTATAAAAATTGGCTAAAGAAAAACAAGTCAGGGGCTGCGAAGCCGGAGAAATCTGAAGGTTGAGGATTGATTGGTGTTGGTAATGCTGATGCGATTCGTATCAAGGCTATTGAGACAATTCCGCTAGTGTTACATACTAGTTTTTCTTTAGGGCTTAATATTTTATTTATTTATGTTCCTGCTATTAGGCATAATTTACTTTAAATTTTGAGACTTAATGCTTTGAGATTTCATTTTTTATTTGATAACAGATTAGTTATCTTATATACATGCTTCTAATTTTTTCATGGACTCAACTATGTTATAGCATAAGATATTGGGGCATGTCTCGTGAAAAAGACTAGAATGCTTGGTCAAGGATGTGATTATTGAACTACTAATTTTTCTGATTATGATTTATAATTGATTGTGTCAAGGGAAATATGCAGAAAAATGCAATTTTGAGGCTAGTCAGTCATCTGGTCTTTTGGACCTCATTCACACTGACATTTGGGGTCCATTTCCTACTCCTTCTTGAGGAGGGCAGAGGTATTTCATTACCTTCATTGATGGTCTTTTAAGGTATGCTTATTTGTACATAATCCACCAGAAGTCTGAAACACTTGATGTGTTTAAAATATTTTTGTTCAAAGATGAAGGGCTGTTAGACAGAAAGATTAAAATTGTACAATCTAGATATTAAGAAATTTGATCCTCTCGCACCATCACTTGTCTTTCCAATGAGTATCTGGAGAGATATTTTGATTATGATTTTATTATCCCTCTAAATCTATGGAAATTATTGAAACATGTTATTGTAAAATTTATTGAGAATGTGTGAATTCAGTGGGAGTCTAGAACTTTGTAGTTTCTTTTATACTTAATGATGTTGAGTTGTATTAGATAGATGTCTAGACAATGTTTTCCTCAATTGAGACATTAAGGAAGTAATTTACATGTTTCAACCTGAAGAGTATCGTGATCTAATGCATATACCTCAAGTTCAGTGGGAGTTGATTTGTTATTTTTGTCTTATATGTTGATGATATTTTGTTAGTTAGTTATGACATTCATGTAATACATGCACTACATAAAAATTTGGACTTTCTCAAAAGGCATGTATTGACAAAATATTGAAAACTTTTGAGATGAAGATATTGTGTACCAAGTGAGGTTCAAGATGTTAAAGGATATATGTTGTTAGAATAAAAATGTCTTGATAATGATTTTGTGAGAAGTTAAGTTGATTTAGCAAAATCTGCACATTATTTATTCGAAGGTAGTGAAGAAAGTTTTGAGGTATCTCCAAAGAACTAAAGAGTTCATGTTGATCTACAGGAAATCAGATTGCTTTGAGGTAGTTGGTTATTCTGATGCTGACTTTGCAGGTTACTCGAGTAGTAGAAAATCCACTTCTGGATTTATTGTTTATACTAGCTCAAGGAGCTGTTTTATAGGAAAAAACTCTAAGCGTAATAGGCACATTGATATAAAATATCTTATCGTGTGTGAAAAGGTTAAGAAAAGTGCGATTGAGATTCCCCATATAGTAACAGAAAAAATGATTGCAGATTCTCTCACTAAAGGTCTTTAGCCGAAATTATTTAAGGAGCACGTGATCTAGATGGGTGTTCTAGAGTCTTTGTGTAATGATGTCTGTTTTTTCTTTATATCATATTACATTGCAGTTAACTTTCAGGTTATTTACACCTTATGGTGATAGTTATTTTTCTTCAGTTTATTTACGCCTTTTGGTGACAGTTATTTACATGCAAAATAAAGTTATGATGCATCATTATTATTTATATATAGTTTATGCACGTGCTATTATGTTTTCCTAGAGATGTTACACTCATGAGGGTGTTTGGATTAGATGTGGGATTGGCACCACATTGGTAAATCCAAACATAATTATTAAAGTGCATGTGGGAGTGTTTCACATTCCATGAGGATAGCTTGGGCTAGATATGAGATTGGCTCCATATCGGTAAACCCTCACACTGGACAAAAGGTTGGCGGTTTGCTGTGATATGTTCAGGTGACATACCGTGATGGTATGAAGCAGGACGGATAGTGAGGTGTGCATTTAGACCACATGTAGTTTGCGCATCTCATGAAATGCAGTAAAAACCACTATATTTGCTCAAATCCTAGATGGAATCAATTTTGAGACTATGGAACTGTTTAGACTAATATATTACTTGTCTACTCATCCATGATCCACTATTGAGGAAGTCTATGGAAGAGAGTGTTTTAAAGTTTCAACCCATCTGTTTCGATAATTGTATTTTTCTAAAATAAAATGAGTGGTCACTCGACTTTTCTAAAGTGTTGCAATCCAAAGTGTCGGTTTATAAAAGTTAAAGTGCATGAACCAAGTGGGAGATTGTTAGAATATTTTAAATAAATAAAATATTTTTTGTGGTTCTATGCATTATTTATAAAATTGGATTGCAATGTAATTATTGTTACTTGATGGGTTGGGGTTATACTTGTCAATTGTGGTCTAATTGACAGTATAATATTTACACCGTTGGATTGTGGTTTTTCAACTTTATTTGATAGGATTTAATCCTAACCGTTGATATCTAGGTCTCCATGATAGGAAGGGAGATTTAGGTATTTTATTTGTAGAGAAGTCGTCCCCCCCTGTTGTTGTTATAAATAAGGGTTTCACAACCCTTATTCAGTCATATCGAAGAACAACTCTCAGAAATGGGGTAGTGCACTCTAAGGATCTTTTGCAGAAACTCAAAGGTATTCTACAGATTAATCTTCATTCAAGTATGTCAATTAAAATCTCCTCTTTAATTTATTACAGTATTCTTAATTTCTACAAGTTAAATATGGATTAAATTCCAACATGTCCAACTAGACATGTCAGGCACATATTCCATTAGGTGTTGCATCTCCAATACGGGTACTCTTATGTATTTAGAATTGCTCAATAACATAGTTTATTGTAGAAAATAGTATTTTTGGTACAAAGTTTTTGGATATGTTTTGCAAGATTCCAAGCTTGAACTGGTGAATACATTATGAGTTCTTGTATGAGTTCCAAAAGAATCAATATGAGTTCTTGTGTGAGTTCAAAAGAATCAATACCTTGATCAGTATCCGGGTTAATGCTTTGTGGTGGAAGGCTTCGAGTAGAGCATAAATTTGCTTGGAGGTCTTTCATGTGGATTTGAATGAGAAGTTGTGGGGAAACTGATAGCTTCCCATGGAGAGGCATTTGGTATGCGAAGCCTTACTTTGCTTGGAGACAGTCTTGGGCAATTTAACGATAATTGATAACTTGGCAAGGAAAGGCAAATGTATAAGATGCTTCCTAGTTGGAATGACTAACTTTGATTGGAAGGGTTAACCATTGATTGGAATGCTCATCTTATATATATAGATATATCCTCGCTTAAGTGGTTTGTGAAATGATATTTCTCCAAATTCTGCATAAGATAATTGAGATGTGTTAGCACAGGGCATTAGCCAAGATGTTACAATCTCTTCTCTCCAATAGATAGGTTAAGAATTCGAACTTTGCAAAGAGTAATATTGTGAGTGTGTGTTTGTTGAACTTTTCAATAAACTAAAAAAATAAAATAAAAAATAATAATAATAATAATTTAATTGTGTTCCAAGAATGTATGTTTGACCAGAATCTTATACTTGGAGAAGGGATATAACACAAATGTATATCCCTTATTTTATCCACCTATGGTTAACTTCTGCTGTGACAGTGGTAGCAGATTATAGTAACAAATTTAAATTTTAATAAAGTTAGGTAAATTGTGATAGTGTGTTTAAATGTGATGATCAAAGAAGTTTTAATGAAACTGAAAATACATACGCGAGACTATGACTATTTCAATAATATAGTCTCGAGTCCAACGCAATAGATACAATGCAAAAAAATATCAAGTTTGGGTTTCCAAAATAGGTTAAAATCTTATCTTTTATTAAAAAATAAGCACATTGTCTAAACTGAGACTAGCTTATGAGCATGAATCGATGACTATAGCTCCACAATTTGCACGTAACAAATTAGCATAAATCAAACTGAAGTGCATTTGACTTGGTCGACACATAATGCTCTCATTTCCACATAAATGACTAAATTGAGCTGCCATCAATACGGCATGCGTCAGTTTCACTTTGAAAAGTTTTTCTAATAGACACAAGAATAGATAAAAGAAGTCTCACTTTGAAAAGAAAAGAGACGAGCAAAGACAAAGTCGCGACTACACGTCTCGTACGCACAAGGGATATGTTCTTTTATTGGAAGTAATTTATGCCTAATGAAAGAACATATCTCTATTTTGTAAGTTGTGCGGTGCGAAAGCGGTTGTGAAAAGTACTTTAAAACTTAGAGGGGGTGAATAGGATCACTTGCTCATTTGCTTAATTTTTAATTAATTCAATTTTAAGTCCAATTAACCAAATAATTAAAAGCAAGTAAATAACTTAAAGTGCAAGTAAAGAAAAGAATGCACCAGATATATGTGGAGACTCCAAATCTTCCTTTTTCATCCAGATTGTTTTGACATGCAATTTATCAGGAAAATATTGTGGAGAAACAAAAACATTCTTTTTCTTGTTTGAATTCTTTTTAGCTTGAGAATTTTTGAGTTTGTTCCAATAATGTGACTTTTTAGTATGAACCCTATTCTTAGCAAAAGAATTATGCACATGAAAATTAGAATTAGAATGTCTTCTCTTTTTATAGTAATAGTGTTGACTATGTCCATTCTTACCACAAAAAGAATAATAAAGCAAATTAGACACAACATTAGTATGCAAAGACTCAACATGAGGCTTAGGTTTGGGTTCAGACACATTCAAGTTCTTGGGTTTAACAAAAATAGTTTTTCCCTTAGATGATGACCCAACAAAACCTAATCCAATTTTATCTCCTACAGGCTTACCAACACTAATCATCCTATCAAGCTTAATATGTCCAGAAGTAAAAACATTTAATTTCTCTTGTGATTTTCTCAATTCAGACTCAAGAGAATTAATTTTAGTAATAAGAACATCTCTAGCAGAAATAGCTTGACTTACCTTATTTTCGAGAAACTTGACTTTGCCTTGAAGATTCAAAATTTCTGTTTTACTTTCTTCAATCAACTTCACTTGATCTTCATTCTTTTTCTTCAAAGTTTCTTTCTCAGATTTTTCTTGCTACAGCTTCTCAGATTTTTTATTATAAGCTTCCAGCAATTTCGCAAAGAGTTCTGGCAATTTGCTTTCACATGGTTCCACATCAGATTGCTCAACTTCTGAATCATCAGACCTTACTTGGCTGAGTGTAGTGTACAACTCTGTTCCACCTACATCAGAAGAAGAATCATTAGCAGTATCACCATTCAATAAAGCAACAAAAGCAAGAGAATCATTCTCAACAGATGAATTACTATCAGAGTTAGAAGATTCAGACTCAGAAATAATAGCTTTCATGACTTTCTTGTTTGAACTTTTCTTTACACTAAAACTATTTTTCTTAGGACTTGGACATTGATTAGATGTATGACCTTTATCACCGCATGTCCAACAAGTAAGTTCAGTCTCCCTAGAGTCATCTTCTTTCTCTTTCCTTTCTTGACCTTTGGATGATGAGCTTTGATTGCAGAATTTAGAAAGATTTCTTTTTCTCAAATTTTTACCTTTTTCATATTCAAGAGTCTTTCTAAATTTCCTAGCAAGGAGTGCAACATCATTATTTGAATCATATTCAAAATTTTCAATTATTTCAACTTCAGATTTTGAAGAATTTGAACCATTTGACAAACTCGAAGACTTGGAAGTCTTTGAGGTTTTTAAAGCCAGATTTTTTGTTTTCTAAAGCTTTAGATATTTTATCTCAAAAGTTTGAATTGATCTAACTAACTCAGCCACCTCCATTGAATCTACATCTCTGCTCTCATCTAAGGTTTCCAACTTAGTTTGGAACCTATCAGGTAATGATTTCATTATTTTTCTGATAATCTGAAAAGAAGGAATTTTTTCACCAAGGTTAGCACTACTTTGAACAATATTATTAAGTCTAGAATAAAAATCAGAAAAAATCTCATCTTCATTCATTCTAATTGTTTCAAATTTAGTAGCAAGCATTTGTAACTTAGATCTCCTTACCTTGGTGGTACCCTCATGAGTTACTTGTAAAATATCCCATGCTTCTTTCGAAATGGAACAAACAGAAATTTTAGCAAATTCAGAAGGAACAACAGAATTAAATATAGTATATAAACACTTGTTGTTATTATTAGCATTTTCATGTTCAGCATTAGACCATGTTGCTTTATCTTTCTCTATAATAACAGCAGCATTACCATCACCAGTGGTAGTGATAGGAATTTTATAGCCATTCTCTACAGCCATCCAAACTCTCTCTCATTGGGATTTTAAATGCGAGACTTCCAAAAAGTATAATTTGAACCATCAAACAAAAGAGTTTGCTGAATCGATCCACCCTCTTTCATACTAGATTCCATGATAATTTTTGAAAACAAAATAAAATTTGATTTTAAAAATACTTTGCAAGGAATTACTCACAAATTAGAGAACACTGCTCTGATACCAATTGTGAGTTGTGCAGTGCGGAAGCGATTGCGAAAAGTACTTTAAAACCTAGAGGGGGTGAATAGGATCACTTACTCGTTTGCTTAATTTTTAATTAATTCAATTTTAAGTCCAATTAACCAAACAATTAAAGAGAAGTAAATAACTTATAGTCCAAGTAAAGAAAAGAATGCACCAGATATACGTGAAAATTCAAGGCGGGAAAAATCACGGAGGGAGGCGGCAAGCCTCAGGAAACCAATCCACTATGATGAAGCAAAGTACAACAGACTCTATCTCAGTCTCACACCCCTCTTCACTCTGTCAAGAATTTGATGCGGAACACATCAGGCTTATGATTGCGACAACACGTCCAACTGCTGCAGACTTCTGGCTAACGTAACGATCCTTACAAAAAGGTTGCTGGAAGAACAACAATACTCAGCAAGTATTTCGTTTCCTTCGTAGTGCGATCTGGTCACATTTCTTCCTCAGCAAGCAAGCAATCGAAGAACTATCAATCTAATGTTCTGATCAACAAATAGATTTGATGCAGTCTCTGAGCAGCTAATCAGAAGTAGAACATCATCCTAAATATCACTCGTGTAGTACGGATGTGTGTTCTTAAAAATAGATAGCCCTAATTATACTGTATATACTTTCTCTTTTTAAAAATATTAATTTTTCAGGCCACTCTTGTAGAGAAAATATGAATACATATATATAGGCAAGGAAGTTCTAATTCTACTTGGACAAAAAGTTGAATACCAAAATAGAAATCTCCTAGAAGTTTCAAACCCAATAGGAATCAAAATTTTCTTCAAAAGTTGTTTCCTATTTGGAACAGGCTAAGTGGGACCGGTGCCAAATATTCAGGACCGGTGGAACTTTGTAAAAACCTGCAGAAACCTAACTGCCTAGAAAAGTTGGACCGGTCCTAAAAATTGGGGACCGGTCCTACTTTGAAAAATCCTAATATATTTTTATTTAAACCCTAATTTTTCAAAATAGGCTCGAAAATAAAAAGTGCAGAGTGTCCTCACCATACTTACCTGTACTATATGGTGTTCTAACTGATTTAGCAGCTTCCATACACTTGAGTGTCAGCTCGAAGTTGTCGACGATTGATTACATAAAATAATACGAAAATTACAAATCGATCAATCAGGTTTTGATCACCGATAATACATCAATTACAAATTTATATCTCACATATTTTAAGCCCAGTTAAAAATAAATAAAAGTTTACAAAAATATAGAAATTTTATTTTATTTTTAAGTTTAAGTAAGTTATCAAGTTGTATTGAATGTGTAAAATAAAAAGTTAATATTATTTACAATTTAAATAGGAAGCACATATTCTTCCTTCCTTTACAATCAAATTACACAAGAGATCCTTACATGATAGAATGCTCTGTTCTTATACTTATAATGACATAATTGTCATTCTCTTTGAAATTTAACATATTACTGGTTACATAATATAGGAAGCTTACCTTGAAAGACAAAAACTATTTGAGTTGGAAGAAAATTTTATATCAAAGTGTTTGAGATAAAATATTAAATTCAAAGTAAACCAATCTCTACAATAAACCGTAATCCTTAATTAATTTTTTTTGATATGCTTAATTGAATTGAAAATTAAAGAAAATTCTAGTTTTACTTGAATAAAAATTCTGAAAGCTTGTTTGATTTAAAAAGGTACTTTTAAAAATTATATTATTATATGATTTAATTAACTACTTCTAAGTTTTAAGTAGTATATGATATAGTGTAGTGTGTAAATATATTATATAAATTTGTGAATGTTGAGATTCAAAACAAAACAAAAAGAATCCTAACTTTAATATAAAAGGACAATTATACAAAAGTTTATATATAATTTGTTTTTACACATTATGAGTGAATATACATGATACACGTAAATCTAAACATCAATTATTGTTTGCCACTGTCGTATTTAGTCGGATTAAATATGGGTTGACCCGATTCATATTCAACCTGTCCATATTTGGCCATCTACAAACAGATTGAAGATGAGTCATAACCCATATTTAACCTATCTATATTCGAATTGATCCAATCCGCCCAGTTTGCCATCCATAGAAGAAAAAAAAAAGGATAAAACAAATTAACAACCCTGTTCACCAAGGAATTTGCAACTAGAAGGTGAAAGAAAAAGTGAAAAAGAAAAAACAGAGGCAATGTTTTCAAACTTTGAAGAATGATATATAGAAGGTTTTAAAATAATAGAATATATGAAGAATATACAAAATTACTTGGATTCTACTTTAGTTTCTTATCATTTTGAGATGAAGTAATATGTGGATATAATTTTTAAAATGCTAGGAGTATTAGTTTTGGACATAAATTTTTGTTAAAAATTCTGTTTGCATATGATTTTCTTGGAACTTTCTTCGCAGAGAACTCTCCCGGATTTTTCCATGCTATTAGTGAGTGATTTTTATTCCAAAAGAGACCCTTTGGGTGTCCAAATCATAGACTCTTTCTAATCGTGGAATGGACTCCTAAATTCAGAAATTGTAGAAATAGAGTTATGGAAGACCCAAGTCGTCCCAAAACTGTACGTTCATAAAGTTGTGTGAAGACCGAAGTCGTCCCAAAATTGTTCATAAGTTCGGGTTAGAGAGAGTGTGTTTTCTAGATAAGAGGGCATATTGGTAATTTTCAAAAATTTGAAGCCCCAAGGGAGAATATGAGAGCGCCAATATCAGCTCCCATTTTAAAATATGCTATTACTAGTGGCAAAAGTTCTGTTTGCATATGATTTTCTTGGAACTTTCTTCTTAGAGAACTCTCTTGGCCTTGTCTATACTAGTAGTTGATTTTTATTGCAAAAGAGACCATTTGAGTGTCCAAATCATTGACTCTTTCTCATCGTGCAATGGGCGCCTTAGTTTAGACAGGTAAATTGGTTATACTATTCAAGTGTCTATCTCTGATTTGGGAATTCATGGAGTTATGTGAAGACTCAAGTTGTCCCAAAATTGTTCATGGAGTTATGTGAAGACCCAAGTCGTCCCAAAATTGTAACTAAAACTTTTGCTTAACTTCATGTATATGTGTGTGTGATATATATATATATATATGAAATCTACCTAACATTTCGAAAGGTATAGGAGAAATGGGGTTGGTTTGGTTCCTCACTTCTTTTTTCCTGCTTGCAACATCTTCATTTGCAGGGCATCAAGGTATGTGATGTGGGGTTATCTAATTTGGTTCCCTGTATTGTTTGCATCATTTCATATATATATAACATTTTCTTTGTTCACATATAAGATGTATTTCTCTGATTCCATGGATTTTATTGATTGGGAATGACCATATAAGTATTATATGCTGTGCATCATATTCATAGTTAAAAAGGTACAGTACATAACTTAATTAGTTAATTCTACTTCTTTTTGGGCAGAAGCTGAGCCAGCACTCAACCATTCAGCTTTGCACTTGACCTTGTATCATGTGCAAGGATATGGCTCACCTCTGGCCTCCCAGCCTCCACCATCCTTCTCTGAGTTACTCTCTCAGGACCAAGCCCGAGTTAGTTATCTCAATTCCAGACTCACTAAGAATAGAACAAGCAGTGTCACAAACTCCACCTCACACAAATCAGGAAACCTTTTAGGATCAAAGTTTATCACCAAACCTGTGAAACCTGGCCCTATGGGCAATTACTATGTCAATATTGGCCTTGGCACTCCACCCACTTTCTATCCCGTGATGGTCGACACAGGCAGCTCCTTCTCCTGGCTGCAATGCAAGCCTTGTGCCGGGTGCAACCAACAGGCCGTTCCTTTTTTCGATCCCTCTGCATCCAGCACCTACAAATCGTTGTCTTGCAAAAGACCAGAGTGCAATTCACTCGAGGAAGCCACTAAAAATGACCATAATTGCACTCCTTCTAACAAGTGCAAATACAACGCTAGCTATGCAGACGGATCTTTCTCCATTGGCTATTTGAGCCAGGATTCACTGACCCTAGCCCAGTCAGAAACAGTGTCTGGTTTTGTGTACGGGTGTGGGCAGAAAAATGAAAGCCAGTTTTTTGACGAGTCTACAGTGCCTACTGGTCTGATTGGCCTGGCTCGTCACAAGCTCTCCATGCTCTCTCAGTTGTCAGCCAGATATGGATATGACTTCTCCTACTGCCTTCCAACAGCGAGCGGAGGCAGTGGTGGCTCATTGTCCATAGGAAGTGATTCATTGATGGGATCATCCTACAAGTTCACTCCAATGCTTACTCATTCCTATGACAACAGTTTTTACCTTTTGAATTTGTCCGCGATTGCTGTGGCAGACGGGACACTGGGAGTGGCAGAGGCCGAGTACAACAAGTATCCAACAATTATAGATTCTGGGACGTTGATAACTCGCCTGCCTAAGTCAGTATATGCAGCTCTCCGGGATGAGTTCAGAAAGATCATGTCCTCAAAGCACAAGACTGTGCAAGCCCCAACTCATGACTTATTTGATACATGCTATAAAGGGAGTTTGAAGGAGATGTCAGGTGTGCCTGTGGTACGGATGGTGTTTCAAGGAGATGCCGAGCTCACTCTTGCGCCTCAAAACGTTCTTATAGATGTGGCTGAGGGGGGCATTACGTGCTTGGCCTTTGCAGATAACTCGGCCAATGATTACTCCATCCTTGGAAGCCATCAGCAGCAAACATTTAGTGTGTCTCATGACGTCTCCAAGTCAAGAATTGGGTTTGCTGCTGGGGGCTGCAGCTAGTTATTTAAATGATAGTAACTTTATCTCATATATCAATAAATATGGCATCTCATGAAATGGAGTCCTGAGCTCGCTCTGCGACAACCATTTTTATATGATAGATGAAGATCCCATGATCCTGAATTGTTCTTGTTTGGGATTGAAAATCCCAAGTTGGTGTATGAAGTGTATATTCTTGATAACAAAGTACCATCTTCAACTGCTAGTCTCCACCCCTGTTTAGCTAAGAGGGCAATATTAAAAGCCTCTAAATATCTAAATCCGAAACCACCATAGCTCAACTATAGCAAGAACACGATCCAACCTTTCTTTAATATTAGCATTTCCATCCCTGTTATTGCACCAAGTAAAATGATACCCCATGAATTCCAAAAGTTGCAACTGATAGCATCATTCGTAATAGCATAAATGTTTTTAATATGACACTAGTGTTCAACAAAATGGTAAAATCATATTTTTCTTCTAAATATTGGAATTTTGAAAATTTTAATTTTAAATCAAAATCAATAAATCTAGAAGATTGTTTTTCTCCCTTTACAAAATGATAGAATTATTCTGAACCATCTTTATTGCATATATATATATATATATATATATATATATATATATATATATATATATATATATATATATATATGTGTGGTTGCTGGAGCTGTTTGTTGGCGGCCATAAGGTCATTGCCGGCAGTAATGGCAAGATCGTCTTGCAACACACTCCTTGGCTTGGCACTCATGCTGCTGAAGGCCCCCAATATCCCATCCGATGCATCATCCAAGTATATTTACACACAGTTTGATCGAATATGCCACTACAATACATGTTCTTTCTACCAAAGAAAAAATGGGTATGGATTTTTCTGTAATGGGTATGAGTGATTCTTGAGAGATAGTGAGAAGATTAATTCAAGAAGTTAATCTGAAAATAATCCCAGATGATTTTTCTGTAATGGGTATGAGAGTGTGTTTGTTTGGGTACAAGTATAACTGTAATTTTATGAATTTCAAAGGGCTATTAACATACTTTAAATAAATGAAACGACAAATCAGTTATTAGGTCAAAAACTTCTGACCGTTATAAAGGTTGGTTGACGGGAGGGGTTGTTAAGCACACTGAGGGGAACATGGTGTTATTAAGTTCTATTTTAACTAACGTGTGTAATTAAGCCTGACTTGAATGGGTGTAAGTGTAATTTACCTTAAATACAAAGCAACTAAAAGATAAATGAAAACTATAAATACTAAGCCACTCGTCATTATAAATTTCCCTTGGTTTTCTAGCAAACAATTTTACCATTGTTTTTTGAAACATTAGGACTGTGGGATGAATTTGCAAGCTTGTTACAACTTAGAATGGTCAGAGTAGCTTGTTGATGTACAAAAAGAGGACAAAACAAAAGAACAAGTCTGTTCACAAAGGAATTAACAATTGGAAGATGGAGAAAAAAAATGAAAAAGGAAAACAGAGGCAACTTTTTCAAAGTTGAACGATATAGAAGGTTTTAACTAATAGAACATATGAAGAATATACAAAATTACTTGGATTCCGCTTTTGATAGAAATAATTTTACAAACATAAGAAGATCTTCACATGCATGTAGAATGATATGATAAATTATTTCTTATCATTTTGAGATGAATATATTTGTGTATATAATTTGTAAAATGATACTACTATTGGACAGAAATTTTTGTTTAAAATTCTGTTTGCATATGATTTTCTTGTTACTTTCTTCTTAGGGAACTCTCCTGGACTAATCTATACTAAGTCGTTGGCGATTTTTATTGGAAAAGAGACCCTTTGGGTGTCCAAATCATTGAATCTTCTCATCTTGGAATGGACCCCTTAATTTAGACATGGTAGATTGGTTCTACCATTCAAGTGTCTGTCAGACTATCAGTGATTTGGGAACTCATGGAGTTATGTAGAAACCCCCAAGTCGTCCCAAAATTGTCACTAGAACTTTTGTTTTTCTTCATGTACATATGTGTGTGTGATATATATATATATATATATATATATATATATATATATATATATGAAGAGAGTGTATACATAAAATCTACTTGAAGCATTTGAAAAGGTGTAGGAAAAATGGGGTTGGTTTGGTTCCTCACTTCTTTTTTCCTGCTTGTAACAACATCATTTGCAGGGAATCAAGGTATGTGAGGTGGTTATCTCATTTGGTTCCCTGTACTGTTTGCATCATTTCGTATATATATTTCATTTTCTTTGCTCACATAAAAATGTATTCCTCTGATTCCATGGATTTTATTGATTGAGAATGACCATATAAGTATTATATGTTGTGCATCATATTTATGGCTAAAAAGGGAGATTATATAACTTGCTTCTATTTCACTTTTTTGGGCAGAAGCTGAGCAAGGACTCAACCATTCAGCTTTGCATTTGACCTTGTACCATGTGCATGGACATGGCTCACCTATAACCTCCCAGTCTCCACCATCCTCCTCTGACTTACTCTCTCATGACCAAGCACGAGTTAAGTATGTCAACTCCAAACTGACTGAGAATAGAACAAGCAGTACAATAAAAAACTCCACCTCACATAAATCAGAACTCCTTTTTGGACCAAAGTTCATCACCACACCCTTGAACCCTGGTCTGTCTATTGGCCGGTGTGGGCAATTACTATGTCAAGATTGGCCTTGGCACTCCAACTAGTTACTATCCCGTGGAAATCGACACAGGCAGCTCCTTATCCTGGGTGCAATGCCAGCCTTGCGCCGTGTACTGCCACAAACAGGTTGTTCCCTTTTTCGATCCCTCTGCATCCAGCACCAACAAAAAGTTATCGTGCACAACACCCGAGTGCAATTCACTCAAGGAAGCCACTCTAAATGACCCTGATTGCACTCCTTCTAACGAGTGCTGGTACACGGCCAGCTATGGGGACAAATCTTTCTCCCAGGGCTACTTGAGTCAGGATACACTGAGCCTAACCCAAACAGAAACACTGCCTGGTTTTGTGTATGGGTGTGGGCAGGACAATGAAGGGTCGTTCGGTCAGTCTGCTGGTCTTTTTGGCCTGGCTCGTAACAAGCTCTCTATGCTGTCTCAGCTGTCAGCCAAATATGGAAATGCCTTCTCCTACTGCCTCCCAACAGCGCAGGGAGGCAGTAGAGGCTCATTGTCCATAGGAAGTGATTCATTGATGGGACCATCCTACAAGTTTACTCCGATGCTTACTTCCCAAGAGAGCAGCTTATACTTTGTCTTTGTCCGCGATTGCAGTGGCAGGCAAGACATTGGGAGTGTCAGAGGCCGCGTACAAGATTGCAACAATCATAGATTCTGGGACAGTGATAACGCGCCTGCCTAAGCCAGTATATGTAGGTCTCCGTGATGAGTTCAATAAGATCATGTCCTCAAAGCACGAGACTGCACCGGCTGATGACTTATTTGATACATGTTATAAAGGGAGTTTGAAGGAGATGTCAGATGTGCCTGAGGTTCGGATGGTGTTTCAAGGAGAGGCCGACCTCAGTCTTCCGCCTCTAAACCTTCTGTACGATCTGACTGCGGAGGGCATGACGTGCTTGGCCTTGGCAAATAACTCGGCCATCGATGAAAAAGCCATTATAATTGGAAACTATCAGCAGCAGACATATAGTGTGGCTGATGATGTCTCCAATTCAAGAATTGGGTTTGCTGCTGGGGGCTGCACCTAGTTATTAAGAGGATAATACCTACAGTATATCTCATAAATCAATCAATATGGCATCTCATGAAACGGAGTCATGAGGACGCTGTGTACGTAACAACTCCTTTTATATATATACGATAGATGAAGATCCCATGATCCTGAATATATTGTATTCTAAATTTAAACATATATATATCAATTATATATTGAGTATATAGAAGTTACAAACACTAGTACTACCAAATTGAATTCATACGATTCTCATAATTTGGTTATCGGAAGTTGGTCGGAATTCTAGTTCCATTGTCGGAATCTCCCTCGAATCTTATGTTAGGCCACTAAAAAATTTTAGTGGAAGTTTGCTTTATTTTGGACATTTCACCGGAAACTTCGTCGGAGTTGCCCCGAAATTTCTGTTGAGTTGATTACCTCAATTTCGAATATTGCGTGAACTCACCATAGGCCTTTTTATAGGCCCTTGGTTCATGGGTGATTAAATTACTCCATATTTTTAGTCGTAGAGTCCAAGATCATCCGTTACACGAGTTTCAATTGACCCATCAACCACCATGTTTATTTTGATGGCCGAGATTGCTTCTTCATGTTAGTAATCTAGCAACACATTAAACACATGGATCCAATAGCTAATATCACTTGGTCATGTAATCGACCAAGGGAGATGTTGAGCCACAATTGAATGTAAACATACGACCTTTAAGACAAAAATCGATGAAACTTCAATTAGAGTCGCTAGACAGCTTAATATTTGTGTCATAAAATAGACAACTAAAAATTTAACATTATAGGAGCTTATATATATTGAAACACGTTCAGAAGAAATAAAGAGAAAATAATAGAGAAGTTATACTGGAGTTTTTTTTCCTAAACCAATTCTATAAATTTAGATGTTGATGATGTAAGTTCCAAAAGATCCATAATGCAAGAGTATGTTGAAAAGGCAAATCCAAAGGGATCCGTCAGCACACCCGTTAACGGTCGAATTTTTTATGATGTCAGTAACTTTTCAACATGAAATACCAAGATTGTACTTAGAAATGTTGCAAATACATTTGCAACCTCACTTTTTGATTTAAAATTACTTATATGCCCTCATTAAAAAGACAAAAAAAACCCTCCAATGCCTTGCATGTCCTATGTATATAGGGATAACGGAACAGGTTTAGGGCAGGGGACCCCAACCCCATCCCCGTTTAGTAGAACTCTCTCATATTCATCCAAAACCGTTTATTAAACGGGATGGGACGGGGTGAGAATGGATTTAAAAGAGTACTTTGTAATTGTATTACGAACCTTACGAATGTAAATAATGAAACAAATTTCAACCATGATAATAATTCTTTTTCTCTAATGTGGATAAAAATAAGATTCAAATTCTTAATTGAAACTTGAGATTTAATATTATTGTAGAAAATCAGAATAATACATAGAGGTTTTCAAATAAAAATAATACAAAATGATATTAAAAGCAACAATATTCTTAATATTGCGAAGAGAGATGTGATATGAGAAAAGAGAGGCGATATGAGAAGAGAAAAATGTAGAGAGATATGTCATCTAATTGAGAGATTGGTTGAGCGACAGAAATCTTTTGTGATTAGAATAGGATAACCTAGTGTTTGCTTAATATATACTTAATATTTTTTATTATAAATATATTATAAAGGCAAAATTGTAATTTCTCAGAATAAACGGAGTGGGGCGACCTTGCCCCATTCCCGTCCCACAATCGCATGGGTTTTCAATCTTAATCTCACCTCGTCCAAAACCATTAAACCACCCGTACAACTATTCTAAACGGGGTAGGGGTGAGGCATCATCCTTATATATATATATATATAACCCTACTTTGTCTCCCAAACTCTCTCTCTAAAACTTCTTCCTTGGTAGATCTCTCTTGTTCTCTGTTTCTCTGCTACCCTCCTTGAATCGCGACTTGTCCTTAAGCCAAAAATTTGAATAACGAGTATTTTTCTCAAGTAGGATGATCATTTCACTTATGAGTCAATGAGTGACAAGTTGATTGTTCATCTTGAATTTAGTTTCAGGTTCCGCAATTTTGACCTCTGTTACACCTTCCAAGAGAGATAATTGAGGTTTTTGACACCGATGACCAGACTTATAAATATCATCACAATTAAAACAAAGACTCTTCTCACATCTTTCTTCTGTTCAGCCCATGACAAATGTTTACACCAAAAGATAAAGTGGGCAATTGGGTAATAGGTTTAAGTGCAGACAATACGCTAAAAGAGATGGATGAGAAGTAGACTTTGTCACATTATGGGTTGTTGTTATAATAATTGCATCTTCTTGACAAAGTGCTAGTTCAAAGGCCTTGGTTAAACTCATCAGACAAAGAAAATGAACACCGCTCTTATAGCACCACGAAGCCCAGAGAAAAAAAATACTAACTTGGTGCGACTCTAACAAACTAGAAGCCATATTATCAAGTCACTGAAACTCAATAATAAAGTCGTGAATAGTGCCAGTTTGGCTAGTGACCTACAAGGGTCAATATGCTGTCAAGACCCAAAGCGAGTGCATATCGCACAAGAAAATTACGGCCAAGTTAGAACACCAAGGGACTGCTTAATCCAACGATACAAGAGATACTCTCTCCTTGAAAATGCACTACATCCAATGGAACCATGATAGTCTCTCCTTGAAGATGCACTACATCCAATGGAACCATCTAAGTATCTAAAACACCACTGAGTTCCTGATATTGTTCAGTTTGAAACACCCACCCTTCAGGATCAATACCATCAAATTTCAAAAAATTGATTCAAAGAGTCCAACCTTGAATAATTGGAACAACCCGTCAATCATCGTTGTCGTCACGTTGGAGAGGTTGATGCCATTTTAGGGAAAACGATTGTCACGTTGAGGATGATCAAGAATAAGTTATGGTGATTGCCTGTCTTGTAACATCGCTTGGATTTGTTGAAGAATGGCATTGTTGGTTTGTCAGTTAATCACACATCAAATCTTGTAAAATTGGTAGACATCGCATCCACCCTAGTAGTAAGAGCCACAACTTCTTCTTCGAGTTCCTTAACCGTCATATTGAGGATACTAATGGAATCAAAAGATGAAGAATAGAGTGAAAAAATGGGTTATCTCAGATCAAATGCTCTGATACCAAATGATAGGGTTCTAAATCCAAAATTGATACTAAGTTTTAGATTTTTCATTATGGAGGTCCAAAGAAATAAAAAAGTTTCCTTCCAAAATTTAATATTATTTTAGTTTTCCTTCATTTTCTCATAAACCAAAAAGAAGATTGATTAAATAAGGGCTTCGTGTGGGGAAGATTGGTTACTGTCTGAGACCAGAATTCTGGCTCACAATCATCAAATTGAATTTTAGGGTACAACAGTTTTGCATCCATTGATGATCCAGTCTTAAAGAACTTCCAATCAACTCATCTGATGGCAAGAAAAGGTAATTTTAGAGAGAGAAGCTTCTAGAGAGAGAATAAGAAAACATAGGTTTTTTTTATCCCGATCGTATATCGAGGGCAGAATGATTTCTACATGGAAGAGGAAATGACTACCTTCTCGAATCATTTTCTGAAAGAAAATGGTTCATTTTATAAGAAAGTAGATAATCGAATTTGTGCAAAATGATAGCCAAGACAAAAAAGTTAGTTGCTTTGTTATAATGCCAATATCTTCTTTGCTCTCTCTGTGTATATATATGTATGTATTAATATTAACCTTCTTAACAAAGAGCTCATAATGTGAGAATAGTTAGTCCCTTGGAGAAATTATTAGGTACTTCTGGGATTATTGGTACCGGTCATTCAGAGCTTGACACACAAGCAAAATTTAAAATGCAGGTGATATGAAGCTAACACACTTGGTTATATGTCATGCTCTGATTAGCCTGAGACCAATCGTCTTGATAGTACTTAATAATTCTCCAGTCCCTTGAGGTGTCGTTTGGTGAAGCTGCAGCTCCCATGTACACTATATAAACGTGGTTAGTTTGCCACATCACAATTTCAGAGCGCTACATCAACATTTTGGAATCTCGAGATTTTGACTAACGGATACTCCACATTAAACTCTGCAGATTTTTGTTAGCCAAAAATAATAATATTTTAATAAATTTTTAAATTTTATTTTATTAATATTCTTCAACCAATACAATATTCTAAGGATTAAAAAGAAAGGAAAAAAATTCATTTATTGGCAAAAAATTAAAAAATATACAAAAAAAAAAACACTTTTTGGGCAAATATAGTCATTTAGGCACTGTTGGTGTCAGCCAAACAGTGCCTAATGGCTATATTTGCAGCCATGTATAATTTTTTTAATAAAAAAAAAAAACAAAAAGCCATTTTTTGGCTTTTGGTCGCGGCCGAAATGGCCCTTAGGACCATTCTGGCCAAACAAGCCCTTATATTCAAAAAAATACAAAACTGCTGCACGTTCAAGACAAAAAAAAACAAAAAAGCCATTTTTTGGGTTCGGTCACGGACAAACAGGCCCTTTGGACCAAACAAACCCTTATATTAAAAAAATACTGGTACTGCACGTCAAAAAAAAAAAAAAAAGAAAGGGCCTGCTTAGCGAAGCATCCAGCAAAGTCCACATGGGCCCCAACCATTTGGGCAAAGGCCAATGTGGCCCCAAAAGCCAGCCTAATCGCTGGGAATTGGTTCTAGCGAATGGTTGTTTTGAATTTAAAATAATGTATTTTAATAGATAGTATAGGGGTAAATTTGTAAAATTTTGTAACAGTCTAACAAACCTCACTAACAAGGGAGATTAGTTTAATTATTGAAACTACATAAGAATGCCAATACATTGCAAAAATGCGCACATGTCCTCTTAAATTTAAATTTAACCTTCGAGAACTATTGAAAATTTATAGAGAAGACCAACGGCTTACTTGTCAATTTTTCATTGGAGCTCATGGCCGGGTAAATCTGTAAATGAATTAAATTTTGATTCGAATCTGATGTGATAGCTTGAATATAGATTGAATATTTAATTCGATAATTCGTTTAATTAAAAAATTATGTGAATTATGGTCAATCCGATCCGACTAAATATAATATATAATATGTTATAAATATATTATTTATCATTTAATTAGTATATAGTTGATGACAAAATTAATAAAAAAATATTATTTACATAGTATTTTATGATGTACGAGACTCTTAATTATATCAAATTTTCTTTTTCTTTTTTTCTAATTCTTTCCCTCCTTTTATCATTTTTTTTTTTACTCTTTATTTTTTTTTCCTTCTAACTAAGAATCAAATACTTATTAATTTCTTTTCACTTTTTGTTCATATTTTTTGGCCCTTCTCTGTCTCTCACTTTTTTCTAATTTATTTTGAAGATTTTAACTAAAAAAACTTCTTAACCGATCGAGTTATCGAATTAAATAATATATTTTTTATCATATTTGGATCGAATCAAGCGAGATTCGGTTGTAGGGATGGCAACGGGGCGGGTACGGCACTGGTTTGCCTAAACCCGTCTCTGCCCCGTTGCCTTTAACACTATTCCCAAACTCGTCGCGGGTTTGAAATGGGATGGAATTTCAAAACCCATCCCCGCCCTGTTAGAAGAAACCTCACCCCTGCCCCATTTAAAATTTCAAAAGGGACGGGACGAGACGAGACGGGGCAAGGCGAGGCCCCTCCCCACAAAATTGTAACCACATCAAACATCAATAAAAATTAATTTTTTCAAAAAAGACGAGCCTAGTGGTTAATACCAAGTTTGATACTATTAAATTCAAAATAGTATAACCCTTGTTTAAGAAGTAAAATGACAAGATTCCATAATTAAACAGCCTATTATAGAAAATATATTTCA
Source organism: Cornus controversa (assembly GCA_026545225.1). NCBI lineage: Eukaryota > Viridiplantae > Streptophyta > Magnoliopsida > Cornales > Cornaceae > Cornus > Cornus controversa. The sequence goes on from CM048849.1 coordinate 48,354,146, forward strand.
CAACTAAATAACTTAGTAATAAGTTTGATCCAACAATTAAATAAGTGTTAATACAACAAAAAGATAAAATGAAAACATAAGTCTTAATACAACCAAAAGTAAAATTATATATATATACACACACATACATATAAATATATTTATAATAATAAAATATTTAGGCGGGGCTGGTACGGGGCGGGTTATTATAGACTTCCGAACCCGCCCCGTACCCGCGGCGAGTTTTGATTTTCTTTTCCAAACCTGCCCCTACGAAAAAAAATGACTCTCATATCCGTTCTATACGGGACGGGACGAGACGAAAATCCGGCGAAACGGACATAATTGCCATCCCTATCCGGTTGGAATCCGACAGTCTTACCCAAAGGGCAGTTTCACTTTGAAAAAGGATGAACGAGGACAAGGCAGCCATTGTGGACCTCATATGGCTATGAGTAATCCACATAATTAAGGGACCCCAGGTCTCTTTCTAGTGTGTTGCACAAAAAGCAATAATGCATGTGAAAAGCAGAATAAATACTAATTAATTTCAATATCAGAAATTATGAAAAAGAATTCATTATCTATAAGAGAGAGTAATGAAAAGAAAATAAAAGGGTCTGTTGTTGGGTAATGCTTTTTGAGGTTGAAAATATTCTGATTTTATTATTCATAAGATGCATTATTTATCATGATAATGAAAACAAAAAAAAATATAAAAAAAAAAGATTATTTTCATCAGAGTCTTTTTATTTCTTTCATTCTGTGAACCATTTGAAACATTAGCACTGTGAGATGAATTTACAAGCTTGTGACAATTTCTTTTTCTTTTTTAAAAAAGGACTTGTTGATGTACAAAAAGAGGACAAAACAAAAGAACAACTCTGCTCATCAAGGAATTTGCAACTGGAAGGATGAAAGGAAAAAAATGAAGAAGGAAAAGCAGAGGCAACTTTTTCAAAGTCTGAAGAATGATATAGAAGGTTTTAACTAATAGAACATATGAAGAATATATTCATCAAAAAAATGAAGAATATATAAAATTACTTGGATTCCACTTTTGGTAGAAACAGTTATAAAATGATATGATAAATTATTTCTTATCATTTTGAGATGAATGAATTTGTGTGTGTATAATTTTTAAATGCTATTATTGATGGACAGAAACTTTTGTTAAAATTTCTGTTTGCATATGATTTTCTTGTAACATTCTTGGGAACTATGCTGGACTGTCTATACTAGTAGTTGATGATTTTTATTGCAGAGTCATCGTGAAACTCATGGACTTGTGTGAAAACCCAAAGTCATCCCAAAACTTTCCATGGAGTTATGTGAAGACCCAAAGTCGTCCCATAATTTTCCATGGAGTTATGTGAAGGCCCGAAGTCGTCCCAAAATTGTAACTAAAACTTTTGCTTTCCGTCATCTATATATATATATGTGTGTGTGTGTTTTTGAGTGTGGGGTGTGATATACATAAATTTACTAAAAGCATTTCAAAAGTTGCAGCAGAAATGGGGTTGGTTTGGTTCCTCGCTTCTTTTTCCCTGCTTGCAACAGTATATTCATCTGCAGGGCATCAAGGCATGTGATGTAGGTATCTCATTTGGTTCCCTGTATTTTTTTTTTGCATCATTTCATATGTATAACATTTTCTGTTTTCTTTTCTTTCTGTTTTTTGAATGGTAAAGCAAACACATACACGCACTATATTTTTCCCTACTTGAGGGGAAAATTATTGAATATGTGTAGGGTATTAGAGTTATTATATTTAATAAGGGTAGAATAGTCTTTTACTTTATTTTGTTTGTAAGCCTATATATATTCTCTTTATTAGGTTTTCATGTTTGTAACTTTGCATTGAGATCATAATAGAAATCCTAGCCCCTTTTTGTTTTTTTTTCTCTTCTTCTCTCTCTTTACAATTCTCACATGGTATCAGAGTAATGATCCAAATGAGTCCTTTGATTGGTAAGCACATGGAAGAACTGTACATTCCATCTACGCTGACCGCATCAATCTGATTTGGGGCGTTTTGGCATCGATCTGATTCTGGTATCGCTTCCGTTTAGCATCAAATTGTTCTGATTCGCACCGTTTATCTCTGGTATTTGGCTTTTATCTCTCTTCGTACTTATTTTGGTTAATCGTACTGTTCCGATTCGCACCGTTCGTCTCTGGTATTTGACTTTCTCCTCTCTTCGACATGGCTGGTGAAAAAGATGACTCGCTTCAGTCTATTAGTGTTAGATTAGATGGAAAGAATTATTCGTATTGGAGTTATGTGATGAAAAATTTTCTTAAGGGCAAAAAGATGTGGGGTTATATTAGTGGAATTTCGGGTCAACCCAAGAATGAAACGGTTGAAAATTATGCAGATCTGTTAGATGTTTGGGAAGCAAATAATTCAAAAATTATCACTTGAATCAACAATTCTGTTGAACATTCGATAGGTACACAGTTGGCAAAGTATGAAACAACCAAGGAGGTTTGGGACCATTTGGCAAGACTGTACATACAGTTTAACTTCGCAAAACAATATCAGTTAGAATCTGATATTCGAGCTCTTGAACAGAAAAGTATGAGTGTTCAGGAGTTCTACTCTGCAATGATAGATCTTTGGGACCAGTTGGCTCTCACGGAATCAACAGAGCTACGAGCATGTGCACCGTATATTGCTCGAAGGGAGGAACAACGACTAGTTCAGTTTTTGATGGCTCTTCGTGATGATTTTGAGGGACTTCGTGGGTCAATTCTACATCGTAGCCCACTTCCTTCTGTTGATTCAGTGGTCAGTGAATTGTTGGCTGAGGAGATACGTCTTAAGTCTTAGGCAGGAAAAGGAATTCTCCCAGCACCTAATCCATCTGTTTTAGCAGTTCCTTCTAGACTACCTTTCAACTATCAGAACAAGACTCACGTGAAGGTTGGTTTTGATGAATGTAGTTTCTGTAAGCAGAAAGGCCATTGGAAGGCTCAATGTCCAAAACTTTTGAGTAAAGCTCAGCCACAACAACAGCAGAAGCAACAGCCTCCTCCATGAAAATTGGGAAATCAATCACAGCAAGCTTATAGGCCTCCTCAACCTAATACTGCAGCAGTTGTACCACCATCAGACTCATTTGGTTTTGGAGTTTCATCATCTTCTAATTCCACAGTTGTCACCCTCGCTGACCAATTTCAGAAGTTCCTTGCCACACAGCCACATGCTATATCCACCTCTTCTCCAATAGGTCAGTTATCTTCTAGTTCTTCAGGTATGTCTTCTTCCATATGGGTCTTAGATTCTGGAGCTTCACATCATATGTCACCTGATTCCTCATCTTTTGCTTCTTTATGTCCTACATCATCTGTGTCTGTCATGACTGCTGATGGCACTCCTATGCCTTTAGCAGGTGTTGGTTCTGTTGTCAAACCTAATTTATCTCTTTCTAGTGTTTATCACATTCCCAAACTCACGATGAATCTAGTTTCCGTTGGTCAGTTATGTGACTCTGGTTACTCAATATCTTTTTCTTCTTCTTCTTGTCGTGTGCAGGATCCGCAATCCCAGAAGCTGATTGGGATAGGCCGTAGGCAGGGGGGACTTTACATTTTGGATGAGCTAAAAGAACCAGTTGTTGCAGCTCCCAGTGTGGACTTGTCATCTTTTCATTTGAATTCTTCTTCTTCTAGTTTTTATTTATGGCATTCTCGCCTTGGTCATGTTTCGGCCTCTCGTTTAAGATATTTAGCATCTACAGGAGTATTAGAAAATTTGCAAACTCATAACATTTCTGATTGTAGTGGTTGTAAACTGGCAAAATTTTCTGCTTTACCTTTTAATCGAAGTATTTCTTCTTCTCTTGCACCATTTGACTTGGTCCATTTTGATGTGTGGGGACCTTCTCCCGTTGCCACAAAAAGGGGGGTCTCGATATTATGTTTCCTTTATTGATGATTGCACTCGTTATTGTTGGATTTATCTTATGAAATATCGTTCTGAATTTTTTAGTATTTATAATGCTTTTCGAGCCCTTGTTAAAACTCAACATTCTGCTGTTATTAAGTGTTTTAGATGTGATTTGGGTGGGGAGTACACTTCTAATAAATTCTGTGAATTACTTGCCTTAGATGGAACTGTTCATCAAACTTCTTGTACAGATACTTCTGAGCAAAATGGTGTTGCTGAGAGAAAACATAGGCACATTGTTGAAACTGCTCGTTCTCTCTTATTGTCTGCTTCAGTTCCTAGTGAATTTTGGGGAGAAGCAGTTCTTACTGTTGTCAACTTAATTAATAAGATTCCATCTTATCACATCTCAGGTTTATCACCTTTTAAAAAGTTATATGGGCATGCTCCTGATTATTCTTCCTTGAAAGTTTTTGGTTGTACTTGTTTTGTTCTCCGTCCTCGTGTAGAGCGTAGCAAGTTATCTTCTCGCTCTGCCATTTGTGTTTTTCTTGGCTATGGTGAGGGTCAAAAGGGATATCGGTGTTTTGATCCAATTACCCAAAAACTCTATGTATCTCGTCATGTTTTGTTTCTTGAGCATATACCATTCTTTTCTATTCCTGCTAGTACTCATAACATGACCAAATCTGACCTCATCCATATTGATAATTTGTCTTCTCAAGTCCATATTAACTCACAAAATGTTTCTAGTCCTCGTGCTCCTATTACTCCTTTTCCTCATCATTTTTCTCGCAGGGTTCGCACTGATAGTTCTGCAGATACTGGTCATTTGCTCTCTGATACACCTGAAACTCCCTCTCTTCCTGTGGCCACCCAAGCAGTTCCTGAGACTGTGGATCCTCCTTCTCGTTATCCTCAACGTACTCGTAAGTCCACTCAACTACCAGACTTTGCTTATTCTTCTTATTCATATTCTTTTACTTCCTTTTTAGCTTCTATTCACTGTCTCTCTGAGCCTTTATCCTATAAAGAGACAGTTCTTGATCCTCTTTGGCAGCAGGCTATGGCTGAGGAACTCTCTGCTTTGCATAAGACAGATACTTGGGATTTGGTACCGCTACCTCCTGGTAGAAGTACGGTTGGTTCTCGTTGGGTTTATAAAATCAAAACCAAGTCTGATGGGTCAGTTGAGCGGTACAAAGCTAGATTGGTTGCCCAGGGATTTTCTCAACAGTATGGTATGGATTATGAGGAGACCTTTGCTCCTGTTGCAAAAATGATCACTGTTCGTACTCTTATTGCAGTTGCCTCTATTCGTCAGTGGCATATATCTCAGATGGATGTTAAAAATGCTTTCTTGAATGGCGATCTTCAAGAAGAAATTTACATGATTCCCCCTCCTGGTGTTTCTCATAATCCTGGATATGTTTGCAGGCTCAAGAAAGCTTTATATGGTCTCAAACAGGCACCCCGGGCCTGGTTTGAGAAGTTCTCTACTGTGATTACCTCTCTTGGTTTTTGCCCAAGTCATCATGATTCAGCTCTCTTTATTAAGAGTACCTCTACAGGTCGTATTCTTCTTTCCTTGTATGTTGATGACATGATTATTACTGGTGATGATGTTGATGGGATTGCAGTGTTGAAGTCAGAATTAGCTCGACAATTTGAAATGAAGGACTTGGGCTCTCTTCGCTATTTTCTAGGTATTGAAGTAGCATTCTCTCCAAAAGGCTATCTTCTATCTCAGTCAAAGTACACAGCTGACATTCTTGAGCGTGCTCACCTCACTGATACTAAGACTGCTGATACTCCTCTTGAGCTTAATGTTCGATATTCTCCTTCTGATGGTACCCCTTTGCCAGATCCTACTTTATATCGTACTATTGTTGGTAGCCTGGTATATCTCACTATTACACGTCCAGATATTGCATATGTTGTTCACATTGTTAGTCAGTTTGTTGCTTCACCAACTACAGTTCATTGGGCTGTTGTTCTTCGTATCCTTCGATATCTTCGAGGCACTCTCTTTCAGAGTCTTTTACTTCCATCGACCTCTTCTTTGGAACTGCGTGCATACTCAGATGCTGATTGGGCTGGTGATCCAATAGATCGTAAGTCTATCACTGGTTTTTGTATATTTTTGGGTGATTCTCTTATTTCTTGGAAGAGTAAGAAACAGACTGTCGTTTCTAGATCTTCCACAGAAGCTGAATATCGTGCTATGACATCTACTACCACTGAGATAGTTTGGTTACGTTGGTTGCTTGCAGACATGGGTGTTTCTCTTTCTCATCCCACTCCTATGCATTGTGACAACAAGAGTGCTATTCAGATTGTTCACAACTCCGTTTTTCATGAGCAAACCAAGCATATTGAGATTGACTGTCATCTCACTCGACATCACCTTAAGCATGGCACTATTACTTTGCCCTTTGTCACATCCTCCATGCAGCTTGCAGACTTGTTTACAAAGTCACATCCTATTCCGCATTTTCGTTTTTTGGTTGACAAACTCTCGATACTTTTAGCAGCCGCATCGTGAGTTTGAGAGGGGATATTAGAGTTATTATATTTAATAAGGGTAGAATAGTTTTTTACTTTATTTTGTTTGTAAGCCTATATATATTCTCTTTATTAGGTTTTCATGTTTGTAACTTTGCATTGAGATCATAATAGAAATCCTAGCCCCTTTTTGTTTTTTTTCTCTTCTTCTCTCTCTTTACAATTCTCACATAGGGGAGAAATCCCACCAATAGTAGCTCACTATTTATTATTATTTCTTAAAATGGTGAGAAATAGAAATCTTCTGTTGGTGGGATTTCTATGAATATGAAATCCTCGGGTAGCCAATAATTACTCTGCTTGAGAGGGAGAACTTATACCTTCTAGGCTAGAGCATATTAGTTATATAACATTTTCTTTTAGTTATATAACATTTTCTTTGTTCACATATAAGTTGTATTCCTCTGATTCCATGTATTGGGAATGGCAATATAAGTATTATATATTGTGCATAATATCCATACCTCAACAGGGACATTATATAACTTTCTTCTATTTCTCTATTTTGGGCAGAAGCTGAGCAAGGACTCAACCATTCAGCTTTGCACTTGACCTTGTATCATGTGCATGGACATGGTTCAACTCTGACCTCCCAGTCTCCACCATCCTTTTCTGACTTACTCTCTCATGACCAAGCACGAGTTAAGAATCTGAACTCTAGACTCACTAAGAATACAACAAGCAGTGTCATAAACTCCACCTCACACAAATCAGAACACCTTTTTGGACCAAAGTTCATCAGCACACCCTTGAACCCTGGCCAGTCTATTGGTACGGGCAATTACTATGTCAATATTGGCCTTGGCACTCCACCCACTTATTATCCCGTGGTTATCGACACAGGCAGCTCCATCTCCTGGCTGCAATGCCAGCCCTGTGCCAGGTCCTGCCACAAACAGGTCGTTCCAGTTTTCGATCCCTCTGCATCCAGCACCAACAAAAGGTTACCGTGTACAACACCCGAGTGCAATTCAGTCAAGGAAGCCACTTTAAATGACCCTGATTGCACTTCTTCTAACGAGTGTGTGTACACGGCTAGTTATGGGGACAATTCTTTCTCCAAGGGCTACTCGAGTCAGGATACACTGAGTCTAACCCAATCAGAAACACTACCTGGTTTTGTGTACGGCTGTGGGCAGAATAATACAGGGTATTTCGGCCAGTCTGCTGGTCTTTTTGGCCTGGATCGTAACAGGCTCTCCATGGTCTCTCAACTGTCTGCCAAATATGGATTTGCCTTCTCCTACTGCCTCCCAACAGCGAGCAGAGGCAGTGGAGGCTTATTGTCCATAGGAAGTGATTCATTGATGGGATCACCCTACAAATTCACCCCAATGCTTACTAATTCCGGTGACAACAGTTTGTACTTTTTGAGTTTGTCCGCAATTGCAGTGGCTGGCAAGACACTGGGAGTGGCAGAGGCGGAGTACAAGGTTCAAACAATTATAGATTCTGGGACGGTGATCACGCGCCTTCCTAAGTCAGTATATGCAGCTCTCCGGGATGAGTTCAACAAGATCATGTCCTCAAAGCACGAGACTGCACCAGCTTATGAATTTCTGGACGCATGTTACAAAGGGAGTTTGAAAGAGATGTCAGATGTGCCTGAGGTTCGGATGGTGTTTCAAGGAGAGGCCGACCTCACTCTTGCGCCTCAAAACGTTCTTGTAGATATTGCTGAGGAGGGCAGCACGTGCTTGGCCTTCACAGATAACTCAGACACTGATGGTATCGCCATTATTGGAAACATTCAGCAGCGGACATATAGTGTGGCTTATGATGTCTCCAATTCAAGAATTGGGTTTGCTGCTGGGGGCTGCACCTAGTTATTAAAATGATAGTACCTTTATCTAATATATAAATCAATATGGCATCTCATGAAATGGAGTCATGAGAACGCTCTGCAATAACCCTTTCTATATTTCTATATGATAGATGAAGATCCCATGACCCTGAATTGTTATTATTTGGGATCGTAAATCTTAAGTTTATGTATGATAAAAAGATATTAGAAGGGATCGTAAATATTAAAGATTTTGTGGCATATAATCTCAAACAATCAACATAGTTCATGGGCACAATGTGTTAGAGAATGCCTTATTAGAGGTTTAGAGAATACCTTATTAGAGGTTGATACATTTGGGAGATAAAATGCCCTCAAAGATGCATCTGGAATCAGAGAAAGTTGTTGTAGCTAAGAGCTATAATTAAGCCTCTCTTCAAGATCAAATTAGTCATTGGAATTTCCACATCCTTTTGGCATGATAATTGGCTCACCAACAGCTCACTCTTTTCTAGATTCAGTGACCATAATATTACTGATTCTGGTATTCCAACCAATGTCTCCCTGAACTTCTTCATCATAAATGGGGCTTGGACATTTCCTCCATCCATTGTAACCATGATTCCAGAAATATCATCAGCCCCTTCACCAACTCTTGCACTTGGCTGTCATGCCCTTCTGGTGTATTCACTTTGAAGCACACCATACCACTTATATCTCCACATTCAGAACCTGTTACTTGGGCTCACCTGGTATGGAATTCAATGTCCATTCCAAAGCACAAGTTCACATTTTGGCTTGCTATTCTCAAGAGGTTACCAACTTTAGATAGAAGATTATTAGCCTACCTCAACACCCCAAACAAATGCCCATTATTCCTATCATCTACTGAATCAGTGGACCATTTTTTTTCAAATGTTTTTTCTCAAACCCGGTTTGGGCATTTATACAAACACAATGTGAATTTTAAAGTGGTGCCGAGAATTGGGATAACCAAATCTCTTGGGGAGCCCATCTTTGGAAGGAAAAGAACTGTAGCAACTCCATTCGAAAATTGGTTATATCGGCATCCATTATCCACAGTTGGAATGAACGAAACAGAAGAGTGTTTCAGGGTAAAAGTCGACCTCAAAGCTCAATCAGTGATCAAATCTACATGTGCATCAGAGAGAGGCAATTTCCTCTTACCCAGAAGATTTGCCTAGCATCGAGTCGAGCTTGCAGAGCATGGCATCTACCTAACTCATTTCTCGGACCACCACCTCCGCCTCCAGATTGAATTCCATCATCCTCTTGGGGGACTGAAAGCATGAGGACTGATGTGGCAACATAGCCGTTACAAACGGTTATTTGAAGGGATCAAATGATCTTGGGACTATTTCAATATGGGCTAGCATAAGCCATTTGGACTTCTGTTCTTTGCTCTACTGGCATTGGGCCAATCTCATTTTATGGGCTTTTGTCAATTTACACTCATATCAATATACTTTGCTTACGTTTCGAAGAAAAAAAAATCCAAAATAATATAATTAAATAAATTACACATAATTTCAAATTAAAGTTTAGAACTGTGCAATGACTTCTTAAAGATAGTTGAAGTCTCTCATAGGTGCATTCGGATTATTAAAATGGAAACATTATTTTCGGAATTTAACTAAGCTAGATAAAATAATTCGTATGTTCATCATAGCCTCTGTTCAACATAAAATATAATTTTGAGAATTTAAATTAAATTTAAACATATGTCAATTATATAGCTGAGTATAGAAGCTAAAACCACTTCCAAATTGAAATTCCTAAAATTTCCATAACTTGGTTACCGAAAGTTTGTCAAAATTCTAGTTCCATTGTTGGAACCTCACCAAAATCATATGTTTTGGTCATTGAAAACTTCACCGATAGTTCACCGAATTCTAGACATTTTACCAGAAACTTCACGAGCCTTTGCTGGAATTTCTATGGAGTTGATCACCTCACTTCCTGTATTTAAACTCGCGTCAACTTCTCAATATAGTGTAAGCACCATAGGCCTTTTTATAGGCTTCTTATTTTAGGATAGAGCCGACTGGTGCCTTTGGCGACTTAGGTGGTCACCTAACGCCCAGTCAATAGAAGGTCTTCAATTATTTTTAATGTCTTAAGAAGACTTGCTAAAAAATTTATTTTATTTAAACTTTTTAAAAATTTTGTTTCATTATATTGTTAGGCCCTAACCAATAGTATAGATTTAAGAGTAAAATGCTCTAACAGCCCCCCAGGTTTTCGTTTATTACCCACGGAGAATACTTGTGTCTTTGATTGAGGTCAACCTCCCCCAGGTTTGGTAAACTATGCCCTGACACCCCAAATCAGATATAACCCCAGTTAAAAACTAACGGTTCAAGTGTTTTTACAAATTTACCCTCTTATATTTAATGATATTGTAATTGAACTTGTTGACGTCATTGATGACGTAGACCCCTCCTATACGAAATGACCTAAATACCCTTGATATGATATCTCTGCAAACACATTCATTACGCTATCTCTCTCTCTTTCTCTGTATCTATCACTCAAACGTCACAATGTACACCTAGACTCTTGATGATTCAGATCCATTCCAATACAGATTCATTCCACTAAAATCTTCGTTTTCGTCTCTTCATCCTTTCATCTCATAAACCCTTACAACAAATCACCTTCGTTAGAAACCCTAACAACATCTCTTCGTCTCAGAAAGCCTTACAACAAACCACCTTTGTTAGAAACCCTAACCCCAAGCTATAGTTTTCATGTTTGTTCGAAACCACCTATGTTTCTGATAACCCTAAGTCATTCCATTTCACCTACGTTCGAAACCCTAACAGTCATCGTCTAAATAGCTTCCGTACGATCGTGAAGTTTTTGAATCATTGGGTTCAAAGTCCGATCTTGACGTTTCATAACAGCCATCGTCTAAAATCCTTTAAGACTGTGAAGATTCTGAAGTTGGTCGTCTCTAACATCACATCTCTGGGTTTGATCGTGAGTGTCTCTATCTTCACCTTCTTTACTTCTATGTGTATCATCTCTTCCCATGCATGTTATATTGGTTAATTGTTTCTTGCATGTCCCATGATTTTCAAGATAGAAAACGTGTTCTAACACTATTATTTTATTCGAAACTTGAAATTACAAAATTATCCTTCCATGTATGAATTTAGGGTTTGACTGATGTTGGGGGTTTTTGTTGTTTTGAGTTCTTTTGTTAAATTGAAGTTAAAATCATGCAATTGAAGTTTTAAATTGAATATTTCTGCTTCTGTGTGTTTAAAATGCTTCTGCATATTCGAGGTTGTTCAAATGGGTGAAATTAGGGTTTGTTTGATTTGTGAAAAATTGGGGGGTTTTGTCTATTTGAGTTACTTTTGTTAAATTAAAGTTAGAATCATGCAATTGAAGTTTTAAATTGAAGATTTCTGCTTCTGTGTGTTTAAAATGTTTCTGCGTATTCGAGGTTGTTCAAATGGGTGAAATTAGGGTTTGTTTGATTTGTGAAAATTTGGGGGTTTTTGTCTATTTGAGTTACTTTTGTTAAATTAAAGTTAGAATCATGAAATTGAAGTTTCATGCTTCTGTACGTTGGAATTGGTTTTGTGTATTTGAAATTATTCAAATGGGTGAAAGTTAGGGTTTGTCTGAATAGTGAAAAATTGGGATTTTTTGTCTATTTGAGTTACTTTTGTTAAATTAAAGTTAGAATCATGAAATTGAAGTTTTATGCTTCTGTGCTTTTGAGTTGCTTCTGTGTATTTGAAATTATTCAAATGAGTGAAAGTTAGGGTTTGTCTGAATAGTGAAAAATTGGAATTTTTTTACTGTTTGAGTTACTTTTGTTAAATTAAAGTTAGAATCATGAAATTGAAGTTTTATGCTTCTGTGCTTTTAAGTTGCTTCTGTGTATTTGAAATTATTCAAATGGGTGAAAGTTAGGGTTTGTTTGAATTGTTTGAAATTATGCTACTATACTTTTGAGCTTATATGTTTTGAGTTTGTTCAATCCTGATGATGCATTTTTTTAATGTTGATATGTTACATGCATATATTTTTCAGTTTTGAATTGGAAGTGTGAAGATGCATGCATTTCTTCTGAACTTTAATGGGAAAGTGGGAATAATAACAGATGTAGACCCTGACATGTATTGTCTATTGGATTTATTAGAAGATGCATGTTCATTGTCATTCCTTGGGGTTCCTGTTGATGTCTCAATGAATGTATGTTGTGTTATCCCTAGGACAGGGGGTAGAATGTTAATCAGTGATGATACAGATTTGATGAGGGTATTTGAATTGTATAGTGGGACTAGGGACATTGTGGTTTTCTTAGAAGTTGAAAATTTAGAGACTCCAATTAGTATAATTGGTGGAGCTAATGATGTAACTGGTACTAGTAAGCCTACATCAACACCACCACCAGCTGGTGGTATGCAGTTTGACAATGATAGTGATGATAGTGATGATCCTGATTGGAGTGAGGATGAGTGTTACAGTTGCTATGGTACTAGTGATGATGAGCAGTGTAAGGAAAAAACTGATGATTTCCATTTAGGTAGTGATTCTGATGACAGTGTACAGTTTTTTAATGAGGTTTGTAATGATGAAGATGGAGAGTTATCAGATTATAACTCTGAAGGCAGTAAAGGGTATACCCAACTTAGTGATAATGATGTAATGGATCAAGTGGTTGAAGATATGAGTATTAGGGGTGAGATATTTGTAAGGAGACCTGGTGTGAAAATAGAATTTAAGGTCTTGTGTTTGATGATGTCCATCATTTTAGGGAGATTCTAAAAGATTATGCATTTCAAGAGGGGTTCAAGTTAGTGAGAGATAAAAATGAAAAGCGTAGGTGCACTACACATTGTGGAGCTGAGGGATGTCCATGGAGGATACGTGCATCCCCTATTATAGATGGAATCACATATATGATGAAAAATGAAGTACCTAAACATACATGCACCAGGCAAGACAAAAATGCTGAGGCTAGGTGTAGTTGGGTTTGTAAAAAAATGAAGGAACAGCTTAGACTTCATCCAAATATGACATTGGAAAGTATGTTTGAAGAGGTTAAAAAAAGATATGGAGTCAAGGTTGGAGATTGGACACTTAATAGGGCTAAGAAAAAAGCTGCAAAAGAAAATTGGGGGTTTCATGTAAAGTCATATGCAAAACTTCCTCAGTATGCTAAAGAATTGAGATTGACTAACCCAGGTAGTGTGACTAAGCTGGAAAGGCACCAAATCCCACCCCATGTCAATTGTTTTAAGAGGTTTTTTATGTCAATTGCAGCCAGCCAAAAAGGGTTTAAGATTGGTTGTAGACCCTTCATTGGGTTAGATGGTTGCCATTTGAAGGGTGCAGCTGATGGAATGCTGCTTTCTGCTATTGCTCTTGATGGAAATAATGGGGTGTTCCCCATTGCAGTTAGTGTTGTTGAGGCTGAGACCAAAGAAAGTTGGACATTCTTTTTAGAATGTCTAAAGGATGTAATTGGTTATGGGAATCACCAAAATAGAATGTGGACCTTCATGACAGATGGTCAAAAGGTATTAAACTGATCTTATTAATTTTGTTTCAATTTTGATAACTATTTTAAATGCATCACTAACTGTAAGGCTTTTAACTATTTCAGGGAATAGAGCCTGCACTTCAAAACACCTTCAATGGTTGTATTCATAGAAGATGTTGTAGGCATATATTTAACAACTTCAAGTGCAACTATCCTGGGTTAAAGTTTAGGAAGCAATTTTGGGCAGCAGCTAGGGCATATACTGAGAGAGACTTTAAGGTTGCAATGAAAGAAATTAGAGTGGTTTCTGAGTCAGCATATAGGTGGTTATTGAAGCACCCTTTGGAACTATGGGCAAGACATAAATACCATGGTTGTGCAAGAGCTGATCATGTTACTAGCAATTTTGTTGAGTCGTTCAACAGTTGGTTGGAAAAATTGAGGGAACAACCAGTTCTTACCTTGGTGGACACTATTAGGTCAAAGTTGATGGTGAAGATCCAACAGAGGTATCAGAAGGCAACAACATGGAAGTCCAACATTACCCCAAGGATACTTTCAATACTGAATAAGGCCATTGATGAGGCTAGGTATTGCAATCCCTACTATGCTGGAGAATTTGAGGTGGTGGAACCTAACAGAAAATTTGTAGTGAATTTAGATACTTGGAAATGTTGTTGCAAGGCTTGGGAGATAAGTGGGATTCCTTGTAAGCATGCTGCAGCTTGCATTTCTTATAAAAGGTTAAACATTGAAGACTTTGTGGATGGGTACTTTACAAAGGACATGTATTTGAGGGCATATGGAGAAATGATACATCCTTTACATGATAAGAGCCTATGGCCAGAGGTGGAATGTAATCCAATACTTCCACCACCCCTTAGAAGGCCACTAGGAAGACCAAGGAAAAATAGGAGAAGGGAAGCTGGTGAGGAAGGTCCAATTAAGAGATCTTGCACTCTGAGATGTAGTATATGTGGTTTCTATGGACACAATCAAAGAACATGCAAGAGAGCACCAGTTGGCAGTGAAAAAAAAAGAAAAAGGGGCTACCAGCAGTGTTAGAGGGGGCACTCCAATGGGTACAAGTGGAAGAGGAAGAGGAAGATCTGTAAATTTATTTTTTAATTTATTTTATTTTCAATTTAGTTCTTATATAATGTTGTAACTTATTTTTCTTTTTTTGTATTTAGGAAGGAACAAGTGAGCAAAACTTATTTTCAAATAGTGTTGGAAGAGGTGCAGCAAGTGTAGCAGGTGCAGGAGGTCCAGCAGGCACAAACTCTGTAAGTTGTA
Organism: Cornus controversa; assembly: GCA_026545225.1. NCBI lineage: Eukaryota > Viridiplantae > Streptophyta > Magnoliopsida > Cornales > Cornaceae > Cornus > Cornus controversa. Next base: position 48,369,188 of record CM048849.1, read on the forward strand.
CTTTGAAATATAATTTAGCTATTTGGTGGTTATATAATGTTGTAATTTATAAAAAAAATTGGTTTGTATTCAACAGGGAACAACTCAGAAAACAAACATATCAAATAGATCAGTAAAAGTTAGAGGTGGAGGAGGTGCAACTTGCAACAACTCTATAAGTTATGAATTATAAACTGAATCAATTTATATGGTTGTTATATAATGGTTTAATTTACACATTTTTATTGTTTATGTTTAGCAAGTAACAACCGAGCAAGACTACTTATTTCCAACTCAAGCTAGTAGGACATGAAAAGGTATTTACTTGCACAATCTTATTACTGGCTTTTATCTTTCATCATTTGTTATGTTTTAATACTTCCATTTCACATTGGAAGGTACAAGTGAAAAGCTTTTTGCAGCTGAATAGGTGGAGATGAAACACTTGGAATGCTTCTTCTTTTTTGCAGTTGATGATGATAATTCTATGTTGATGATGTTTGAATATGTGTTTTGAACCAGTCTGTAATGTAATGACTTTATTCAGGTTTTGGGTAACACACCATTGTTATGTATCATCAGGTTAATTATAATGACTTTATTCCAGTTATGAGATTATAGTATGTAATGACTTTATTTAGGTTATATTGAACATGTTATGTATAATCAGGTTAATTATAATGACATTATTCCAGTTGTGAGATTATAATATGTAATGACTTCATTTAGGTTATATTGAACATGTTATGTATAATTAGGTTAATTGCCTTGAGTTTGGCTTATTTGGTTATGTATGGTGTAATGAATTATTTGGTTATGTATGGGCAATAACTTAGTAAGCAAGCAGGAACTATCATTTTCATTACAAACTAGTTTAAAACATAAACCAAACAAACAAATTCTCATAACCAACATTTTTATTACAAACTGGTTCAAAACAGATACCAAATAAGCAAACCCAGAACAAACCCAAAACAAGCAACATCAAGTTCATTTCAAAATGATTCATCACCTAGCTAACAAACCCAGAACACTAATAATAATTGCAAAACTCGACAACATCATGCTAATAACTATAACAATCTTCATTGAGCCAAGGCTTGCTTCAAGGACTTGAACCCTTTGGATAGCTGCTTCTGCCTGGGGCTGGATTTGTGCCTGGGGCTGGATTTGTGAGGATGTTGATGCACCTTCATCATCAGTAGGTAGGGGTTTGCACCACCTCCAGTAGGGGCAATTTCGGTGTGGACAACCATAATACAACCTTCCTTTATTATTGTACTCATCCGATTCAGTTACTCTTACCACAACTTTGAGTCCACAGTTGCAATATGTTTGCCTAAAACTCATATTATCATTGCTGCCAGAATGAGAGTTAGAAGCCATAAAACCTAGAGAGAGAAAATAACGAGAGTAAACCGAGAGATAGTAGAGAGATGGAGGGAGTAGAGAGAGAATATAGAAAGAGAAAGTAAGGGAGTAAAGTGATGGAGGGAGTAGAGAGAGAATGAGAGAGAGAGCCGAGAGAAAATGTAGAGAGCGAAACCAATAGGGAGTAGAGAGAGAAACTGATCGGGAGTAAAGAGAGGGAGGGAGTAGAGAGAGAATATTTTGTTTCAGAAGGTAGTGAGAGAAAGTAGAGAGAAAAATGGGTGAGATATGTGTATATATATATATACATATATATATAAGGGTATAAATGTCCAACTAATTGAGGGTAAAATTGTACATTTAAATAAGAAGGGTAGTTTTGTCATTTTAACTTTTCAAATTAGTTAACTTGACGGTCAACTAACATTTGGGGTGTCAGGGCATGGTTTACCAAACCTGGGGGAGGTTGACCTGAGTCAAAGGGACAAGTATTCTCCGTGGGTAATAAACGAAAACCTGGGAGGGGAGGGTGTTAGAGCATTTTACCCTAGATTTAATAGTAACTCCAAATAATTTTATTCTTATATAATTCAACTTCCTAATATTTTTGTTTTAGGCCCCCAATATTTAATAATGGACCTAATAGTTTAATACATTTTAAAACTTCTAATTTATATTCTTATCTCACCATCTCCCTCTTTTTTCTCTCCATCTCTTCCTATTTCACGTTTTTATGTATGGATGAATATATACCTAACTGATAATTGTGAAAAATTGGGATTATAAAACTTTCCATCTTCTCCTATTAATTTTTATCTTTTTTTTTCTCTATTCCTCATGTTTTTTCTTATTCTCCCATTACAAATTCTTTTTTTTTGTTATAATTAATAATCAAACAACAAAATGTTTAGTTGAAAATTCAACAAATGAACAACTAAGTAATCTAAAAGAATTAGAAGATTATACAATAATGAAAAAAAATTATTAGTGATTTAGATACATAATGATAATAAAATGTATGATAAGAAAATTCTTTACAAAGAATCTAATTTTTTTTTTGAAGAAAGTGAACTAAGTAAAAAAATGAATGATCTTAATCAAAAATCATATCATATCTCCACAAATATCTATGCATCTGCATAATGAAAAAATATTGATAAAAAATTAAGAGATGTATTAATAAAAAATGGTCCAATTAGATATAATGATTTCAATGACAATGATTTTAAAATAAATATTATTAACTAGAATTTGATATTTGTAATTTTTGCCTAAGTATCTTGAGCCGCCCCTGTTTTAGGAGGTTATATATATATATATATATATATATATATATATATATATATATATATATATATTGACACATTCTATTTATTCTCTCACTAATTTCATTCCTAACACATACTCCTAAAATATAATATTATTTAAATAACTATTTTTTTTTAATTCTATTTCTTCACCCTCTAACTTCATCCCTAACACAAACTCCTAAAATATAATATTATTTATTACACAACCATTATCAATTATATATCTCTAAGTGCATTATGCATATAAAATCCAATCATGTTCTGTTAGAAGTAATATTCCGAGCTAGGCACAAAAAATCTACACCAAATATGATTATATTATAAGTTGATTATTTATGATTAAATTTGTGTCCAATTTATTAATAAGATATTCAATTCAATAACATTACTCATTACAAATGTAATTTTTTACTAAAAAAAATTGATTTCAAAAGCTATTAGCAAACAATGAGTAAGAAAAAAAAAGAAGTCAAAGAACTCACATGTAAGCCGAGCCGAAACCGAATCGAATGGTTGTTGATGATATCCGAGAGGAAGTTGAGAGTCGTGTTGATGAGAGCAGAGAGGAAGATGAGAGCGGAGAGAAAGAATGAAGAGCCGTAGCCGAGGGAAAGAGTGATTTTAGGTGTTTAGGGTTTTGTGGGTTATAATTCTATTTTTTAAAATTTAGAAATAAAAAGAAAGGGTTTTGCTTGGTAAAGGATTATATTTGGGTAATTCTATTTTTTAATTTAAAAATAAAAAGAAAGGGTTTTGTTTTTTTAAATTTAGAAATTAGAAATAAAAAGAAAGGGTTTTGCTTGGGAAAATGTTTTACTTGGGTAATTATATTTTTTTAATTTTAAAATAAAAAAGGAAATGGTTTTGCTTGGGTAATTCTATTTTTTTAATTTCAATATAAAAAAGGAAATGATTTTGCTTGAGTAATTCTATTTTTTTAATTTAAAAATAAAAAAATAATGTACTGAAACTAATAAACTCCTTTGTACTTTTAATAGTAGTATAGATATATATACATATATTATTTCTAAAATATATTTAAAATTTTAAATTGAGTTTTAGAGAGATGAATTAATTTAGTTAAAAATAGAATTGGAGTTGCTGAAATAGGGAAATATGTTGTTTATCTATGAAGTAAATGTGTTGATTTTAAATAAATTTATTTAAAAAAAATAAGTCGTAACATAGTTAAAGTGGTACTCAAATTGAAGCTCTCATAATTATCTTTCTAACAGAAATAATTTAATCAAAAAATTCAATTTATATTAAAAGTTATTGAAGTTTAAGTGAATGGAACACAAAAATATATTTATAGAATTATATATTGCGTTACTTTGAAGAGGAGCATTGCTTTTGACAGAGATGGATGAGGTACTTTAAATATTTCTTTATTAAGTTTCTTGGTTAACTTTAGCAAAATCAATTTAGCATTTAATAAATATTTTATAAATCAACACAAATGCTTTACAACTCAGCAAAAACATGATTGTTTTGACTACTTTAGCTACTGTAGAGATATTTCTCTGCCGTTAACATAGACGATCCAGGCTCGTACGGATTATGCAAAGGGAAGAGGATGGTATCATCATATAGTTTATTGCCAATAGAAACACAGTGCCAAAGACATGTTGTATTGCTTAAACTTCTCCGTTTTGGTTTCTGTTTTGGTTTCCTATACATCATACACTGAAAATCTCATAGCCATGACACAAAATACCGCGTCTCTAAATTTCAATGAAAACAACTTTAGATCATCAAAAATCAGCATTTGTGCAACTCGATCACGCCACATTGCGCAATACCTTAGGTTAGGGGTGGCAATTCGTGTTCTCGTGTCGTGTTCGTGTTGTGTCGATCTATAAGTATTCTACTAAACAGCTCAACCCTAATCCGACCCATTTAATAATCGTGTCAAAGACCCTCAACACTAACCCAACCCGTTTATTAAACGTGTTATCCGTGTCGACCCGTTTAATAAACATGTCTTATAATGACACGACTTGTTTAATAACCTTTTTAATCCGTTTAACTTATATCATATGAGTTTCTCCACTCCCAAAAATCTCTCTGAAGTTCATATAAAAAATAAAGTACATATCAATACATAAATGCTAAAATCAAACTATATTATAAATTTTGTATCTATATATAAACTCAAAAACATACTAAGGTGATTCAACAACTGGAAAGACATCATAACAATCTCATCACTGCATTTTGTGGCTACATTAGTCATGTAAACAAACAAATAGATTACAAATAATTGCAATATATATAATTATGTATATATTAAGTATGTATAAATCAAAATATATGAATAACTCATGTCGTAATCGTGTTGTAATCGTGTCGTAATCGTGTCACGGGTTAGACAGCTTAAACCCAAACCCAACCCATTTTTTGCGTGTCGTGTTCGTGTCGACCCATTTATTAAACGTGTCGGCTTACCTCAAATCCAAACCCGCTTAATTCGTGTCGTGTTCGAGTCGTGTTGTCGTGTCGTGTCCAATTTTGCCACCCCTACCTTAGGTATTACAAAACTAAATGGAATTTGTGCTAACAAAATACATAATATGTATGCCGCTGGGCAAGAAGCCCACACTGCTATATTAGAATACCTGCATTCCACTAGAGGCTTGCATGGAGCAACCTTCCAGGACTTCAGCTTATAATATGCTCCCTTGTGAAGCTTCTCCTTTTTGAAGCATACCAAAACTTAGATCACCTTCACGAGTGGACCTTTAATATAAAAAAGACAGAATGAATGAATTCCGAGAATATTATCAAATCTCATTAGAGATATATACCTTCTCGAGAGCGGCCTTTAATTAAAAAGGTAAGATGAATCAATCCCGAGAGCATTGTGAAATCTCATTGAGGCATACCTCAAAAAATGACCTTTATTGAAAATGGCAGGATGAATCAATTTCGAGATTATTGCTAAACCCGACTAGAGCACACCACACGAGAGAGCCTTTAATGAAAAGGGAAAGAGTGATAAATCTCAAGATCACTACTAAACCCTACGGGACTCACCTCATCGGAAGGCCCTTAATGAAAAGGGCGGGATTAATGAATCCAGAAATCACTATTAAACCCCAAAGGAGTTCTCCTTATTAAAGGAGTAGCTGGATGAAATAAAGCCCGAGGTACATCTTCTTCCTTTATTGAAGGGACAAGAGTTCAAGGGAAGTTACATAACTTGACACAAAATAAGCTCGGTTCCCGAGCACGAAAGATACTCTCCAAGAGATGCTACGTTAGATTGAAAAAATAAAAAGAGCAAAAATAATTCGACATGTTTGACAAACAAGCTAGGAAATGGGGGACAATTGATATCGAATATTTACTCTATAAGAAGTTCAAAGCGGCAAATGAGTCAAATGGATAAGATAAGCTGCCGTTGGAAGATAAATATAACTATTTTATCTCTTAGTATATCTCCTAGTTGAAATGGAGAAGGTAACTAAGGTAGTCTCCTACTAGACTACTAAATTCTATCTTATAAAAAGGAGAACCGGAGCACATCAAAAGGTACACCACAATTTAATACAGAATTAATTTATATTTCATATTTTATCGAGTACTAGACTTAATCGTTGGAGTGTACCCGACCGGCACACCGCCGGTACAGCCACGTCTCTTCTGTTTTGCAGAAAGAAAGTTTTGAACCAGATCGGGCAAATTTCTACATCATTAGCTTGATTGTCATTAGGTCGCCATTAAATGTGTCCTTAAAGTTACAAAATTACTCTTCTGCACAACTCATTTGAACTATAAGAAATTTGTACATTATTTATACAACATGGAATAATATGAAATTTTCTTATTAATTTAGGGGGTTTTATGCAATTAATTCAAAATAATAAATTTGATGTAAAAAAAAAAATTCAATTCTTTGACTAACTCTAACTTAATGGAAGGAAGTGTCTCGAAATTTTTGTTGGTACTTCTAGTACTAAAAATTTAATAGAGGGATTATTTTATGCAATCAATCCTAATTAAGATGAAAAATGAAATTTTTAATAATTACTATGTTATGCACTTGTTGAGAAGTCTTCATTAGCATCCTTGCATTAAGCACATGAATGGGGTCGGCTAGATGAATTATTTCTCTTCAATCCTTTTTCTTACATGTTATTTCACTTACTATATTTAATTTTTTTAAGTTATTTTTAATAACTTTGTCATTACAACTAGCTTTTCTCGTTTGACCGACTCATCTGTAGGTCTCCCATGTCTATGTCCATACCATTTAAGTCTACTATTTCTAATTTTCTTACCAGTGGAAACCACACTTAATTTTTCTCACACTTTCATTAGTGACCCTATCTTTGTTACTCACTACACATATCCATTTTAACATTAGACAAAAGTGCAAAAAATCCTCCTGAGGATACCTCTGTACTTGTAAAGTGAGCAAATAAGTTCCCAAAGTTTCAAAAAGTGAGCAAATGCTCCCTTGAGGCTATTTTCAGCCAACTTTTGAAACACAATTCCTAAACTACCCCTTATATATTACATTTAAAAAATGAATAAAAAACTAAGAAATGTCAAAACCCCAAACTAATGAGATTAATGCAAGGATGATGGTGGTGGTAATAATATTTTACATTATACAAGGAATATTAGTTGAACCATTGTTTTAAAATTTAATCTTTTTTTTAAAAAAAAGTTACTTACTTTAATAAATTTAAAGAAATAATAATAAGTGTATTTATAGAAAAATTGAAATAAAAAATTTATTTACTTTATTAAATTTAAAATAAATTTGATGTAGGCAGACCCATGCCATCAGAGTCTTTGCTAATAAATAATTTTTTATTTCAATTTTTCTATAAATACACTTATTATTATTATTATTATAAATTTAATCAAGTATGTAATTTTTTTTTAAGAAAAAATATCAAATTTTAAAATAATGCTAGTTCAAGTAATATTCTTTGTATAATGTAAAATATTATTACCATCACCATCATCCTTGCATTAATTTCATTAGTTTAAGTTTTTGACATTGTTTGTTTTTTTTTATAAAATTTTTAAATGTTATATATAAGGGATAGTTTAGGAATTGTATTTCAAAAGTTGACTGAAAATAGTTTCAAGGAAATATCTTGCTCACTTTTTAAAAGTTTGAAGACTTATTTGCTCACTTTGTAAGTACGAAGAGAAATTTCCGGAGTTTTTTTTTTGCCCTTTTGCCTTAACATTATCATTTTCACTTTATTTTTATTTATTTTTTAGCACACAGCATTCTGTAACATGGATGCCTTGTTTCTCACGAAGTCTCGATGCATTAACAGTGGATTTTATTTGGTACTCGAATCATGCTTTCACAATCCCATTTCCACGTAAACGATTAAATTGAGATGCGAACAGTTATCAAAGTAAATTATTGGAGCTCATGGGTCAGTGTCACTTTGAAAATAAAGAATGAACAAGGACAAAGCAGCGATTGTAGACCTCATGTGCTATGACCAATTCACATCATTATGGGACCTCCAGTCTCTTACCAGTGTGTTTGCACATGGAGCGATAATGCATGTGGAAAGCAGCACAAATACTTATTAATTTCAATATCAGAAATTATGAAAAGAATCCATTATATATAGGAAAGAAAAATGAAAAGAAAATAAAGGAGTATTTGAGGTTGAAAATTTTACGATTTTATTATTCATAAGATTGCATTATTGATAAATTCTGGTTTCCTTCGCTTTATGGATTTAGTGGGAAAGAAGGAAAAGGAAAAAAAAAATTTAAGAATTCTATTCTTATTTCAATGATTTTTTTATTTATTCTATATTTCAATGAATTTAGGAACCAAAAGTGATAAAAATTGACTCTACATGATCCAAATCTGCTCTGCTCTTCTAAAAAAGAAGAAAGAAAATTACCTAACACCGGTCGGTGAAGCTCCGACGGTTGTAGTTCTCCGATGAAGCTCCAACAAACAAGTCGGTTCACAGAGTTGAGAGTAATTAATGCTGAATAAATTATCAGTTTGCCTTCCACTTATTTATGGTAAGGCAATTAATGTGACCTAAATCCTATTTGAATTTCAACCGTCACTTTATCTGGTCTATGTGAACTTGAAGGATAAGATTAAACCATCAATTTTAACGGCGTTATCCTATTCGTTAGTGGGATCGCTTATTAGAATCTCTCGTCAAAAAGATTTTCAGGATTGGTAATTATCAGCCAAAAAAATCCCTTGGTTTTCTTGCATTACTATTACTCTTTACCTCTGTATTTATCATGATAATGAAATGAGTAAAAGATGATTTTCACCACATTATCTTTTTATTTCTTTCATTCTGTGAACCATTTGAAACATTAGGACTGTGAGATGAATTTACAAGCTTGTTACAATTAATTTTTTCTTTTTCTTTTTTTTAAAATGACTTGTTGAGGTAGAAAAAGAGGACAAAATAAAAGTTCACCATGCAATTTGCAACAGGAAGATGAAAAAAAATATGAATAAGGAAAAACAGAGGCAACTTTTTCGAACTTTGAAGGATGATACAGCAGGTTTTAACTATAATGAAAAAGTCGTTGGCGATTTTTATTTGAACTTGAATGATAAGATTGGTTCTACCATTCAAGTCTCGATTAGACTCAGTGATTTGGGAAGTCATGGAGTTATTCGAAGACTCAAAAGTCGTCCCAAAATTTTCCATGGAGTTGTGTGAAGACCCAAAGTCGTCCCAAAATTGTTACTAAAATTTTTGCTTTTCTTCATCTATATATATATATATGTGTGTGTGTGTTTGTGTGTGTGTGATATAAATAAATTTACTAAAAGCATTTCAAAAGGTGTAGGAGAAATGGGGTTGGTTTGGTTCCTCGCTTCTTATTTCCTGCTTGCAACAACATCTTCATTTGCAGGGCATCAAGGCATGTTATGTGGTTATGTCATTTGGTTATATATAACATTTTCTTTTTCCTTTTTCAAACACTTACTTTGAAAAAGGAGAGCTTATACCGTCTAAACTAGAGCTTATTGGTTATATAACATTTTCTTTGTTCACATATAAGTTGTATTTCATGGATTTTATTGATTGGGAATGATCATACAAGTATTATATATTCATACCTGAAAAGGGGACATTATATATATAACTTTCTTCTATTTCTGTTTTTTTGAGCAGAAGCTGAGCAAGGACTCCACCATTCAGGTTTGCACATGACCTTGTATCATGTGCATGGACATGGCTCACCTCTGACCTCCCAGCCTCCACCATCCTTATCTGACTTGGTCTCTCATGAGGAAGCACGAGTTAAGTATCTCAACTCCAGATTCACCAAGACTAGAGCAAGCAGTAGTAGTGTCACAAACTCCACGTCACAAAAATCAGAACACCTTTTTGGACCAAAGTTTGTCAGCACACCCTTGAACCCTGGTATGTCTATTGGTGCGGGCAATTACTATGTCAAGATTGGGCTTGGCACTCCACCCACTTACTATCCCGTGCTTGTCGACACAGGCAGCTCCTTATCCTGGCTGCAATGCCTGCCTTGCGCCGCGTACTGCTACAAACAGGTTGTTCCCTTTTTCGATCCCTCTGCATCCAGCACCAACAAAAAGTTATCGTGCACAACACCCGAGTGCAATTCACTCAAGGAAGCCACTCTAAATGACCCTGCTTGCACTTCTTCTAACGTGTGCGTGTACACCGCTAGCTATGGGGACAAATCTTTCTCCCAGGGCTACTTGAGTCAGGATTTACTGAGCCTTACCCAATCAGAAACACTACCTAGTTTTGTGTACGGGTGTGGGCAGAACAACCAAGGGTATTTCGGTCAGTCTGCTGGCCTTTTTGGCCTGGATCGTAACAAGCTCTCCATGACCTCTCAACTGTCAACCAAATATGGAAAGGCCTTCTCCTACTGTCTCCCAACAGCGCAGGGAGGCAGTGGAGGCTCATTGTCCATAGGAAGTGATTCATTGAAGGGATCATCATACAAGTTCACCCCAATGCTTACTAATTCCCATGACAACAGTTTGTACTATTTGAGTTTGTCCGCGATTGCAGTGGCAGGCAAGACACTAGGAGTGTCAGCTGCCGAATACAAGGCTCCAACAATCATAGATTCTGGGACAGTGATCACGCGCCTGCCTACATCAGTATATATTGCTCTCCGTGACGAGTTCACAAAGATCATGTCCTCAAAGCACGAGACTGCCCCGGGTGTTAGCATTTTCGACACATGTTATAAAGGGAGTTTGAAGCAGATTTCAGATATGCCCGAGGTTCGGATGCTGTTTCAAGGAGATGCCGACCTCACTCTTGCGCCTATAAATGTTCTGTACGATCTGCCTGACAGGGGCATTACCTGCTTGGCCTTCACAAATAACTCGGCCACTCATGGAACCACCATTATTGGAAACACTCAGCAGCAGACATTTAGTGTGGCTTATGATGTCGACAATTCAAGAATTGGGTTTGCTCCTGGAGGCTGCACCTAGTTATTAAAATGATAGTACCTACACTATATCTATCTCATGTATTAATAAATATGGCTCATCTCATGAAATGGAGTCATGAGAATGCTCTCCATCAACACTTTCTACAACCTAAATTAATTACATTGACTTTCAATGAGATTTGAGCAAATTACGGATCGTTTGACTTTTTTCTGAGGTTTGTGCACATTTCCACTTAAAATTCAATTTAACCGTCTTGAATTATTGAAAATTTATAAATAAGGCCAACTGCTTAGGTCGTCGCCCTTAAATGTGTCTTAAAAGTTACAAAATTACTGTAGGGCACAAACTCCTTTGAACTATCATAAATTTGCACATCATCGCTAAAACAAGGATTAATATGCAATTTTTTTTTTTTATTAATTTAGAGTGTTTATGCAATTAATTTAAAAGGTTAAGTTCGATTTTAAAAATAATAAATAAATAATTAAATAAAACAAAACCAATTCTTTGACTAACTGTAACTTGACAGAAGGGGGTGTCTTGCAAAATTTTGGTATTTTGAGTACTAAAAATTTAGTACGGAGGTATGCAATTTTTTTTTTATATAATTAAGGATAGTTTTATGCAATCATACCTAATTTAAGATGAAAATTATAGTGCTTACAATATTAAATCATAAATGCAGTTGTTGAGAAGTTTGATGCATTAATGATTAAATTGAGCTGCGAACAAATTTAGGTGAATTATTGGAGCTCATGGGTCGGTCTCACTTTGAAAAGAAAGGATAAACAAGGACAAAGCAGACACTATGCTACGATGAATCTACGTAATTAAAGGACCTCCAGTCTCTTACTAGTGTATTGTGCATGGAGCAATATCCATCTGAAAAGCAGTATAAATACTTATTAATTTCAACAACAGAAGAGTAATGATAATGATCTCATGTCATCCCCACATACATAAATGCATATGATGACTCTGTCCGATTTTCAAATGTTGTATCACAAAAGAGAGAAAAAAAGATGGAAGAAAATAAAGGGGTATCCTATTGGGTAATGCTTTTTGAGGTTGAAAATATTATGATTTTATTATTCATAAGATGTATTATTGATAAATTATGGTTTCCTTTGCTTTACGGATTTAGTGGGAAAGAAGGAAAAGGGGAAAAAAATGTAAAGGATACTATTCCTATTTTAATGAATTTAGGAACCAAAAGTTTTTCAGGATTGGTAATTATCCCCCCAAAAAAAGGAAAAAATATTAAAAATTGAAAGAAAAATTCCTTGGTTTTCTTGCATTACTCTCTTTTACTTCCTCTATATTTATCATGATATTGAAATAAGTAAAAGATGATTTTCATCCCATTATCTTTTTATTTATTTCATTCTGTGAACCATTTGAAGCATTAGGACTTTGAGATGAATTTACAAGCTTATTACAATTATAAAAAATAAAAATAAAAAAGATCGAGGACAAGATAACAAAAGAACAAGTTTATTAATTTCGAGGGCAAAAAAAAACAAAATAACAAGCCTGTTCACCAAGGAATTTGCAACTGGAAGATTGAAAAAAAAAAAAAAAACAGAGGAAACTTTTTCTAACTTTGAAGAATGATATAGAACTTAATTAGAATATACAAAATTACTTGGATTTCACTTTTGGTAGAAATAGTTATACAAACATAAGAAGATCTTCTTATGCAGAATGATATGACAAATTATTTCTTATCATTTTGAGATGATGGAATTTGTGTGTATGTGTTGGCATTCAAATATAGCGTCACTTGAAAGCCAATTTTGAGGCAAATGGGTAAGGCTGACTAGCAGTCCATCTTAAAGAAAACTCTAAAGGTTGAGAACTATTAGCAGGTTTTGCCTTAAAAATAGCTTGCGTACATGTATATACATATATGGTTACGTGTATACATATATATTTATATAACAGTCATTTATAAGATTGAAACAAGGAGTCCAATATAATTTGGACTCCAATTAGTTTGGTACAAAGTGGAAGACTAAAGTGGATCCATGTTGTGAAGAGTTAAGCTTAAAACAGGACTCTATGAAGGCTGATGACCATGAATAATATGCTGATTTGGTAAAATTGCTCTTATAATCAAGTTACAACTATAAAACTATACAGAATATACGTGTACATAGTCTGTATACACATGGATAGTTGGTATCAAACAAGGACTCTTATGAATTTGGGCTATCTTGGAAGACTTGGTTGAACATGGACTCTTACAAATGAAAGTTGCATTGAGGATGAAGTTGAGTGTGACTTGGACTCTAGGAAGGTTGATGTAACGAGCTACAATCAAGGGGACTTGAAGACACGGTGCATTATGATATATTTTATTTATTTTCTTTTATATAATTCTTTTGTTTCATTATTATCTTGTAATTTAAGGTTAGATACAATGATGTAATCTTTTCTATAAATAAATGAATGGAGATCTGGATTAAGGGTTCCAACAACTACAATTAAATAATTGCATCAATCTATCTCTCTCCCTCAATATTCTTCAGAATATTGCTCTGTATCTCACTCGATATATATCTCCCCCAGTTTTCTTGCTCTTGGCCTCTTCTGATCAGTCTATCTGTCTATTTCACACTCAATTTCTATCTCCCTCCTTACTACAATTCAATCTCGCAATTATTAGCACACGGTTTAAAAGTCCTCTTGATTGAGGCAAGAAAAGAACTCAATAAGGAGTTTCATATTCTCTCTCTCTAGCCAATCTCCTGATCCAACACGGCATCCAAAGAAGATACTTGTATTTGACCAATTAGTTACATCGAGCTGATACCACGGCTCTGGCACGCCCGCGAACGATCGGCCTACCTGGCTGATTAATTAAGACCGAACAGTATGATATGCTTAAAAATGCTATATATATATATATATATATATATATATATTACTAGTGGACATAATTTTTTGTTACAAAATTTGTTTGTAACTTTCTTCTTAGAGAACTCATCTCCTGGACTGGTCTGTACTAAGTCGTTGATGATTTTTATTGCAAATTATAGAGACTGTTGCGACGTATATTTTTGTAATTTGCAATCTTTGGTATCAAAATCAAACATGATAGAGTTGTATTCTTTGAGTTATATTCTTATAATTGATTATGTAATTGAAGTTTCAGAGTGAGCATGAAGTTCTACACCAACCATGCAAAGATTCGTCAAAGAATAAAGTTTGATCTTCGGTATAAACCATCAATGGTCTAAACAAGGATTCGATCGATTGAAATTTCGAAATGGTTCCGAATGTATGAGAACATCATTAATCACATATGAGGGTCACATAGTCCAGGTAAAGTGGTGAGAACACATATATTTCAAATCGGGAGGTTCCGACCTTGAAAAGAGGTACTTTAAACAAAAAAGTGAAAAATTCAACCAGTCCAAAAGGTCTCAGTATCTTAAATTAAGATGTCCACAGGGTTGGACTGGTCCAAGTAAAGCCCGAACCTATCCAAGTTGTCTGGTCTGCGGGAATTAGCCTGTTTTGTCTAAGTTTGTGTACACGATTCAAAGAAAATAAACAAGAAACAATGTGGAAGAAGTTAGGGTTTAACTGAAGCGGCGCAAGCTTCAGTTTGAAAAGAACAAAACTATAGAAAGAATAAAGAAGGAATCTGAAGGTTTTTAAATGAGAAGCCAAGTAAAGGACTTCGCCTTTCTTGACTCCTTCACCAACACTATAGTCATAATCAAAGGGGGAACCCTCGAAACGACATCGCTAGGGATATGACATTCTTCCTTGATTATCTCAATATCAACCACCTACCTATTCACTGGAGCAGCAACCGCACCCTGATCAGATATGACTGTTTCCCTAACAATAGCAGAAGGTTGGGCTGTTTTCTGTGATAGGAAGCGAAGAACTGGACATCGTAACTTCGCGATTGTCAAAAATAATATGATCGTTGTCACTAAAAGACATTACAAAGAAGAAAAAGACGTAGCTAAGAGGATAAGGACTAACCTGTGAAGATAAATCAGTACCTAGAAGTTCAAGGGGAAAAAAATCTGGAGTAGAAGATAGTTAGTTGCAAGAAATTTGTTGTTAAGAATGACAAAGTGTGAAGACAAAATGCAAGAGATAGCATAAAAAGATCACTTATGTGCTCAGCACCGTCGTTGGTACCCCAACATTAAATGAAGGTCCTCGAGGCAAGTAATGAAATCTTGAAAACGCCTTTAGAAATTCCCTCCAGATTAGCAAGCTTATAACTGAAGAGAATTGGGGGCAATGTGTAGGTAAAAAAATCCTCACTTATTCGAATGGGCCAAACTGATACACGAACGGACCAAGCCCAAAAGGGTTTGAGCCCAAGTATTAGTAGAGGCCCAAGATAATTGTTTCAAAAAGAAGAACGAGCCTAGTCGCCCCATTAAAAGGCTAAAACGGCCTAATCCAGACGTAAGTCTAAACTCAAAAAGGAATTTAAATCATTGAGAGTAAAAATAGTTACAAATAAGGGAATTTGTGTCCTAGAGGGATTCGGACTCCAAACTTGTATAAATATCCAATAACATATGAATGCAAGGGATCAACGAATCCTCATCTTAATTACTCTCTGAAAATATTATGTTCTTAATCTTATTGGGTGTGGACATTAATTTAATTAGCAGAAATTAGGTACACAATATTTTGTACTAACACCCATCAAACCAAGGAGGTCGATTATTGGAATGACCTTCATCATGTTGTTGGTTTCCTAAGTTTGCCATGGATCAACTCTAAGTTAGTTAAGACAAATCTAGAATCGAGGCTCTGACACTAATTGTTAGCCAGAGGGTGGGTGAATAAAGTCTATAATAAACCTCGTATAATTTTTGAATTTAAATAGAATATATGACCAAATAAATTCTTCTATTATGCAATTTCAGTAAGATAAGTAATTGATGCAATTCAAGCATAATATAAAGAGATAAGAATAGATAAATCAAATGCCAATGACATGATGATTTTTGCAAGGTTCAGAATTCCTACTCTTTGGCTCAAGATACCTCTTAAGACTTCTCGAATCCAATATGACACCTCCTTATAGGTGGAGAGAAAAAAAAATATTACTAAAAGAAACTTCTCCTCCTAACCTTCTTTGGGTCACACCAACCCTTGCTAAAGGAACAACCTCTTTTAGACTTCCTTTGGATCAAACCAATCATTTTGAGTGAAAGAAGTGTTTACAAATGAAACTCTCAAAGTAGATTTACAACAAGAAGCTCTTAATAGATATCTCTCAATATAGATGAATACACAAATGTAAGCTCACAAGACTAGAGTATAAAATGAATTCACAAGATTAAGCTCAAGTCTCTTGAAATAATTTTTTTTTTTTTTTGCAAGATTGTAGATGAATGCCCAAAATATGTGTATATATGTCTCTTCAATGTATAGGAGCATTATATAACCAGATCTAGCTGAAACAAGGTGGTTATAGTAATTGGGAGAGCATTAAATGTAGAAAATATCTATTGGATTCAAAGTCTGCACTGATGAATTCATGGGCCAACTGATGAACATTGTTTCGGTCGGT